>JAMPIV010019418.1:0-401169 GCA_024509875.1 Oreohelix idahoensis | reverse complement strand
GAATACAAACTGATGGCATCTTCAAATTTGCCAGGAATCAAAGAATAACACTGCGGACATAAATGTCGTCCGAGCTGCCCCTATCATGACGTCACAATCTACTCAACTAGGTTACACCTGCGTCCAAAGCAACTCACACAGCATTGTGCACGTCAGTGCGTGAATCAATCGAACGCACAAATAATATAACTATATAAAACTGGTGCGTACATTTGGCAGGACCGAAGACTACCCCCGTAGGTAATAAATGTACGTAACACCATGCTAGTGGCCATTGCCTATCAAACAGGGAACATATTGTCAAGCGAGCAGAGGAAAGGTTCAACCTATATTCTACTGCCAAGTTAAGTTCTCGTTCGGCACCTGAAAGCTCAACGACAGAACTTTAAAAGAACTATCTAATGACAGTGAATAAAACTGGGACAAATATTTAATAGTTCCACAAGTGACAAAATAGAAACAAACATTTCCAAAAGGACATGATTTAAAAAAACATCCTAGTAGTACTACCAGTATTACCTTAAAGTAGGAGAACACTACAGACGTATATTAGAAAAATACTTTATATATATGGACAAATGATCTATTGTGCTATTTGAATGATGTAATTGATTATTTTGATTTCACTTTTAAATTGTCAGTCCTGATTCCCAATAAATTTGAATCAGGATAATAAAACTGTAATATCATATTTACACAAAATTCAACCACAGTCTTAAATAAGATAGCCTTTTAGAGTGTCGTTTGTATGTTATTGTGGTAGTACTGTGTGCTGTTGTGAATAATAAACTATTTGTTTGTATGTTTGTTGATTATTGTGCATCACACTCTACATTCATAACCCTAGACACAACACGAAGTCATTTAATATACTAATATAAATGCATTTTGAATGAGATAAAAAGGTGGTAGTGGAAAGGTACCCTGAAAAGTTCACAATATTATTGGGTATATTCAGGGACCTTCATAGCTAATCTCATGTAATACAAATATAATAATACCTACAACAATTCATAACATCAAATCCACCACATATATTGGGGTCTCCTGGTTCGGGATTTTAACCTATCACTTATATTGGGGTCTCGCTTTTCGGGATTGAATTTCTTATAACACCAGCTATATTGGGTAGTTTGATTCTGGGATTTTAAATTCTTAAAATATTATCAAGTATATTAGGAATCTCAGATAGTATAAAACTAAAAGCACTCCTTTTGGAGAAATTGAATAGTAGTTGAGCTATCACTGCCTGAGGTTGTTCTTGGTATCATTAGAAATTTTTAGCCATAATTAGAGATTTGTATAGTTAGAAATTTTAAAGGTTGCATAGTACAAATGGCTGATCTGGCAAAGTTTCGATCTGCTGCTGTGCTGACTGCTAAGGAAATGAACATGGAGGGTCAGGCTTTGATCCAATATGTAACTTCAGAATGTGACAAGTATATTGAAAGGGAAGATAGGAAGTTAGCAGAAGAAAGAAAATTACAGTTACAAATTGAGGCTGACAAAGAAATTAAGAGGTTGCAGATTGAGGCTGACAAGGAGGCTAGGGCATTGGAGGCAGATAGGGAGGCAGAGATAAAAAGGCTCCAATTAGAAGAAAAAAGGCTGAAAGGGAAGCAGAGGAAAAGAGACAGGCTGCTGAAAGAGAAGAAAAGAGACAGGCTGCTGAAAGAGAAGAAAAGAGACAGGCTGCTGAAAGGGAAGCAGAAAAGGAGGAGAAGAGATTACAGAGGGAGCATGAGATACGACTAAGGGAGTTAGAATTTCAAGGCCATGCTCCTGAAAATGGTGTCAGCCCCTTTGCCTCAGATGCCACTGCTAGTCAGGGAGCCTCAACCTCAGCTATGGGTTTTCATGTAGATCATTTTGTTGAGAAAGAAGATGACATCAAAGGGTACTTAAGTAGATTTGAACTTTTAGCTACTACATATGGGTTAGAGAGAGAGAGAAAGAGGTGGAGCCTCAAGTTATCACAAGGGCTTAGAGGAATGGCTTATGAAGTTTTTGCCAAGATGAGCAGAGATGACCAAGACAATTATGATATGCTAAAGCAGGCTCTTTTATTAAGATACGAAAAGAACGGAGAATTTTATAGAAAAAAAATTTAGGAATGCCAAACTACTGTCAGGTGAGACTTATCACCAGTTCTCTGCATGGTTAGAGACCTACTTGGAGAAATGGACTGCTCTGGGGAAAACCCAAGATCTTAAGGAGATGATCCTTATTGAGCAGCTAAGAGAGTCCATGGTTCCAGACCTGAGAAAGTTTCTCATGGAACAAGGTGCAGAGAGGCTGGGTGAGTTACTCAATGTCGCTGAAAGGTATCAGGCAGCCCAGGCAGAGGTAGTTGGTAATAAAAAGAAACAGGTAGACAATTTTAAGACACCTCAAAACTTTAATAAGTTTGACCATAGAGACCAGAACAAAGGTAAGCAATATTATGATAGGCCACGCAATGACTATAAACATAAAACCTCACAATTCAATGAAAGGAAATATGATGAAAGAAAACCTTTTCATCAAAGTAGATTATATTGTAGCCGGTGTAGGATGGACAACCATAACACCGAAAATTGTATAAGGAAACCTGTATATATGGCCACGCTTAAGGTCAGGTCGACTCCTAAACAAGAGGAGGAACCACCAAAAATTATGTCTCGTAACGAGTGTAAGAAGGCACAGGTTAAAGATAGATCACTGAAGCCGTGTTTTGACAAACTCCAAAAACTCCATACCCCTCCTAGAAAAGGAGAATTCTATTTGGATGATGGAGTGCTTTACAGGACGGATAAAGCAGGATCATATGAGTGTGCACAGTTGGTAGTGCCCTCGAAATATAGGGAACGAGTTATGAGACAAACACATGTTCAAGACGGTGGACACCTGAGGATGGGTCGCACCTGTTCAAGGACATCTATGTCTTATTACAGGCCAGGAGTGGTTGAAGACATAAGAAAATTTGTCGAGGCCTGCGACCAGTGCAATAAGAAAAATTCCACAGGGTGGAAAAATAAGAACCATATGCAAGAGAAGCATTATGGCAAACCTGGGCCAGAAAATAAAGAGGGAACACCCACACGTGGGAAAATGAATCAGGACCTAGACACGCCACGGGGCAAACTTAGGCCTGGAAAGAAAAATAATTATAATAAAGTGGACAAAGTGGAATGGGAACCCCCGTTTCACAGACAATCTTCGCTCGAGTGTTTTACTATGGCCACTATGCAGCGAGTACAAAGAGATGTCTTACCCCAGAATAAGCCGAAAATCCCTCAGTCGGACTTATGTGAACTGGAGGAAGATAAAAGAGAGAGAAGATCTCTCACAAGGAATTTAAAGTGGGGAGAAAACCCCAAGAGAAAAGTTGGTAGCGGTCGATTTGTGAATGATGATTCTAGGAAGAAAAATCATCACTATAATGCTTCCAATGGAAAAGACCATACCGGTGCCTGGAAAAACAGGTCAACAAATTTACAAGTCCATATGTAGCATTGTTAAGGACCTGGACCGATGAAAAGGCAGAAGAAAATATTACCTCATCATATCAATATGTGAACGAGCTGACCACTCGTCTTAAAACTGGCTGGAAACTTGCCAATGAAAATTTGAGACAAGCCAGGAAAAAGCATGCTGCCTATTACAATAAGAAAGCGAAGGATCGAGAATTAGCTGTGGGAGAGAAGGTGCTCCTTCTACTGCCCGGCAGCCAGAATAAATTGCAAATTGGATGGCAAGGTCCATATACAGTTCTAGAGAAGGTGTCTAGAACCAATTATAAGATAGATAAGAAAGGGAAAGAGAAAATCTATCATGTGAATCTCCTGAAGAAATATCTGGACAGAGAAAACCATGAAGAGACACACCTACTGACCTTGTCTGTTGCAATGGAGATGAAAAAGGAACCACTCACTTTTCATGAATATCCTTTACATCCCTGTGAAACCGCTGCACAGGTAAAAATCAGCACACACTTAACGGAAAATAAGAGGGAGAGGGTTCAACAGGTTCTGAATAATCATACAGATGTGTTAACGGACCGTCCGGGGCATACAAATTTACTGGAGTATGATATGAAACTCATAGACCCAACACCAATCTTTGTGAGAGCCTATTCGATTCCGTTCGCCAAGGAAAAGGCTTTAACGGAGAAGATAGATTATCTGCTGAGAGAAGGGATTATCTCGCACAGTGAATCTTCTTACAGCTCCAGTGTGGTTCTGTTGAGAAAACCCTCTGGAGAACACAGGCTGTGTATAGATTACAGGAAACTGAATGCTGTCACAGAAGGTCAGGTGGATCCATTACCTGATACAAATCAGCTGTTTGTCAGGCTGAATAGAGCTAAATATTTCTCTAAAGTGGATCTGAGCAAAGGCTACTATCAGATTCCAGTAAAGCCGGAAGTCAAACCTTATTTAGCCGTTAGCACCTCGCAAGGACATTATGAATTTAATATGTTGCCATTCGGGCTGAAAAATGCACCGAGTGTGTTTTCGAGGATGATGAGAAAGTTACTGGATCCCCTGAAGAATCCATGCATCACCAACTTCATGGATGATATTCTCATAGCAACAGAAACATTTGAGGAACACATTAACTCTCTGAATATGTTGTTTGATCGACTGAGAGAGACCAATTTGACAGCTAGACCGACGAAATGCTGTGTTGGATGTAAAGAGCTGGAATTCTTGGGCCACACAGTACATCAGGGAAACATGACCCCTGACCCCAAGAACCTGGAGAAGTTAAAAAAGGCACCAAGACCACAAACAAAAAAAGATGTGAGATTTTTATCTCATTATGTGGTTTTTACCAAAAGTATATTAAAAACTTTAACTCCATATGTGCTCCATTGACTGATTTAACGCGCAAAGGAAATCCTGATAGAATTATTTGGACAGCGCAATGTGAATTAGCATACCAAGAATTGAAAGAAAAGCTCACAAGCAGGCCTATTTTGAAATTACCTGACTTGAGTCAAGAATTCATTCTGAGAACGGATGCTAGTAATATCGGTTTGGGTGCAGCTCTATTACAACGGTCAAATTCACTTGATAGTGAATTAACCCCAGTAGCTTATGCTAGCCGTAAATTGAACACAGCAGAACAAAAATATTCAACAAGTGAAAAAGAATGTCTGGCAGTCATATGGGCTATAAAAAAGTTCCAGATTTATCTTTATGGAAAATCATTTAAGATCCAGACAGATCATAAACCACTCGTGTGTCTGTCACAAGCAAGGCATGAAAATGCTAGATTATTACGCTGGTCTTTGCTCCTACAACCATTCCAGTTTACCATAGAGTACATTCCCAGAAAAACTAATGTGGGAACTGATTTTTTAAGCAGACATCCTTATGACGAACATCAGAGTAGTCACCCGGCATAGATAGTAAATTCATCTATGTGTATTTAGAAGTAGGAACTGACATATGATCGTCTGTTCTAAAGGGGGGAGATGTGTAGTGACTTCTAAATACAATATCTAAATTAGTATATAACAATATAGGGCATAAAGGCAAAGATAAGAAAGTACAACAGAATTTTCTGCTAGAACGGTTGGTATCGCCTACGCCTTCAGATTATTATTTGCTAACGAATAGCCGAACAAAACGGTACCCAATTTTTCAAATTCGTCCTTGACATAAACAACCACTTTTCCTAGTTCTAAGAAAATATTTGCCTAAAATGCATTGTGGAACGAGGAGGGGCAAGGATAGATGAAATGCTAATTCGTTTCGCATTGATTTTAAACTAAAAGCAACCATAGCACAGGGGAAAGCCTTGCCTTAGGGGTTTCCCCAAATACAATGAAAAAGTTAGAATTGTGGACACCTCGGTCATGTAAACATGTTAAGCTCTTATTATGAATGACCTAAGCTCTCGTAATTATCTCGTAAGTACATGAGAAAAGAAGTGAACAGGAGGTAGTTTAAAAATAAACAACCAACATAGAAAAAAAGATAGAATTACCACATAACCCCTTAAAAATTGTATATTCGTGTACCTGAAGACTTGCTGACCAAGAATATGTTATTAGTTATATAAATAGTCCCTTAACTAATTAAATATTGATAAGACAATACATAGAAATCAGAGATACTGTCAGGTCAAGTCATATCTGCTTAGATTGGATCGCATATTTTTGGGGGAAAAAGTAGGTGACAGATAGGCTAGGATAGTACAGTGAATCTGATTGGGTGGCATTTGAAGTGAGACTAAATATTATTGGCTGACCTTTGAATAAACATAAATAACCTAGTAACGTAGGAAAAGTTTGAATGATATTTTTTGAAAAAGACTGTTTACCCTTGTGATATTAATAGCGATTGGCTAACTGAATCGATATTGTCAGAATAAGCGTTGTGGAGGACGCCATTTCTAAGAAAATTTTCAACAGTGATAGATGAGAGCAGGCTGTGCTTTAAAATACAAGTTCTAAGCAGCCTGGGCAATAAAACAGATCGAAACTGTGTCAGTCATCGTCTCTGTGTATATTTCATTGAAAATTGTGGTAAGATTGACATTTATTAACCTGTATTTTATGTAAAAATTGAATGTGAAATAATAATATATGTCTGGGCATGAGTGGGTCTATAGCGAACATGAGGCAAAGCCTAAAGATTGATCCACCACGTGATAGACTGTCAGGGAGGTGTAAAATACAAGAATATGTATGATTGTCATAAAGGAGCATAACACCTATCCTATTATATGGAAGAGATTACAGCTGGAATTGCAGTGGCGTTGTAACTATTAGGGAAAGGAATACTGGTGTACATTGTCACATCAAAAGAAAATGGTGGCATAGGTTTGTATAAGGATATGATCCTTTTGTTTGTTTGTAATGTACATGTCCTTAACTGTGGACTATTAGTGTATGCTAGATATTACGAAGGATGCATACCTTCACATTTCAGAGGTCCTGGGTACTGACGTTAATGTGGTACCAAACGCTTGAAAATTGATTGATTCAGGACTCTGCCTGTTTACTGCGAGACCATGCTAGTGGCCATTGCCTATCAAACAGGGAACAGATTGTCAAGCGAGCAGAGGAAAGGTTCAACCTATATTCTACTGCCAAGTTAAGTTCTCGTTCGGCACCTGAAAGCTCAACGACAGAACTTTAAAAGAACTATCTAATGACAGTGAATAAAACTGGGACAAATATTTAATAGTTCCACAAGTTACAAAATAGAAACAAACATTTCCAAAAGGACATGATTTAAAAAAACATCCTAGTAGTACTACCAGTATTACCTTAAAGTAGGAGAACACTACAGACGTATATTAGAAAAATATTTTATATATATGGACAAAGGATCTATTGTGCTATTTGACTGATGTAAATGATTATTTTGATTTCACTTTTAAATTGTCAGTCCTGATTACAAATAAATTTGAATCAGGATAATAAAACTGTAAAAATCTTATTTACACAAAATTCAACCACAGTCTTAAATAAGATAGCCTTTTAGAGTGTCGTTTGTATGTTATTGTGGTAGTACTGTGTGCTGTTGTGAATAATAAACTATTTGTTTGTATGTTTGTTGATTATTGTGCATCACACTCTACATTCATAACCCTAGACACAACACGAAGTCATTTAATATACTAATATAAATGCATTTTGAATGAGATAAAAAGGTGGTAGTGGAAAGGTACCCTGAAAAGTTCACAATATTATTGGGTATATTCAGGGACCTTCATAGCTAATCTCATGTAATACAAATATAATAATACCTACAATAATTCATAACATCAAATCCACCACAAGGGGTCATAAAAGTCAGTTGCAGAAACGTGTTGAAGCCAGGAATTGTAAACTGTGAGAATAGTCTTTTGGCGTATATATATTTTCAGGGCCACTGGGGAGAACTCTCACGTGATCGCTGAAATATGTGAGCTACATTAACAGTCTTCCATTTATTTTTAACATAATGATGTTTTGCTAGCCCGGACCTGGGGGGGAGGGGGGGAGGGGGGGGGGTGTGTGTTGCGGGTTCATTATTTCTTTGAGTATTAGAAGAATGCTGGACTCTGGTGTCCAAGGCGTCTAGGGTTATCGTACTACAGTCCATTCAACAGAGTTCAGTGAAACGCAAGGCACAGTTTTAAACAGTATAAAACTTAGTACAGTAATGCCTGTTTGACGTTTGCACATATGAATACTTTAATCACAATACTTGGCTCCTCAGTTATAGCATCAACGAATAAGACAATGGCACTCATTAGCCAGTCTATACGTAAGTCTAACGTCTGTAGACTACCAGAACACTGTCAGAGTCATCTTGCTGAATTTATTATATATTATGATATACTTTCTTTCCACATTCTTTCAGCGCTGAAATGTCCTTATGAAATATGATCAGACTAGGCTCTATCACTTAGACTACCTAGCTGAAATACACATATAAATTAGTACTTAAAGTACATATTCAGGAGCAATTAAGAAACACAGCCTTCTCCCACGGAGACACAGTCCAAAGAGGACGCTAACTAGATCGAATGTTCGGTCGTAGCCCGCGAAACCACGTCTGCTAGAAATCTGCAGACAATGTGACGTACTTCCTGTGTTGTCGTAGAAACGAATGTAAATAGGAAGTCAGCTCACAAACCAAGTTTGAGAGCGACCGATAATGGTGTTATGAATTTAGTCATAACAGGGGGAAGGGGGGGGGGGGGGGGGAAGAGAGAGAATGTGTTTCACTTCATCATGTGTAACAAATTTACATGCTGTACAGAAATATAAATAAGATAAAATGTCAAACAGGGGTCATAAAAGTCGGTTGCAGAAACGTGTTGAAGCCAGGAATTGTAAAACATTCGTACATACTAAACACACATGCAACCAACACTCTCATAAAACCACATACAAGCACACACGCACACTTCACACATTCCATGCAACAACATATAGATACACTGTACACACTGTGAGCCCTATTTACGAATGTGTCAAGAGGGCCATGCCTCAGGGCTGTACATTTCAAGATCGAAACAGACCTTATCAGCGAGAATGTGTCAAGAGGGCCCTGCCTCATGGCTGTACACTTCAAGATCGAAACAGACTTTATCAGCGACTAGTATGAAAATATTTTGAACGTCATTTCAATTTTGCTGAATGCAATCGTCAAAACTGAACCAGTCCAATCTAATTCCAGGGGATCCTTGAGGAGACAAAGAATAGGACTACTGATCCCTGACAGTAAGAGGCAAATAATATGAGCATGCGCATAGGGCTGGCAACCTCATCATGTAAAACTTATTCCTATAGACACCACAGCTGCAATAGCACATGAATGTTTTACGTTGGTTTCCTATAGGGACACCACAGCTGCAATAGCACATGAATGTTTTACGTTGGTTTCCTATAGGGACACCACAGCTGCAATAGCACATGAATGTTTTACGCTGGTTTCCTATAGGGACACCACAGCTGCAATAGCACATGAATGTTTTACGTTGGTTTCCTATAGGGACACCACAGCTGCAATAGCACATGAATGTTTTACGTTGGTTTCCTATAGGGACACCACAGCTGCAATAGCACATGAATGTTTTACGCTGGTTTCCTATAGGGACACCACAGCTGCAATAGCACATGAATGTTTTACGCTGGTTTCCTATAGGGACACCACAGCTGCAATAGCACATGAATGTTTTACGTTGGTTTCCTATAGGGACACCACAGCTGCAATAGCACATGAATGTTTTACGCTGGTTTCCTATAGGGACACCACAGCTGCAATAGCACATGAATGTTTTACGCTGGTTTCCTATAGGGACACCATCTGCAGTGGTGGTTCCATGCTCCATAAGGAGCCTGGTCAACTTGCTGTGTGGATGTGTTGAGAATCGATGTTTAGTTTGATGTATGCAGGAGACATTAGTTCTGTGTCAGTCGTCTATTGTGTATTAGACAGATAATCCTGGATTGTTAAAGATTCTTAATAATACCATAAACAGATAAAAAGAGTCATAAAGATGTCATGAAAAAAGCCAATGCGCCAAGGAAGCTTATTACTTGCAATAGAAGGAAGCATTCCCCCTTTGGGGCATGTAATAGAAGGAATAAAGCTTGAAAATACATCGTGGCAACAGAAACGATTGAAGGAAAAATAGACAGAAGACAGCAAAGAAAGAAAATACTATACCAGGGCTTCTTAACCTTTTTCTTTTAATTGTATTGTATTTTTGTGTGTATGCTAAGGACTCTTTTGATTTTGAAGGCTACGGACCCCTTCTTAGATAATGTCATGGATTGCCTCCCATTAGCTCTGCAGTAGTGGTCCACCAGTAGCCAACACTCAAGAGTATCTAATGTGGGTCTTCAACGGTGTCTACCTTCGCACAAGATTACTCTTGGCAGAGTTGTAGATAGAAGGATAATGACGCTTCTATCTCAAGGTGGTATCCACAAGATGTTTTCAGAAGTCAACAACAATGCTGCATAGGGCAGAGCACTATTAACTTATATCTGATCCGTCACGTTTTGTGAAGAATTAAGCAATGGTTTTAGCCCGTTCAAGCCCCCAGCTGGTGTAAATCCAACGAAATTCCTTTTTATAAGTATTTACTCTATAGATGTATATATGTTTGAATGTGTGTGTGTGTGTATATATATATATATATATATATATATTAATGAGTATTGCTCATACGTCTGCTTTCATACCTGAATCAACTATGATTGTTTTGTTGTAAAATAACATGTAACAAATTTTAATAATCAATTAGTCTTAACAGTTTTAAATAGCAATGAAATGATGGTGAATTTTAGATGTAAATACAATTGTCTTCACTGAGACTTGGTATGAGGATTCATAAAAACAATTGTCCTTTTGCTGTTTCCTTAATAAACTTAGCTGGTCTACGTGAGTCCTGCAGCCGTGGTTTCATCAAATCTTTTGTGATGAGGGCACTTCTTCACACAACTTGTCCAATTTAGGCGGTTAGTGTTGATTCCCTGCTTTTAACTCACAACTAGTGACGTAAAAACTTTAATCTTGCAGCTTCGTACAATGAACAGTCTGATAGCTTCGTTCCACGAAATTTATACAAAATAAAAGAACAAATGCCTCTGCTTAGTACACTGAGTTGGAAGATTAACAGGCGCATTGTCTCGCTGTGCACCCACCGATGTTAGCCTCTCTGAATAATTAAATAATTAAATAATACACCGCGTAACTCAGGAAAGATGATTACAGATCACCAATATTCTTCTGGGTATTAAACTGGGAAAATATGTGCTTGGACAGCGCGAGGGCAATGGCATGCCTGAATTACAATTAACAAGGTACATATATCTCACAAAATGATACTATACACTTGATGCACATGGGATGTAATCATCACTCATCACTGCTCCATTCGGAGTCTCGGGTTGCTGCTGCTTTCGCGTTTCTGAGCTTAATTAGCATAAAACAAACACCAGCACTTGCTGTACTGGTTTATCAATATACTGTTTTCATATGTTGAGGTTGCCAGCCTCGTATATGTGATAAGAGGTTTAGATGTTATTAATTATAAGATATCCTGGACAAATAGATGTATCAGAGGATACCAGGATAGTGCCAGATAAGAGACTGGTCTTATAAGAAATACCCCTTTCTCTGAAAAGAGCAAGGGTGTATCGACAATCAAGGTGAGGTCCAGCTAAATAAGTTCCCAGAGTAAAGAATGAGGATGATGAAGTTCTCTGGGTCCCTATCCGCTACCTCTGTAGATCTCACCAAGAGTATGTTATCTGTGTTTTGTTATTTGGGAAAGTGTCTAGGGTAATGTATGTTAATAGTATGAATTTCAAAACAGAACTTTAACTTTAATGGAAATTAAGCAAGACTGTTTTCAATTCCTATTTACAATTTAATGGTCCTGAACATCAATATTTTTGTCAGGACTTTCAAACTCAAGAAAATGTTTATTACAAAATAGAAATAAATATGTTGGACACTCTGTCCATATCTTTTAAACAAAAGAGGTCACTGAAATGTCTACACCCAGTTCTTGTTTCTCTGCTTGATAATACCCCTATTCTGTAATTGGAAGGTCTGTTGTTTTCATCCCTCCAAGGTAAAGTTTATTGTGTGGAATTGGATTTGAATGAACTATCATGGGCCGGTTGTAAGGCACTTATCTGGACTTGTATTGATACAGTTGTCTCATAAGTATTCAGGTTCACCAAAACATTGTGCTTCCTGGACGAAGATGAGGAGTTTAGCTGCAGGTTATAGTATGAGCATTCAACTCCCACGTGTTCTTCTTCCCCAGGCTTCTGCAACAACTAGGTCTTTGTAATTCAAACCCTCAAGTAAAGAATCTTCACATACACAAGCTAACCAGCCGTAAAGGGCTATCACACTGATCTGTCAGTCCAGATGGCAAACGCTTGTCCTTCTGACTCGTTCTGAACATGTCAGCTTGGCATGCACACTTTTGGTCTAATGGCGGAACTTACAAGCAGTTGTTAATTTTTATCAACTACACCCGGCAAATCAAATGACGAGTTAAAAAAATTAACTATTTCCTAGGCTAAAGAATTGAGCAGTTTAAAGCGTGTTTGTCTAATTTGACCGAATTTGTTTATTTTATATCATAGTTATTTGTGAACCGATTTTACTTATCAAAAGTGATAATTAAACGGCCAGTTATTCTCTATCTTTCTATATAGTTTTCCTTTATTTATTCCTTTGCATTCCAATGGGGTTAATTTTTTCGTAATTAAATTTGATCTAACCTGATGTGAAAATATTACTAAATTAAATTTTTCTAAGTTAAGATAACTTTATATGAGGGAACCTTTATGTTTATGTGTTAAACAATATCAGCGCTACAGTTCAAGATATCCTTTTCATTTTTATTATCTTTAGTTATGGAGAAATAAATTATTTAAGTTCGGTCAAAAACGCAAAATAGGCATTATTTCTACTTCAACCAAAAATTTTCTTGTCACTACAAAAAAGAGATAACGATTTGATCGGTTGTTAAATTTTACTACGTTCATCGATAAATATTGGGGTGGGTGTGTGAAAAAGGGGGGTGGTAACTTTTAACTTATTTTTCTAGAAAAATTCAAATACTCTAGTTAAATTGTTGGCGGTAAATTTGACTAGACCCTCAGACAAATTTCAAATACTGTAGTTATTTATAGCTTTAAAATTACGATAGCTAGTACGTTTTAAGCGGGGAATTTGAGCGGGTTGTGATACGGATTCACTTTACTACAATATATAACCACTTAGCAAGGAAAACATGTCACATTCACACGGTAAAATATACGTTTACACTTACCCCAAAGTAACTTTTTGGAACACAATCTCTTGGCACAGTTAGAATGGACATAGCACGTTGATGCTTTCGAATCACTTGGTCTGGAAAATTTTAGTATTCCTTTTATGACGGGTGATCTGATTCCTTAGGTCTCCAGTCTTTGTATTTAAAAATGCGGGTTTACTTTTAAGTTTCAAAGTTGCCCACATACTTCGATCTGTCACTTATAATTCTGGAATTCTTAGTCCGATCCTTCTCTCTGGCTCTGGTGAATTGAAATCTTGACGTGGCGATGCAGTCTGATTTGTGACTCAGATTTCGCTAGATTATATTTCCATTTCTCAGTTTAAATCCCTGATTGTACTTCCGACAAATTTGCCAATGAAAGTCAAAGTCTATTCCGGCTCTCAAATTAAGCCAATGGTAAGCTCTTTAGAAATAAATGGGTCGGGGTGTTAAATCATAATATCCCCTGCGTGTTTTAAAATATCAAAATTTTAAATTCCAACACGTGACCTCTTTCTAATAAGGCAGTAATACTTCCGATTGCATCTTTATGCAAACTCACAAACAAATCTGTGAACTTATTTCATGTCTAGATGCTTTCCCACAATATTGTCCCCCTAGACATATTATCGGTAAAAATGATACAAAAATGGAAACGATTACATCTTATTACCTGTGTTTGTGTAGATCCCCCAGACGAATTTTTTCAGACAGACAATTTGGCTTTCTTTTCATTGATTGTGCGCTACCACCGTGTGTCAATAAAGATCGACTATATCAAAGGTGGCTAGGCGACTTACGTGATAAACGTATTATCCGCTGACCTGTCTAGTGTACATGAACAAAACGTTTTGTCACAGATTAAAAATGTACAAAAATGCATAATTCAATTTTTTTAATTTAAGGTTATGAACTCGGACCCCCTAGAATACATTTACAGACCCCCAATGGTCCTTGGACCACAATTAAAGAAGCTCTGTACTAGACAATTTGACATCATGGCATATAATGAAGTACATGACTGATAAATATATAGTACAGGAGACATGAAGTTGTGGAGAGACTTGATTACCTACATCAGCAGGAATAATACTTGTAAAAGATATCAGACAGTAAATCAAAGATTTTTACAGGTTTTATTTAAACTGTTCCAACCAACCTCTTCCTAGAGGCAATTCCTTTCAGGCTGCTAACACAGAGATCAGCACAATAGTTTATCTGTAATTTGTAATTCTATTTAATCAAGTGTGTAACTGTGTCAGAGATTTTCACGATTTCTTTTAAGAGACCTGCAATAAAAATCTGGCCACATAGAGTGTAATACTGTTATAAAAAGTGCAAGAAAAGAGAATTTAAACAATGATAAATTGGTAGATGATAAATGAAAATAACCCGCGCGAAAATGTTAGGAATTTCCATTTTAATACCGGACCGTCTTCATTTCAGATCTAGACCCAATACACAAAATCAAATCCGTAGGTTCTTTTTTTTTTTTTTGGAAAAATATGTTTTTTCCAAATTAAAAACGTTAATGCAGAAATAACAGCTGGCGACAAAACATTTCAAAAAATTGTTACGAGAATAATGTGGATCAATCTTCATTTAAAGAACTAGCAATAACCCGTCAAAATTAAAGGTTTTTAAATATAGAGTGTTGTTTCTGTTACATATCGAACCACCACCAAGTTATTATTATGGATCATTTTGATCCATAATAATAAGTCTGCAATACTTTAAATTAAAATTTTGTCTTGAAAAAACATTCAAAACCTTACATGTTAAGGTTATTTTTAAGAAAAATGATGAGTTAAATCCGTTTCCCGAATGAAACTGGACAGAAGAGTATCTTGATTGTCTGTTGATTTAATCTGCATCTCCGCACCTTCCTGTCTCCAGTTCATGTACTGTTTATCAATTGTGTTGTTGGCTTCTTTCCATAATCAAACTGTTCATGCACACCGTCATTTGCGCACCTTTCTATTTTTGGGAGAGTACATATAAGGGAAACAATACAATTATTGTCTAACTTTCAACCACAGTTGCACCCCTTAGCTGTGGTTGAAAGTTAATGTACTCTCTCGAAAATAGAAAAGTGCGCAAATGACGGTGTGCAAGATGTGACCGACCGACCGACGTACATACGACGGGAATTATGATATTGGATGTCCGCCTTGATTGTCATTTTCTCGGTTCAGCTGTTCAATATTACGTTTTATATTGAATGCAACTTTTATTGTTAGAAGGCTCGTTGTATTACCCGGCGTTGCTCGGGTATGTTATAGTATACTGCACAACCTTATGAGATATGTTTATAGGTTGACGTGGAGCCGCGCTAGCGTAGTGGTTACAACACCGCTCTGGCGACCGCGTGATTCAGGATCAAACCCGGGCGACGGCATTTGAGGATTTTTCGTCGACCGGGATTTGGACTGGATTAACTCGAGACCTGGCGAAGACATTTGAAGGAGTGTCGTCGACCAGGGACTGGCGGCTCCTGAGCCGACCCAGCTCTAATGGGTACCTCCGAAATCGGAGAGTATCTGCCTGAATGGCGAGGGACACCTGTCTCTGTACAAGATAAAAAGGGATACTCACGTAAAATCAATGTCAGGTTAGACATTAAAATAATAACCTGAGATTTCGCCTCGAGTATTAGCGGGCGTACGAAAAAAAAAAAAAAAATAGGTTGACGTGGTAAGACATTTCATCAAAAACCAATGTTAATAAGCCAAAACAATGAAACAAAACAACCAAACAAAGTAACATGTACCAAACTACTAACTAAAAACTACGCAACAAAATCAACGAAATTAACCACACACACACACAACACGCAAATGTAAATTCTAATCTAAAAAATCATAACAAATATATATTTTTTAAATTCCTTATCAAACAACACAACCAATGTCACATATGGAAATAGTGCAGCAGTGACCGTCCACTTTTGCCCCCCCTTCCCCCCCCCCCCTTTCCCATCTAGGATTTTTTTTTTTTTTTTTTTTTGCTACACAAACGACTGATTCGCTTTTGCAATTAACACACGAGCCGTTGGGCAATTAAGCGCGGTGGAACCGAGCGAAGTGTGCAGCATGGTGTAATCGTTCTTTGATCTGGGAAACACGCGGGCAGGAGGCCAGGCGATAATAGTTTCTTTGAAGAATCAAGGGCGACAAGTCTGAGAGGTACCTTGGATTGTTACATTTTCAGGGGAATTAACTTACGTAGCTGAAATTCGGCAGGCGGGGATAATCAAAGACAAGCCAGAGGTTGTCGGTCGGAAGAGGTGAAGAAAAAATCTTTCATTCAGGAATCGAACCGTAGATGTGCCCGGCCCTGGCCGTAGGTGCGACTTTTGCATTAAGGAGCGAAAGAACGGCATCTATGGACATATACCCCGTCTCCCCAAAAGTCATTATCAGTCGCTCAGAGAATTTTCTGAAATAACTAGCTCGATATACTAAGTTTTCGTACAAAGTGAATGCTTAGATTCGTGGAGTTGTTTCCATCTTTCTCTGTTTGCTGTAATTTATATACTATCCGTTAAGTGATTTAGTGTGTTAAAAGTTTTTTTTTATTATATTTCACTGGGATTTTCTGTGTTAAATTGAATAGCGTATTAAATAACGTATAGCTAATTTTTTTTCAGCTTTAACTCTTTAAGTCCCAATCAACTTTATAAAGGCTCAGGGGTTAGACGCGCATGGCCCAATCGACTTTAAAAAGCCTTTAGTATATGTGCCTCTGTTTGAGACTGTTTCTAATTATAACTACCCACAAAGTCATTTCCGACTGCAAGTACATTCTTTTAAATACCGCACGTGTTTAAGAGTGAACGTGTTTCTGTTTTGAGATATTTATTTTAGATTTTTAAAGCGATTTTTTTAAAGCGCATATCCTCCATTTTACCTTGAATAACTAATCATTTTTTTAAAGCGCATATCCTCCATTTTACCTTGAATAACTAATCATTTTTCAATGAAAGCTTTTATACTTGTAGCACAAGAGTAAAGTACATCCAATTACCTTCAGTTTCATATACAACAACAAAGTTATTTATGCATATGAACATTTTAAAAAATTATTTCCAAACAACAACAATAAAAACGCACTGGGGTGGCCATTTTTGCTTGGGCCAAACCCACTTTTTTGCTTGGGACTGAAAGAGTTAACGTAAATTTAATTACTCGCTATTCCCCAGAAAGAGATGCTTTAATTGACTAGTACATACAATAAACAACTGTCTACTGGCGGAATATACGAGGTGTGTTCAAATGAAACCCGTCCCAGTGGCTTTATAACAAATATATGTAAGGTACATCAGCAGGAGTAGTAGAATTAAATACAGCAATTGTTATGAAGCAAATACCCACTGAGGTTCTTTAGAAATAGTCACCATAGGCATTCAGACACGCATCCCACTGCTTGGGTAGACGGCGGATGCCGTCCGAGAAAAATGACTGATGCGTGATGCCATATGATGATGGATGGCATCCGCATGTCTGGTTTTGTGTAGTGTGTAGATGTGTTCAGTCAGAACAATGTTCATGCAACAATAACAGGGCAATCCACATAGGACGTCAGTAAACTCACGACGTATAAAGTCAATGAGTCTTGAAACAGCCGTTGACGTTTTTCTTCATTATTTATTGTGGACGCCACAGTGACAAAAATGGTTACGCAAATGTGTAGGCACATCAAACAGTCATTATCACAGCAACATTCAATACAGCAATAAACGGTAGACAGCATTACAATGATGAGTCAGATGCATGTTATATTTCAAAGTGCTGTAAATGTAGTCAGGTGAACAACTCCATCCTTTTCTATAACAGCCAGGAGATAACCAGATGTATGAGATCAGTTCACTCTCCTTAGTTTGACTTCAGCAAGACAGACACGTCTGCCGAAGTATAAATAATGTCCTCAAAAATATCCTCTAGATAATAAAGGTTTTCCAAACCTAGTTCATTTAACAAAGTAGCAAGTAATGGTCCTTGGTACCTGCATCAACCGATGCAGTACAATGCAGCGACATGTGAGCTAGGAAAACAATCTCGTGACGACGACTTTCGCAGACAGGCTATGAATCGAAATCGCTCACGACCCAAAATCAATAGAGTTAATGAAAGAGTCAATTTACCTTGCTTTCATGAAATACACAGAAATATCACGCCTCCCGACATGTGGGAAACACTAGAGGTATTATCTCGAATAAACGAAATATCCATTAAGAGGACTACACATCCCTGACAGAACAAAAATAGCGGAGATCCCCTCTTCAACGAGGCATCTCTTTCGCCATTCCAAATCGCTCACTCCCACTAGTGGTGGGCGGAAACCGATCGACAAAGAAGCAAGACAAGTCATGCGCAGTCCAGCGCAAAACGACCACAGCTCAAACTTAACTGCATTCGATACCAACGCGAGTAGACAAATGCTTACCGAGAAAAGTGACTATAAATTCCAAGCAGTTGTTGCCCTTGCGTTATAAAACAGATATTGAAATAAAACGATGTTGCGAGAATTTATCACGCAACATATCACCACCTCCTCCCGATAAAAAAAAAAATGTGGAACATATTTTTTTTTTTTCAATATCAAAGAGCAAGCGATAAGCGGCTCAAAACGCACGAATTATGCGCTGATAATTAACTAAATTGCCAAACAATAGGCTAATTATAGAGTGTCTGGTGAGGATATACCTCAACAGAAAAATAAATATGTCTCAAAAAATATTCACATCGGGGAGGTGTCACCAACACACATCACGTTAGCATGTAAACACAATATACGTATGCAAGTTACTATAATCATCATTAAACAGCATACTCTAATATTGTCTTTAAAAATGGATGTACAAATCTGATAGGAAAATTTAGATAGTACATTCTTTGACATGTAATGACATAAGTACATAGTAAAGTTAAACTACATGACGATCCAGGACATATGCTCTGGTATTCCGAGGGTAAGTACACAATCTAGAACTCGTAAGGTAAGTCCTCAGCTCAACAATGACATTCTGAGAAAGTACAAGCAATATAATGCTAATTAATAACTAATATGCTTCATAAGGTACAATACATTATTAATAATTGTGGCTGTTTAGTAAACTAACGGCCCTTATATTAACTACTCAGTCCTCCTCTATCATCTTAAAAAAACGAACAGAAGAAGATGACAACAAAGCACGATAGTGTGTACATATAAAGTAAGTACAGATGTGCTAATCTATTGTAGAAATATAGGTGTGTTATGACTCTGTAATATATGGAAATATATAGGACAGAAGTATTAGTTGGAGTCATGTGGGCATCTAGACAAAATGTCAGCCATCACATTATCCGCACCACGGATAGCTCGTACCGTGAAGTGAAAAGGTTGAAGAGCTATAGCATATCGAGTGGATCTCGAACTCTTCAAATTCTTAGTCTGAATAGCTGTAAGAGCTTTCTGATCAGTCTCTAGAATGAAATGTGCGCCCAGGAGGAATCTTTGTAGCTTTAGAATTGACCAAACCATCGCTAACAACTCACGGTCTAAAACCGAGTAGTTCCTCTCTGCCGCATTTAGTTTTCTAGAAATGTACATAACAGGATGCAGAGTATTTGCATATTCTTGCATCAGTGCTGCTCCAATCCCAGTGGATGAAGCATCACTCCGAAGAACAAAAGTCCTATCAAGAGTAGGTAATCTTAAGATGGGAGGAGAAGAAAATATATTCTTGATTTGGTCTAGTGAAGATTGGCATTCTTCAGACCAACGGACCAGATTAGGCGAACCTTTCTTCAACAATGTTGATAGAGGTGCCATGATCGAAGATAAATTTGGAATAAATCTCCCATAAAATTGAATTAAACCTAAGAGACTCCTAACTTGTTTCTTCGTTTTAGGAACAGAGATGTTCAGTATTTTGGAAGTATTGTGGTCTTCTGTCTTCAAGAGACCATGACCAACACGATGACCCAGGAAAGAGATTTCACCAAAACCAACAAAAGCTTTAGAAGGTTTTGCTGTCAAATTATTCTCACGTAGAGTGGACAGTAAGTCATATAACCCTAAATAGTGATCTTCCCAGGTATCACTGAAGAGACAGATGTCATCTAAGTATGCGATGACATCCGAACGATGTGACAGAATTCGACGCATCATGCGAACGAAAGTGGCAGGGGCGTTCATGAGACCAAAAGGCATAACATTCCATTGAAATAGACCCCTAGGTGTAGGAAAAGCAGTAAGAGGTTTGGCATGCTCTGCTAAAGGCACTTGCCAATAACCTTTAGACAAGTCAAGTTTAGTGAAGAATCTAGAATTAGAAAGTCTAATCAGTAGATCTTCTAACAAAGGCATCGGTTCAGCGTCGAACTTTGTGACCTGATTCAATTTGCGATAATCAACGCAAATTCGTATGTTCTTATCCTTCTTCCGGACAATAACCATGGAAGAAGAATATGGTGAAGTCGATGGTTCAATTATATTTAATTGAATCATTTCATCCAATTCCTTTTCCACTTGCGACTGAAAGTGTATAGGAATAGGATACGGCCTAACCCTAATTGGATTATTGTCGGTAAGAATTATGTCATGTTCTATGACATCTGTGTGTCCAGGATGTCAGTGAGAACATCCTGAAATGTTTGTAACATCGACGAGACTTGTCGATGTTCGTCACCAGAAAGATTAGGAGAAACAGAAACGTTTTCCCAAGATTCCGTGGAATGTAATGGAACCACTGGAAGGGGAAGGTTGACATCAGAGAAGGTAGCTTCCTCATCCTGTATGACAGACAGGGATGAATAATGACCGTGAGGTGCAGGAGCATCATCCGTTGCCTGGAAAATAGGCAGCAAATAGTCCGGACGTTCGTGAAATTCAACATCGGAAATCCGAGAGACTATTGCATACGGACCTTTCCATGCAATAAGAAGTCTATTTTCCCTACTGGGGAGTAGGACGAATGCTTTGTCACCTGGACAAAGTTGTCGTAGACATCTATTCTTGTTAGCAAACTGCCGTGCCTTCTCTTTAGCAATTTCTGATGAAGCAGTTGCTAGCTTACATGCCTCAATGATCTTTTGTCTAAGAGCAATGACATACTCATATGAGGATTGAGTTTCATCGCTAATATCATCGGCAGTGATGAGATCGTGTAACAAAGACATAGGGCCGCGTGGACGCGCGCCAAAGACAAGTTCGAAGGGAGAAAATCCTGTGTGTTCATTAGGGACTTCTCTATAGGCAAAGAGAGCCGCGGGTAAAACCCTGTCCCAATCTTGAGGATGATCTTCAGTTATCTTACCAAGCAAAGTCTTGAGCGTTCTATTCAGACGCTCAACTAACCCATTAGACATAGGATGGTAGATACTACTGAGAGATCGTTCAATATGTAAGGTAGACATTACCTGTGACATAGTGTCAGATATGAGTTGAGTGCCATGGTGTGACAATATTTCTCTGGGGAACCCCAAGCGAGAAAATATCAACCAAAGAGCATCTGCGATATCTGTAGTAGATATGCTCTTAAGAGGAATAGCCTCTGGCCAACGTGTGCACATATCGACACATGTAAGGATAAACTGATGTCCTATGGCCGACTTGACCTTAAAAGGGCCAATAATATCTATGGCCATTTTCTGAAACGGCCGAATAGGAATGTCAGCAGCCTGGATAGGCGCAGCATGTCGTGGTCCTCTAGATTTGACCTCCTGACATACCTTGCATGATCGGCAGTAAATACGAATGTCCTTATTGACAAAAGGCCAAAAGAAAGCCGCAAGGACTCTCGACTTCGTACGGGCAAAACCCATATGTCCAGCACATTGCGAGTCATGAGCATGTTGCAATATTTGGACTCTCATGCTCTTGGGAACAAGAATTTGCGAATGTGCCGACGTAGCCGAATCTTGTACCATACGTACAAGTACGCCGTTTCTCATTGCAATCCAAGATTTTCTATTTGTATCCTGATTCGGATCACCTTTCTTCGCAAGAACGAAGAATTTTTTTAAAGAAGAATCTTCTTCTTGCAATTTTATGAAAGAGTCACGAGTGATCACTAAGTGACTATCTTGGCTATCAACTTCATTATCACTATTCAGTGAAGTTTCGGGTGTTTGTAGAGCTTGTGCTCTTGTAACTACTGCATTTGTAGCTTGCATGTTATTATCTTCCCAAGCAGCAATCTGCTGTGGGGTACACTCCCTAACTCCGTGAATACGACCAATAATAAGGTCCGCAATAGGATTAGGTAAGAGACAAGCATGCACATCTCCAGTAAAGAAAGGAGTGGCAATGCGAATTACAGCAGTAGGATATTTTTCTAGAGTGCCGCCAAATGTGACACATTTAATAACCCTTCCTGTAGCACAAGATGGATCTACAAGCGATTGTCTAACACCAATAGTGGTGCATCCGGAATCGAAAAGTAGTGAGACCGGAGTATCATTAACAAGACCCTTATGTAGAATTAAAGAACCCCTCCCGTCATGCGCAACAGCAGCAGGAAGAGCGGGAAGTGGGTGACCACAACTCAAAGTAGTTATGGTACCCGGTTCGAATAAAGTACTGCATTGGGGACATTTGTTTGCTCTCTCAAAGTCAAAAGCAGAACTAGTGACAGCGTCAAAGTTTTTTACTATCAACAACATGATTACAGGCTGCCTCAGTTTCCTGTTGTACAGCATTAGCCTGCTGATATCTCTTTTTTTTGTGTTGAGATCTACCCCGACTATTATTACCTCTGAAGTTATCAGAGTTATTATTATCTCTGCAGTTATTATTGTCTCTATTGTAATTGTTATACTGGTTCGAATTCCAGTTTCCACGATTACTATCATGTTCACATTGATGCGAACATCTATTTGTTTGGTTTTGAGGTCTTCGGCAGGAATAACCTCTATTACCATATCCTCTTTTGAAATGCTTATAATTATTAGGGTGATAGTAACGAGTACTATCAGGTTGTCTCCAATTCTTCGAAGAAGAATCACCATGAAATTGATTTCCATGATTTTGACAGAAATTACCGCTACTCTTTCTATCAAAATTTTGTTGGGATCTACGAGCAAAGTTTTGACCATACGGAGCTGCCGAAGCAACTGGTAAACCTTCTTTCACCTTAGAGTTACCCATGGTTATGTGTGGGTGCGCAGTTACGTATTGGCAACAGAAATCTTCCATTTCTTTTATTGTTTTAGGTTTACGTTCATGAAGGAAAGCAAGGAAAGACTCATTGACAGACGACATGACTTTGTCTCTAAGTATTAAGTCCATAAGTCCTTCATAAGTTTTTTCCGTCTTAGATAGTTCAACCCATCGTGAGAAAGTAATGCGTATTCTTGCAATAAACTCGGAGAATTCAACTCCATTTTCAGGTAACATGTTTTTAAATTGTAGACGATAGCCGTCTTCGTTAAGCTGATATTTCTTTAACAAAGCGGCCCTGACAACCTCATAATTGTTCTTGTCAGGTTCATCCACCATATTTAATATACTTAGAGCTTTACCTGTCAGTATCCCTGATAACTGATAAACATATTTTGCTTTGTCTATGTTATGAGCTGTACATGCTTGTTCAAATCTGTCCAGATAGAACATTATGTCATCGCTGGAAGGACTAAATGTTGGTAACTTAATCTTAAAAGTATCATTATTAGCCTTACCAGAAGATGAACCCTTGTTTGAATCATTACCATTACTCATGCTTGTCAATTTCAATTTTTCCAACTCTAAAGCTAAGACCTTTTCTTCATGTTCCATTTTTGCTTTCTCTTTCCTCTCATCAGACTCTCTCTGTAATCTTCTTTCCTCAGCCTGAGCCTCTTTTTGAAGTCTTTCATTTTCAGCTTCTTTTTCAAGTCTTTTATTTTCAGACTCTTTTTCAAGTCTTTTATTCTCAGCCTCTTTTTCAAGTCTTTTATTCTCAGCCTCTTTTTCAAGTCTTTTATTCTCAGCCTCTTTTTCAAGTCTTTTATTCTCAGCCTCTTTTTGAAGTCTTTCAGCTTCTAGCTGTAGCTGGAGTTTTCTCTCCTCAGCTTCTGATTCCCTTTTTTGTTTTTCCATTTCCATTTGGAATCTTTTTTCATCCACCTGCATCTGCAGTTTCTTTTGTTCAGCTTCCATTGCTTTATCATATCGAGCAGTTGCAAATTCTTCTAACTTATCACCAGTCTTCCCAAGCAATTTACCCTGCTCAATAAAGTGCTCAAATGTAGACATGTTGTCTAACATATGAGTCCAAAACCTGAAATAATTAACTAATTTATTTCAAACCTAAGTGTAACAAGTCTTAATTAAGCACTTGTATATTCACATCACCTTATATTATCCCAGTCTCTGTGGGAAACAAGTCTCCAATCAAAGAACTTGTATATGAAATATCAGCACTCAATTCTTGATCATAAGTGCACTTCTCATTCAATAGTGCACGACACTATTCATCATTCATTTATCATCAGTATAGTAGTAACAGTGCATTAGCATAGCCCATTAACTAATTACTATAACTGTAAACAATGACTATGTAAACACATGCAGAATGTAAACATTGAAAATGTAAACAATACAAACAATGTAAACAATAACAATGTAAACAATAACAAAGATCAGCAACAATACAAAAACTTTCGCAGAAATCAACTAAAAATAAAGCAGAAATTAATGAAATATCACAAAAAATGTGACGATATCTGCGATAGAATTAAACAAAATACATGACACCACAGTGTATAAACAAAAATGTTGTATGAAACTAAATTATAGACAAGAGTAGGCTAACAAACACAAACAAATCAAAACAAAACTAAAGAATGCGAAATAATAACGAAAACAATATTAAAACATGTCATCACAGCTAACATAAATAGCAACAGAAGTCGCTTAGCAAATTCCAGTATTGGAAATTTGCAAACCTTACAGAAAACGCTCACAATAGACGACCTCTATGACGTGGCATAATCTAACGGAGACACCACCCAACCGAGAACCCGCTGAAATATAAACATATAAATATACAAATAACATATAAACATAAAACATATAGAATGAGATGATACACAGAAGACTCAGCAGAAGTATAAGGGCACAGTTTACATACAAACAGGCCACTTAACTTATAGGCTTCCAATCGTAGAACAGCAGAAAAACGGATGTCAATCAACGTCCTAAAGAGCGAAGCTCCAACGATGATGGCACATCTGAACTGCTTCCACTGCTAACACGATGGTACAAGAGCTTCTGACATACTGTGTGTTGAGTTGTTTCGGCACTTGACCTTCTAATCCAAAAGTAAGTTGATGGAAATCGGTACTTGGCCTTCTTCAGAAAACAACCCGTTTCAACCGGCACTTGACCTTCTCAAAAAACGACAGCACTGGAACCTTGACAGCAGCAACTTGCTTGACTTGCGTAAAAGATAACAGCAGTCCGAGTTATCCGGCAACATGTAACAACGCCGGGTACTGTCAAATTCTTGTTTCCGTCAAAAAATTGAAATTTGACTTTTACCGGGCAACGCCGAGTACTTTGAAAATTTTGAAGATGTTGACTGTATTGAAGAATGTTAATTTCTTGAAGGATGCTGATGAATTCTTGTTGAAAATGAAGTGGGTAAGGGACCCCGTGTTTGCTGGTACCAGAATCAAACCAGCTTATGGCCACCAAATGATGCGGATGCCATCCATCATCATATGGCATCACGCATCAATGACTTTGGTTGCTTATTGAACCATTTGGTCACCGAGGCCCTGACGTCTGCATCGGAGTCGAATCGTTGTCTCTTTAGACATTTTTTTAAGGGTCCGAACAAATGAAAGTCACATGGTGACAAATCGGGGCTGTAGGCTGGGTGTGGCAGAACGTCCCACCTTTTCCTTGCTAACGCTTCCTGCACAATGTTCGCAACATTTGGACGAGCATTGTCGTGCAACAGAATCACACCACGCGAAATCATGCCGGGTCGTTTATTCTCGATGGTTGTATGCAGGTTGTCTAGTGTATCTTTGTAGCGGATGGCATTGATGTTCACGCCAGGCTCTTTAAAGTCTACCAATAGAAACCCTTCATGGTCAAAAAATGCGGTCAGCATAACCTTACCGGCGGAAATCTGTGACTTGAATTTTTTGGGTTTTTTTGATCCGGGATGTTTCCATTGCATGCTCGCTGATTTGTTGCACGGCTCGAAGTGGTGGCACCACGACTCATCGCCTGCCACTATGCGCAACAGAAGTGCATCACCCTCCTCTTCGTAACGCAGCAGGTGGTTCAAACTCCACCCCATGCGTTCTTCCTTATGGTGATCGGTCAGCATCCGTGGGACCCATTGTGAACACACCTTTCGATACTTCAGTTTCTTCCAAACCACCATTTGAACTGTCCCAAGAGACACAGCGAATTCCTCTGCTAGCGAACGTAAGCTCCGACGACGGTCCACCCGTATTGCTGCATCAATCTCGGCGATGGCTTCTTCTGTCGCAACAATATGCACATGACCTGGCCGCGGAAGATCTTTCGTTAACTGACGTCCTTCTCGAAACATTCGTGCCCAGTATTTCACTGTAGTCTTAGACACACTTTTGTCACCATACACTGCTTTCATTCGGCGATGAATGTCGACTGGTCGACATCCTTCGGCTGTTAGGAACTGAGCACCGCTCGCTGATCGACCTTGGACGGATTCCTTATCACACCGGCCATTATTTTAACGGTCTGCAGCACAAGCAATGAATACTAGGAGAATGAACACTTACAAACTTGTACATTCGTATGTGCTTATTACGTCAGATGTGACGTCATCATGCTCCTCCTACGAATGTCCACTTGGCGCAGCACGGTCGGGTTTCATTTGAACACGCCTCGTATATTGACTTCTATCCATTTATGTAATTTTATAAATGACTAGTGTTCATATCACGCGTTAAAAGCGATAGAATAAGCTAAACATTTGTGGTTTATAATCTAATTTAATAACGGAGTGATTAAAGAGGTCTTACCTTAACACGTGTTAGATATAATATTGATATTATGGTTAAATGTTTATATTTCTTTCCCAAAATCTAAGCTGATCAAAAACCCAGCAAACTGGCGGTCTTATGGTCATATGAAATTATAGTCATATGAACTTATGTCTTATGAACTATGGTCGTATGGTCCGTTGGTCTTATAAGTGTGTAAGCAACCATAAACTTTATAATATTGTTGAGTCTTCGGGCTATGACCTGTGCGGTCCATTTTCTTCATTTTATGAGAGAGACCAAACTAGAACAATAATTGCAAATGTTAACTGGACCAGAACTATACCAGATTTTTACCTATATAAATCTCATCAGCCAGCTGTGGCAAAATATATTGTCAGCAACATTTGTGTAACTTAACATAGTGTTTCAGCAGCCAGAGGTTAGACAACACAGGAAATATGTATATGTATTATTCCTCCTTATGATATATTAGATTACTGATCGAAAAACATCTCCAGCATCAACATGATTTATACCATAACTTCATCGATTTCACAAAAGCCTTCGATCGAGTCTGGCATGAAGGTTTATGGCAAATAATGAGAAAATTCAATTTTGATACCAACATCATAGATATCATTGAAGCACTATACAAGGACGCAAGCAGTGCTGTTTTTGCAAGCAATGACATTGGAGAATTTTTCAAAACAACTGTAGGAGTTCGCCAGGGATGTATCCTGTCACCAGTGCTCTTTAACATTTATCTAGAACATATTATGCAGGAGGCTCTCTACGATTATAAATCAACCATATCGATTGGAGGCCGACCTCTGTGTAATCTACGTTTTGCTGATGATATTGATCTGATAGCTGGAACAGAATCAGAACTTCAAGACCTTACCTCTAGACTGGAGAAAGTAACAAGAACATATGGGATGGAAATTAATATAGAAAAAAAGCAAGATATTGGTGAATAGCCATAAGAAACATGTTCCGACCAACATTACGTTAAATGGGCAAACGTTAGAAGAAGTTAACACCTTTAAATATCTCGGGTCCACTATATGTAGTGATGGAAGATCAAATAAAGAAATCAAGACAAGACTTGAGATGGCCTCAGCTGCCATGACAAGGTTGAATGTGATCTGGAACAGTAACATCAGTTTTCCTGTGAAGATCAAATTATACAAATCACTTGTATTATCTATTCTCTTGTATGGGTGTGAGGGCTGGACACTCACTGCAGATACGGAGCGAAGGATTCAGGCTTTCGAGCATAAATGTTATAGAAGAATTTTGCGCATTTGCTATAAAGAGCACAAAACAAATGTCTATGTTAGAGAGAAGATAAACACCTATGCAGGCCATCAAGAACCACTTTTGTCAATGGTGAAACGTCGAAAGCTTGCCTGGTTTGGGCATGTAACTCGTCATGACTCCCTTTCGAAAACGATCCTCCAGGGAACAGTCGAAGGTAAACGGAGAAGAGGAAATGACGGGTTATGGGTTGAGATGATGATGATTATTCCTCCTATGTCGGCGATCACCACGTATGAACCTTACACCAACCAACTGAAGGCAGAGATACAGTATTTATCCAGGAAAACAATTAAATCACCAACTCCAGCGACTACCGTGAAATTTGCAGTCAGCAACTACGGCTAGTCTGGGGCTGGATTTGGCAAAAATTAATATGACACTGAATAGTCTTATTACTTATTAGTGTTTGTTTCCACGGAATGCCTGCAACAACTATTGGGTAAGCGAATATGAATGTGGCCACAGTATGAAGGATTGAATGAACTGTAAGAGAGTTACATAATTTTCTGTTGTTACCACTATCATACAAATCTTTTCTTTTTTGGTTCTCACTAACCTGAGTATTTACGGGATAGATTAATGAGGAACTTGTTCTTTGTTTTCTTTACTGACTATTCCATACACTTATTGTTAACTTTTGATCTTTTGGGTTAATTAACCTCTGTTGTTATCTTCTTTTTCTTTTCTTTTACCAGAGGGGAGAACCTATTTGATTAATTTTCATTTGTCTGTAAACCATGATCTATTGATGTATATGATTTATATTGTAAAGTTCTAGTGATAAATAAACTTAATAAACCTTAAGTTATTGTGTTGGTCAACCCCTACCCTATCTGTGTATCCATACTTTGTTTTCACGTTTGTGCGTATTTGTCACAGAATTGTGTGCACGTGGGTGCAGTGTAACTTGTATTTTGTATAAGGAGAGAAAGTGCGTCTGGTTTTAAATATAGTCGTACAGATAGGCTGGATTAGAGAAATTATTCAATCCTGAGACTGTTCTTTCTCTTACACTATCACCTCGTGAGAAAAACTATTTCTTACACCTTACTCTCACATAGTTATCACTATCACCTCTGCTCAGACAGGGCTATAAACATCTATTACCTATCTGATAAAATCTACGACAATCAACCACACCAGCGAATGGAGCCAAATAAACAGAACAAGCTACCAACCAACATGCCACGTGTCGAAATCGACAAAAAGAACAAAATAACAGAAACAAACAAAGAAAGCGAAATCAACAAAATAAAATTCCAAGCATGAAAAAGCTTTGATTATAATGGGTGACTCTGATACAGATGCAGCCACGGGAGCGTCGATTATATGGGTGTCATAATCCATACAGTACCAAGTAATAATTCTGACTTTAACATTTGTTTAAGGAACATATTTATAAATTACTCAGTACATTATGAATCTGAGGTCGGAGTGGTTCAGATTTATAGCGTCCGCCTCTAATTCTAAAGGTACCGGGTTCGCTCCCAGCATAAGGAATACGAGAGATGAAAATTTCATGTCATAATCAGTGGTTCCTAATGATATCATACTCCCACGTGATCTCCTGGGTAGTAAGATCGGATTTCTCGGATAAGGGCGAAACAATAGGAGGTCCTGTATTCCCCTTCAAAAATCCCTCAGAGGTTGGAAATAATAAAGAGTAGGCCATTTGGTCGCTGCCTTGACAAAATTAAAAAAATTAGGAAACTTTTTTTAATTAGGTGTTTGCTACTTTTCATTGTAGCACGCCCCTTTCGATCATCTACCTTATACATGGAACCGTTGGTTATATCAGGACGCGTTTCATTTATTGTAATATTTTCTTCATTGTATTTATGTGCTGTATTGTTCCTCTCGTTTGTGTTTTTACATTTTAGTTATAGTTCATGTTGTTGTATTGTTTAGAAAAATGGCTGTGTCTATACTGTTATAAATTTAATATGACTCCGTATTTATCCGTGTGAAACCTACCACAGTAAACTTCTGGCTAACATTCATACTGTTTTATATATGGTAGCTTTTGTTTTTGTAATACAGTGTTTTATTAATGTTTTTATTTCTGGTAGGGTCGTAATGTATGTAAGATTGTATACATTCATTTCTACCTTGTGATTATTACAGTATGTCTTAATGTTTCGCCTGTGCTGGTCATATTTCTTGCAGTCCACCAGAAAATGTCTAATTGTAATTGGTTCTTGACACTCTTCGCATGTGAGTTCCTCTATCATGAAATATCCAGTTTCAAGCTTGAGCCCTGGCGATTTTTTATTAATTGGTATTTTTAATTCATCATGTATTTAATATTATTTCCTTGTTTTTTTTTCAGGACTTTATATGTGTCTTCCTTTTTTGCTTTGGCCCCATGCTATTATCCATTCGTATCCATCAATACATTTCTACACATCGCAGGATGCAGTGTCACACTAACACGGACACCAGCGTAAATTAATATAGCAGGAAATGAGTTTGCAGACAAGGAAGCCAAACGGGTTATAACAAAATAGAAGTAGGCCTAGGAACATTTGAAATTAAGAGTTTAATCGCAATAGCAATTAGGAAACCTACCCACCACAAAAATATTTATAGAATGTGTGATTCCCATTACACAAATTGGGATTCTCGCCTGTGTTAATGAGTTCATGCATTGTGTTGAGATTCTCCGGGTGTGACCTAAGGGAGGAGACGAATAATACTGGTATTATTTGCTCATTCTGAAAATACTGTATTAAACGTAGCTTTAACTATGAGGTTTTCTAAAGCATTGTATGTAAGTAAACAGAAAGTAAGTTTACAATAAAAAGCCACAGTAAGGAATCACAATAGTTACAGCGTTAAGTTTAAATTTATGTACAATTTATGTCTTTTGCCTTTCAACTCGACCTTGCTTTCAATGAGTTAAATCAGTTTGTATAGTTGGCGCAAACGTTAACGCGGCCATAAATCTTTTCGCTGGCATTGAACAATAGAAATTCGCTACCTAATTTTTTATTTTTTTTTTATTTTACTATTAAATAATTTAAAGCATGGTATCAGTATATAAACGAACTGTGGAGGCTGAGATGCAAAGAATGAACCAGAGTTAGGGCACTGTGCGAAGGATGGCCGCCGACCAAGCAAACTGGAATCAATTTGTTGCTGCCCTACAAGACGCCACCAGGCGTGATGGCCATTGACTGCTTTGACGGTTGGTGGCTACGGATCAAAGAAGAAGAAGATCAATATAAACAAAGTTGGAGGAGCATACAGTTGTGGCCGTACAGCGGTTGATATTAGTGTTGATGGTACTTGTCGTATAGTTGGACTCGTCTCACTGTCCCGCAGTGGGCAGCTAGGTGTTGATGATGTTATGTTAAAACAAATCTTGACGATATAACATCACACGACATACAGATGATGGGATGGAGAACATCTAGCGAAAAGTACTGCACTCAAACAGCGGTGAACAACAAAGATGATGTTTATTTACAGCTAGTCATCAAATCCGCTGAAATCATAATTCATGCCCAACCTTTCCCCTGAGGCAGGTCATCTCCCATAATAACAATGTTCGTAGGCAACTTTTGAAATAAATCTTCTCTCACTCCATCATTTTTTCTTATATATTCTGACGCTGTCTCTAAGATTACTTGCTCATCTACTGTTCTGTTCTTCTTGTTTCCTAACCCTTGATAAGGCCCGTAGGACTGGTGAAACTAATCGATGTATCTTTGACATAAGACTGGTCTAACCACCAGTGCTGTTTATTTGTATCAATAGTCACTTGTTCTACGCTGCCCCTAGCTACTGTGTATTTGTCTCTGCATCTAACACAACATACCTGTTCGTCTTGTAGTCTTGACAAATTGTTAACCCAATCTTGAACTGGCGACATTGTCTTTCTTGTCTTTATCTATCATCTATTAAAAGTGGCGTTTGAGCGTCTTGTTGGTTCGGCAAAATAATTTGATACAATACTGTGACCACAGCAACCAACCACCTTCAGTGGCTTGTTCGCCAGAATGAACCATCAAACATCGCTCGCCACTACACAACTTTAATACATAGCAAACTTGCTATCCTACGCTAAGCGCGTTCCAAAATCAGATCTTTTTTTCATCTTCTTCCCGATTTAACATTTCCCCCGTTCTCTGCTAAATATGTGTTCACCTTCGCAACACTTTCTCGTGCGTTTTATTTTTGTATCGCTCACCAAAACCTTTCAAGGGACGTAATTTAAAGTCATCTCCCTTTGCTGATTAAACTCAAAACCCATATAATCTTCTTTAATCTCGCTACCAAAACATTACCATGCAAATCAGTTACACCATAATTTAGAGCTCACATGAAATACTAAATCAAAACACCAAGCTACATCTCCCAAAAGGGGACCCACAGAGTTACCTCCCTTCTCTCAAAACACTTTTCTGCTCATTTCACTTCCCCTTAACAAAGACATATAGTCTATTAACAACTCTATTTAACTTTCTTAAACCATTTTTCTGTACTCTCTTTCATTCTTAAATTCCCAAGCTACCGGTCACACAACAATCAAACACTCTTTGATATCAGCGCTCTTCACGGGAAGATAGCACTATATTAAAACGAACGTCCTTCTCAGGACGAACGCAGCCGTCGGAATACACTAAAATGGTTCGTACCAAGCCACAAGCGAAAAAGAGGAAAATCTATAGAAGCCCTCAAACACTTGTCAGCATCAGCAAACAAGAATCTGCAAAGATTACTGCAACTACTAGCGTCGGGGCCGGTCCTTCTCAGAAGCCGAACAACGCAACCATTGACACGACCGATGAACAACCCAAAGCTTCAAAGGCAGAGGACAACCAGTCTTCGAAGCCTGGCAAAGTAACATCACCGATAAAACAAGATGTCGAGGCGGTAGCTCCATTGTGCAGTGACAAGGCAACATCTGCAAAACACGGCCACAAAACATCGAAGACAGAGGGTAACAATGCATTGAAACCCAACAAAATCAATCCACCGCCAAAACGAGATGTCATAGTCGAGTCTCCATCATGCAGTGACCAGCCAACTTCGGTGAAACTTGACCAGATGCAGACGAGCCAGAATGTGAATCCGTCCCGCAGACCACACGCTCAAACCGGGAAGCAAAGAAATGCCGTTTCTCACGAGGCAATACAGGAGAGGATCATTAAGATCACTCAGACGTCGGGAAGTGAGGCCTCGCTCAGGGCCCTACCGTACGATAAAGTGATGGGTATCCTTGAGGCAATAACGGGCAGGAGAAGTATAACTAGAATTTCAAGACACGACAACGGAGTTATGATATCTCTAAATTACACGGAGAAGACAAACCAACTGATGGTCGAACTAGAGTCCGGACACAAAGAAGTCCAGCTGCCCCACCAGATTAAAGCTACTGTGGAGATCTTCAAGAAGACCAAAAAGATAGTTGTAAGAGGGGTCGACAACAATCGATCTACACAAGAAGTCCACAGCCGCCTGCAAAAAGAAAACAAGAATATCAAAATAACACAGGTCGAAAGACTGAAGACATGGGACAAGTAGGACACAAACCTAGTTATCCTAACTATCGAGGGGATTTCAAGACCAAGTCAACTTAACCTAGACGATAGAAGTCGAAAAACAGAAGAGTACATCCCTCCTGTTATGCAGTGCTCAAACTGCCAGCAATTTTCGCATACTAAGAAAACATGCAAGAGAGAGACAGTTTGTCGGTACTGTGCGGGAAGTCACTCTTACAATGAATGCCCTCATGCGAAAAAGGATAACAACTATAAAGTGCGCAACGCCAACAGAACCTGCGCAAACTGTCTTGGGAGACAAAGGCCATACTGAAGGAATCTGTTACCAAAAACGTTTCCTTCAGAGAAGCAAGACACCGAGTGGCTTCAGGCGGCACTGCTAAGCAGGAACAGCACACAAGAGCCCAGCTGGTAAAACTAAACACAGAGGTGCGAGACATAAAACAACAACTCAAAGTCGAGAAGAACAGACAGCACAACGAAGACACGGGTACCATAAGAGACGAAACAATAGGAGCCTTACAGCGCGCCCAGGCAATGTTACAGGACATGAAAACCATTCAACACCAAATAGAAGTCGACATCGCTAAACTCGCAGAGCTAAAGGAAGAGAACGAAGAAATCCTCAAGAAAATTGAAACAGAGAGAAGGATCATCGAGAATATCCTTACAAAACACAATCAAGGACGAGAAAGAAGCAAAGACACTAAAGACAAAATAACCACCGAAACCGTAGAGGAACGCCTACCAAAAAGCTATCAAGAAAGAAGAAAAGAAGCGGAAGACAAAATAATCACCGAAACCCTAAAGGACCTCTTACCAAATATAATAAAAACAGTCATGAACAACACACAGCCGAAACAGACAACAACGAGTAGGGACCAAACAGGCAGCTAGTGGTCCTTTTCAGGGCCAGTCATTTCCAGGACTAGGAAAGTGATACCAGCGAAGATGTTACTAACACTGGACACAGTATTAAGGTCCTAAGGGTCTTGTTGGACTCGGCCTATACTGCTTGATAGAAATACAACAGAAGTGATTGCGTCATTAATAGGCTGAACTGCCCATGGAGGACTTCTGGTGTCGTGTATTGTGGTTCGCACTATTAACCTGCCATTGAAACATCATTTTTTTGATGATGCGTAGATGGCAGAGCGGATAGTGCGTTTTATGGCTAACCCTTCAATGGGTTTTGGTTGAACAGAGTATTACAGCAAAATAACAGACGCAAAGAAAAAAAAACACACACAACAATATTATAAAATTCAAAGTGTCTTAACCAGGACTGGGATCACACTGTCGTAGATTTTTTATAGGGAAATTAAGACTTGGGTTGGTCCCTTCTGAATAGATTAGAATGAGTGATAGCCACAGTGAGAGATAAAAATAGAAATAGATTTCCACGAGTGAGATGGTAGAATGTGATAGAGGCTGTCTCTGAGATCGAGAAATCTTCTCTCTCTCTCTCTCTCTCACCTATCTTCTACGACAGATTTAGAGTAGTCACAGTCCCGTTAGGAGAAAGATGATATATATATATATATCTCCACTACATGCCACACAAACGAGTCACGGACGTGGGAAAACTATAACAATGATTATATAGATATTTTTAGAACGAGCTGACCCGACACACTGATTAAATTTTATTTTATCAATATAAACCCACCACCACAACATCCAAAATTACAAAAAATATATATATATATATAAATAAGCATCAAGTCAATGAATTGCACAAAAAAAAGATATAGACCCCTTGGATGTTTATCCCACAGTCCCGTTAGGAGAAAGATGATAGCCCCAAAAGAGTCACAGATACATATGATTGGGTCTAATATTTTCCCTGTTAAAAATATGAACAGACTTGTATATGAGTATGATCTATCCTAAGGAAAATATAGTTAGCAACAAATCTTGCATAAGGAAAATTACAAAGTGGGTGAATCAAACAACGAACATCCCTCAGTCTACTTTCACTCAGCTCTTTCATCAGGGCCCTGACTCACACAACCTTACCTACAATCGTGCTGTGGTTCGCCGTCTGGCGCAAACCTTAGTGTACACTTCGTTAATCTGTCTATCTTGTGATGAAGGGGATACCCAGCTCTGCAGATCTTGGTTTCATTCGCCGTGTCCGGGGAGCGTCCTCTTCAGGCGATCGTTCTTTCTTTACAGATTTAATTTAATGTCACTTAGTCACGAGGTAAGAGTTAGGTTTTCAGCGGGCACACAGTGTCAGAACACGAGGTTTCCCTTAATTAGGACGAGGACCGGTGGACAACTTCTCTCAACCGATAGTCTTGGTTCACCACCCACTTGGTCAGAAATGTCGGAAAAGTTAATGTTATTTTCTGTAATTTTTCTCGCCACAAGGCAGCATGTACATTAGAGATGGTGAAGAAATATGATCTGGCTCAAAGGCCCAGTATAAGCATTTAGTCTTTAAAACCCGTTAGTGGGATTGGTATTCTGTCTATCTCTGAAGGCACACGCACTGTCAGACAGGTGTTACTTGGAAAAACCCACGTGGTTAAAGATATAAAATGTTTAAGTTCTTCACATGTATGTCTCTGTACTAAACGCTGGCAAAGTTTGGGGTAACCCCAGTTTTCACTGCATAGGGAAGAAAAACCACATTTAAAATACTTATACAATCTAGGTACTCGTTAAACTTACATTTTAAACTGCAAGCGTACAGCTTGACTTATCATTTAAAACTTCCCGTGAAATAAGTTATATTCATAAAATCAGTCATCATGAATTAGAAATACATACGTATTTCGTCAATACTCAATGATGAACAGTTATAAGTTAGTTTAAAAATATATACGTCTGATTATTAGCAGTTAAGTTAAATTTCATTTATAGCTGCATGATTTTAAGCTAGAAATATAATTTATTCTGCTTTCCACTGAAACACGTCGCTAGAAAATAATACAGACTATATTTTAATTTAATCACTCTGTACAAAAGAACTAGTGAAAAATAGGCGATTCAACCCTTAATCACTCACAAAATATTAGATACTTAATATAATATTTACCTCAACACAGAACTACGGTATCACAACGAAACTAGGGGTTTCACTTATAAGTTTAAGTATCTAGAACGAAGTGACCACGTCTACTGCAAATGGAGAATGAGTGAAATCAAGTTTAAAACTGGTTATATCTATCAAACAGACAAAGATCCCACTATTTCCAAAACCCCGATCTCTCCCCTTTCCTAATACCTACGTTAACTTAGACGCTAGCTCATAACTGCCAAAACGTGCGTCTTCACACCTTATGCCAAAAACTGGCCGTGGAGCGTGAGTGTCATATGAGAAATGCTAGACACTCTGTCTGCTCTGAGCGAGCATGTCTTGCGCGATTCACACCTCACCGAGCAACTCAGCCAAGGAAACTCGCGTGACAGGTGCAAATGTAGACAATGTGTCTGCTCTCATGTCTGATAGACTGAATATTCACAGTTTCTCGTCTGCCTGACATCTACGTAATAGACTGCGTATCAGTATGAGAAAGAAAACCGGTAAAGTGAGAATGGGAAAGAAAATATTTTTCGCAAACGAACGAATGCGAAAAATACAAGAAAAGGGTAAAGAGTGATAATAAAATAGAGGACATGGGTGGAAGAAAGAAAGAATATATAGAAAATTTATTGATCTTAAAACTCTCTGTGACACACACACACAATTCACACATTCTACTAAATAAAGTCAATAGACCTCACTTTGAGCCCCATAAGGAGTAATATCTTTAAAAAAAATAATACTTCAGAATAGACATTCAACCAAATAGAAATTAAGCAACAAAAACTAACAAATCATTAAAAAATAAAACCAGAAAAATTAGCAAACCCATTAACTATTCATAGGACAGGAAAGGCAACGAGATTTAAAAGAGAAAAAAAAACAAAAAAACAAAAAAACACTAATACAAATTAAAACCAGGTGCAAAGGACAATAGTTATCTATATACAATACAAAACTGAAAATAAAATGACAAATACTAATATAAATTAAAACCAGCAACTGCAAAAGACAATAATTATTTAAACTTAATACAAAATTAGTAAATAAAATGACACTAAATACCCCAATTATAACCAATTTTCAGGTTGAACAGGGTAGACCAAGATGGAACGAGAAGAGGCAATAATGGTCAGCTGTTAAGTGCCCGCTCTCCACCCATCACCGTTTCAAAACAACAACAACCGATAACCGATACGAACAAGCTAGCTTGTTGTGGTTGCTTCCCATTTAAAATTATAAAAAAAAAATAATAATAATAATAAATAAAACAGCAATATTAAAATAAGAAAACAAAAGGCAAGAAGGGATGTCAGTGTGCTGTGAAATTAATGGAGATCAAAAGAAACCAAGTCCAACACAAAAGTCATAATCTTCAGGTCAAATCCTATCTTTGGCTCTAAAACATGACGAACATCAAAACACGACAAACAAAAAGTTAGACTTTCACAAACAAGTGCTTGCTTGGAATATAAGGCTTGCAAGATTAGAGAGAAGATCGGCAATATGGACATAATGACGAGAACCAGAAAAGTGGCATTGCAACAAGAGGGGAGGAGAAGACACTGGTTTTTGAACAAGACACACGTTATGTTTATATTTTGTATTATTTTATATCAAGAAATTGACTGAATATTTCTCCACAGACGCTGGGCACAAATTATTGAACTACGACCCTGTAAACTCAAGTAGAAAGTCTCGGATTTAACTTTCTGTCAGCGTACGTGAGTCGGTACTGACTTAACAGATTCAGCACTGACAACATTGTCCCATATATGTTTTAGAAGTTCATGGTATAAAGTACTAATATCAAAAAGCTTCTCCGAATCTGGCACTTGGGTTAGGAGTCTCCAATGTGCGAAACAATTGTGTAAATGAGTTTATTATTGTCAGACACTAAAAAGCGTGTGTCAATCTACGGACGGTGAATTATACCAACTGGGGAACTAAACTACAAACTCTATTATTTTAAGCGGTAACAGTTTTGCTTGTGAATGTAACAGTCTACCCGTGAAGACAAAACAGTGCTAGTTACACGCTCGCTGTGAGCTATAATCACGTCATGAGTTGGGACACTCAAGTCCGGCATCTTCAAAGAAAAGGGACGATCATGTGAAGAAACAGTGTACGCATGTTAAAGATTTATTGGCACATTTTATTTATTTATTTTTTAAAAATAGGAGTTGTGTCTCGTTTTGACGAAGCGTGCCTAGTTTAACCTAGTTTGTTGGTTATATTAGTGGGCTTGTCCAAATATAATAGACCTTGTGACGTGATATACTGGAACACGAAATTCGAGCAGCAGGTTAAAATCTTGCACTCTGATAAAATCTAAGGAATAAAAAGTTCGTTAAGAAGGGATCGTCGTAACGTCTGAGAAATGATTGACAATATTTTTAAATCTGTGGAGTGGAATAACATTAAAAAGCTCACATCTAACCTCTGAACTTAATACAACATTTGCAGCTTTGAAAAAAAAAAAACGTTTGCGTCAGAAGTGACAGCGAGAAACTATGTGCAGGTAGTTGATAATCTGAAACCCAGTAAATGACATATCCGTACCGTACTCACATAATTAAATCAGAAATAGGCAGTTATTGATGATAGCATTATCTATTTGAGGAATTGTTAAAAGGCAGTGTCTGGCTCGCACCAATAAATTCAGCACTGACAAAACTGTAGCGTATACGTTTTAGAAGATTTAGGTTATAAAGTAAAGACATCAGAAAGCTTCTTGCAATCTGTCAGAAGCTTAGGCGTTTGCAAGGTGAGAACAAATGGTCTAAATGAATTTATTATTGTCGGACAATATAAAGTTTCGTGTTAATCTAACGACAGTGAATTATAGTCATTATTAAAGAAATGGCTTATCAACATAAGCACAACAAACTTAGTTGTCAGCTGTGATACAAACAGCAATAACACCTGGCTCTCGGCATTTCATAAAACATTGCTAGAAGTGAATAGAACAAAATCAGGCGAAGACATATCTAAAGTCACTCAAGAAGAATAAGTAGCAGATATACGGGCATTTTCACCCTCAGAAGGCCACAAACACCACTCTCATGTCTGTTAACCTGAACAAGGTCAGAGGTTACAGTTGAATGCCTAACGCCTGAATTCTTACGTTGTCCAAGCACTTAGTACACAAATCTGGTTGTGGCTCCCCTTTCCAAGAAAACTTCGACTTACTTCAAATACTAACTAGAATTAAATCCACTAAATTCAATCAGTGAATCTGTGCGGATCGGCAGAGACTAACAGTACGTTGATTAAATTAATTAGCTCTCTGAACACAAGATGAATAATACTCAAGACAACATAAATAACACTCAAGACAGCAAAAATGAGTCTAATCAGCTTTGTCAACAACCAAAAGGTAAAAGCGTGAGTTTCAAGTTCATTTTAGAAAGGTCATGTGACTCTTCTGGACCTTATGATAAAAGTGTTGCCTCTGACGCTAGCAGCCAGTCACATGACATCACAGCGGATAAAACTGTGAATCTGAGACAAGTTGCCTCTCAACTCACTCGTGATCATTTCAAATTCCAGGACAGATTCACCAAAATAAATGAAATGAAAGTGCAATCTCGGTCTTTGAGCGCCACAACCGAACACGCCATAAGTGATCCAGCAGACCATGTCAACAACGGCAATGGGTCAAAGAGTAAAACAGGCCCAAGTGACACTGTTTCGCCCGGTGGTAAGTCCTCGATGTTTGACGGATCTTACAACAGTTTGCAGAACAAAGAATTGCCGCTGACAGATAGCACTAACCTCTTCACGAGAAGGCGTTGATGGACGCAGGGTATGAAGTCAATACAAAAACAGCGGATAACCAAAACACACATATTCAACGCAATGCCAATGACCTTGAACCTTTGTCATCTACAACATTAGCAGAATCGACGCTAGAACCCGATGTAGAACCGATAGAAACGCAGAGTATTATACAAATTGTGATAACTGATTTTTCAGATCTTGATATAGCAAAAACTGATGACATATCAGCAGAGAACATGGAAATCGTCGACAGATCTAATGAAAATGTAACTCTTGAAGTCCCGGGAGTAGAAAAGGCGATTCTGAAAGAGGCTGACCAAGTAAAGCTACCAATACATGGTGCAAAGAAAAAAAGACCAGAAACTGCAAAGCTGGACTACGTCGAATGCAAACCTTTACTGAAGTATCTGAAATATATAAAGGAAAATGAACAAGAATATTTACAGTACATGCAGACGTCGCGACCAATCGCAAGTGAGCAGCCCTGCTCTAATTCTCTTATAAAACTAGGTCGCGCTTTTGAGTTGCGTAACCATGGCGGGAAATTTAAACCATGCGAAGATGTCACTGTTATGGCCGCTAAAGCCTTGAGGCCTCGAACGGCGGACTTTGGTAAGTTCTACAAGAAGCGGGACATGGAGATTTGGGTTCCAGAACCAAGTGCTGCCCAAATGAGATCGCAGCCTGACGACAAACGTCAACTGGACAAAAATACACCATCCATGGCTAATCCGACAGCTGTAACAAAGGACGAGGAACATCCAAAAACAGAATTAGAGAACAGGAAGCTGAAAGCTGAGGATTGGTGTCGGTCTGTTTCAACCAGTACCTTCATCAGGGCCAAGATTCAATGCCTGAAGGAATTGGGATATGATGACCTCGAGATGACAAACTGGTTGGGGGCGTTTAAGAATTGTCAGTATATTCGGACTTGTTTCTGATTTCTGCCCGCTAAATCTGCCGTTGGACATGAATCGTCTGCAGTCTTGTGTTTACGTCTGTTTTTGTAAAGCAGAAATTTAAAGGAGTGGAGAGCCGAACGTTTTAACGATGTGAATGAAAGACTTGGGTCACAGTTGGACTGAGTAATTGTTTTAAACTAGTGTATAACAATATTCTGTTCATCCCCAGATAAGTTACAATCAGAATGCGTGTATATGGTGTCTATATTTGTGCTGTATACAGTAGAACTCCATTTATCCGAACCCCATGGGACCGAGCATCGTTCGGATAATCAAATGTTCGGATAATTGGATTACATGATGTATCGAGTACATGTACACATATTTCTAAAAATAATTAACAATCACAAGGAAAATACACTATAAAACATATTTACTTGTACTGTAATAATAATACCCACACTGTATTAGATCACTGTATCACCAAAATCTTTCATTACACTGCAGTGCATGTACTACTTGTATTAATTATTTTTGTTAAGAAAGAGAAATGTTTTCAAAATAACATTACAAACAATTCAAAACCAGGCGCAACTTACGTATACATGTACTTGCACAGATGTAGCCCACTATTTAAAATAATGAGGAATCCTCTTTTGCGCCAAACTGGATAGTCTGCTTTTGGCTGCTAAGTCCCGCATTCTCTTCAACAGCAGAAGCTGTGTAGGACAGCTGTCATCTTCTTGCTCGTACCAAGCCATCGCTGTTTCTAGTGCTATAAAGGCCTCTTCAGGACTTGGTCGACGTTTTGGGTTTTCTTCATAATCTACAAGTACATCATGTACTTCTGAGGAGTCTTCATCATCGGTCACTACATGTATTTGGTTTTCTTCTTGCACAAAAGACACAATTTCTTCGTCATTCAAAAACTGAAAACCAGAATCATTATCATCTTCTAGCCACATGTGTGCATCATCTTTGTCACAGTCCGAAAATCCGGGCATTGCTTGAAACAGTTCCACAACTTCATTTATACAATCATCATTTGTGTCCACTGCAGTAGTTTCATTTCCTCCTTTTTTCCCAAGCAATTCCAAGCCTTGTTGAGATTATCTTGTGACAGGGTGGTCCAAGCATCAGCTTACATATAGCAGCAGTCTTTGAGATTAAGCTTTTTTTGAAAACGCCACCACACTTTCTTCATCTTCAGCCAACAATAAACGACGCAGGACTTCCTTCTTGTACATCTTTTTAAGCTTTGCTATAACACCCTGATCCATTGGTTGAATCAGTGCTGTTACATTGGGAAGCAGAAAAATTACTTTAAAATTTGCATCAACTGCATTCAATGTATCCGTCTCTGGATGAGATGGTGCATTGTCCAGTAGAAGAATTACTTTTCCAGTTTTCTTTTCTTGTTCTTTCAACCTCTTCACATTTGGGATGAACTGATTTGTATACCAATCAAGAAATATTTCACTATTCATCCAAGCACTCTTCTGTGCTTTGTAGCACAATGGGAGACATGTCACATTCTTTAAACAACGTGTTTTTTTTTTTTGGCATTCTCGTTCGGCTTTGCCGATCATTAGCACCGGTAAACGATGACTTCCACTGGCATTCGCGGCTACCAAAATTGTTACTCTCTCTTTGCACTTTTTAAACCCAGGGGCAGCTGCTTCGCGCTGAGATGCAAGTGATTTTTGAGGCAATGATTTCCAGTATAAGCCAGTCTCATCGGCATTATACACATCATCGAGTAAATAACCTTCTTCTTCCAAAAAAGCCAAGAATGTTTCTTTAAAATTTTCAGCGGCAGTTGCATCGCTAGATGAAGATTCCCCTTGAATCTCCAATTCTCGTATGCCATGACGAGATTTAAAGTTTCTTAACCATCCCTGGCTAGCCTTAAAGTCAGGAGGACCGTCAAGTTGACTGTTGAACTGAAGTGCCTTTTCACACAATAGAGAGCCAGAGATAGGTCCCCCTTTGCTTCTTCTTTGCACAAACCATATATACAAAGCCTCTTCCAATTTCAAATCTTTCGCATTTCTCATGGTTTTATGTTTCTTCGACCCATTTTCACTATCCAATTTCGATGCAAAACTCATAATTTTATCCTTGTTACTTTTGATGTCAGAGACGGTAGCTTTCTCAACATTGAAAATCCTCGCAAATGAAGACACAGTTTCACCTTTTCCTAGTCTCTTGATAATTTCTGTTTTCGTTTCAATTGACAAAACATTGCGGTTCCTTTTATATGCTTTAGGCCTACTGGAAGATGCCAGGTCGCACAGAGAAATACGTGTACACCAAAATTATTCTGCTGTAGTAGCAGACACAATTATTTTAAGTTGAACTGTCTGTTTAGCCAGTGTTCTGCCTAGAACTCACACGTACACTGGATTGGTAAACCAGATATTAACGGACTTTATGATCTAACTGACTTCATGTACGTAAGCGACCGTCCATTAGCCCATCTCATTGTCTACAAATTGTTCGCACACATTTGAAGCTTGCCGCATCAAAAGATTAAGAACTGTAGTCTAACGTGACTGGTGGAGACTGATTTTTTTTTTCTGGAAAAAGTGTTCGGATAATTGGATGTTCGGATAATTGGGGTTCGGATAAATGGAGTTCTACTGTATTATGTATTCATCTGTGGCTGTTTGCTTATTGGCAACATATTTCCTAATCACTTAAAAAACAAAAATATTGCATACCGGTTAACTAAAACTTCTAATTGTGCATATTTTTGTACTTTAAGCAATCATACCCACTGTATTACTTTTCTTTACAGCAAAGAATGACACGAAAATGCAAATAGTGTGTGTGTGTGTGTGTGTGTGTGTGAGAGAGAGAGAGAGAGAGAGAGAGAGAGAGAGAGAGAGAGAGAGAGAGAGAGAGAGAGAATGTGCATGCGAGCGAGCTAAACATGTGAGTTTTTAGTTAATTTCATATTTTTTGTTTGCAACCTAGATAATACATCGTTTTTCTCTTTCTTTTAAGATTTCACATTTTTATTAATCTTTTCTTTAAGTTTCTCGTAATGTATTTCTCACCACTTAAATGTCTATTTCAATATATATATATATATATATATATATACAGTCGTGGCCAAAAGTTTAAGAACACCTAGTAAAAAATGGATATTTCCATACTACTACAGATTGTTGCATCATCCGCTATTTTAGGGCACACTAAAAGCAATCATTGCAGTCTATTGCATCATCCTAACAATATAAAATGTGAAAACACAGACTGTTGCTGTATTTAGTGTCTTTTGGTTGTTTCAAGGGTATTATCTCTGGATTTTATGTTCGCAAGAAAATGGGCAAAAAACCGACACTTTCAGCCATTCAAAGAGCTCAAATAGTGACATTACGTGTAGAAGGGTACACAGAACGTGATATTTCTGTTCAAATTGGCTGTAGCAAGACGGCAGTTCACAATGGGAGCACCAGGTACCAATTGGACGGTACTTTTCTGTCAGAAAGAGAAGTGGTCGTCCTAGATAAACAACCCCTAGAGACGACTTCTTTTTCATTTCTGGTGTTAATCTGGGGACTTCTTTTTCATTTCTGGTGTTAATCTGGGTTTTCGGGCAGGTTTGTATGATTTTAGTCCAAACTCATCCACTAATCTGCGAGACACAGTCCTCCGACACTAGACAGCAAAGCAGATCGTATCTTCTTACATGAAACTGTTGGAGAGTGTGAAACGATGGATTTGATTACCCGGTCGTCTCTAGGGGTTGTTTTTCTAGGACGACCACTTCTCTTTCGGTCAGAAAAAGTACCGTCCAATTGGTACCTGGTGCTCCCATTGTGAACCGCCGTCTTGCTACAGCCAATTCGAACAGAAATATCACGTTCTGTGTACCCTTCTACACGTAATGTCACTATTTGAGCTCTTTGAATGGCTGAAAGTGTCGGTTTTTTGCCCATTTTCTTGCGAACATAAAATCCAGAGATAATACCCTTGAAACAACCAAAAGACACTAAATACAGCAACAGTCTGTGTTTTCACATTTTATATTGTTAGGATGATGCAATAGACTGCAATGATTGCTTTTAGTGTGCCCTAAAAATTTCAAGTTAATTGTTATTCTTATTATATACTGTTTTATTATATTACGTATTTCGGTACGCAAATAAGTTTGTAACACCTCTGCTATAGTAACAATATTTTGTGTCCATAGAAGTGTTCGAAATGTGGAATATTTTGTTGTTTACACTTGTTAAATGTTAGAAGAAAGTGTTCTTGTATTATCGGTAGATGAGGAGGACAGTTGACAAGGTCCGCTGTGTTGCCAAATTGGCTATCCATATTTACATTACAGGTAGCCTTAACCTAACACCTACCCTGCTTCGAGCTTTGTCAAATAGCTAGCCTTCACCTAACACCAACCCTGCTTCCAGCTTTGTCAAACAGCTAGCCCTAATCTAATCACAACCCTGCTTCTAGCTTTGTCAAACAACTAGCCTTCACCTAACACCAACCCTGCTTCCAGCTTTGTCAAACAGCTAGCTCTAATCTAATCACAACCCTGCTTCGAGCTTTGTCAAAATTAATAACACTGCAACCGTTTTAAAAATAAAAACTAAGCCAAACCAACAAAAAATTTTTAAAAAAATTCCAACTTGAAGCGAAAGGTAGTGTTTTTTTGCCAATATGGCGGCCCCCAGTCTATTGTCCCTTACTTGAACCATATTATCTTGCAGTCTGCGCAAGGTTTTCCTGTAATCAAAAATATCATGTTGCCACTTGTTTCACAATAATAGTATATAACTTGAACATAAAGTGTGCGGTTCAGTTAGAAGTGTATTTGAAAGTTGGAAGCTAATGTAAGATATCCTATTTCCATTCATTCATTACACTTCAGCTCCCCGAGGAGCATAGACCTTCAACCAGTTCTTGATCTGCATCATCTATTCACTGTTTTTCCTTGTCTCCTTGGTTGAGGTTATTGTGACAAAGGTTCTACAGTATTGTGTAGCAGACCCCATGCTCAACCATTCTTTACTACAAGTCTGTATCCTTTTATGCAAAATCTTAGTGAACAGCTTTCTGTCGGAAACCGGATTTTTTAGGTTTTCAGATATCGCTTAAATCGCGTTAGAATAGTAGCACACTATCGCCCAAATTGTGTTCGAAATATCGAAAATATTGAAAGCCCCTATCCCTGATAGGTCATTTTGTTATAAAATTTTCTGTATTAGACTGAGCATATTGTGTAAACGCCCCGTGTACTACCCGGAGTCTCTAAGGAGACACAGACAGAATATGACTATCCTCCTCCTGGCTATTGTAAAAGGTGACTAATATGAGGATGTGCATGGGGTTGCAACCTCATCAAATAAAACAAATTGCTACAGAACCACCTCTGCAAGAGCCCATGAATGCCATGCTGCAGGTTTCCCGTAACTGGTTCAGATGCACGGATGGTGTAATGCTATACAAGGAGTCAAAATGGAAACACTGGTGATTGTCACGAGAGGGTTGATATTTATTGAAATTATTAAGTATCCTGGACACAAAGTTGTATCAGGTGATACCAGGATAGTGCCAGATAAGAGACTGGTCTTACAAGTAATACCCCCTTCTCTGAAAAGAGTACGGGTATATGGACATCAAAAGTAGGATCAAGCTGTATAAGTTCCTAGAGAAGATGGTAATGTATTACTCTAAGTTCCTAATTGCTCCTCTCAAAGAACAGTAACTTAACTTAAATAATTTAAGTAAGTCTGCTGGTAAATATTTACAATTTATTTTTACAAGTTTTCTTTTCTGTTTGAAAATCTTTCAAGAAACTCAAAATTTAATTACACCATTAAATAAATAAAATCACTTGTAAAATAGTCAAAAGTATCTAAAGTCTTTAAAATTTTATGAAAGTTCTCTCTTGGTTGAACTCACTCTGGTTGTAGAATATCTATATCTTGATAACACTTTTATTTCACTGTCCTTGAATTTTAGGCTATCACTGGCTATAACTATGCCCAACACGATGTCATCATTAGACATGTCTTAAGTGGTTTCACTGGGTACTCTGAACAGTAGCCTTGTTTGGCCACTTATCTGGTGAATTGAAGCCTGTCACACTCCTGATATGGAAGGAAAAGTCACATGAGATTCCTCCAAGCCGTGGATACTGGGTGGCTGTCCCTATGAACAACAAGGGCGCTCGCACCACTAGTTCCTGCAGTAGTTGCTGAATCTTTAAAGTGTACTTGGATGACAGGATATAACCTGAAACATATTTGATTAACCACTATATTGTCTATCACTATCCCTCTAGTACAGAGGTAGGGGATGAGAGACAGTTTCAGACAGTGTGCCAGTAGACGCACAGGGCATAATATATCAGTAATAACACAATCCAGTTCAATATGAATACAATTTTCTCCAAAATCATTGGTTAGAGCAATTTGTCCATGATTCGCCTCCATAAAGTTATTAGGTTTTGTGGAAAAAATACTAAGTGATATCTTAAACAACACAGTAAAGTAATTCCTTTCATCATTTCCTTTGTTCCTGGTGTGTGTCTCACTCCTTCAAGAAATAATTCTTTAAATGCTTTTCTAAAACCATGGACACCCTTTCTGCTTCCATTCTTAATTTATTGGAATATACACAGGCTTGGTTTAGCCTCCAAAAATTACACAGTAGTTTGAAACACATCTACACACTTCCTAACGTACAAGTTAATTAACTAGAATTATATATATATATATATATATATATATATATATATATATATATATATATATATATATATATATATATATATATATATATATATATATATATATATATATATATATATATACATACATTCTTTCTTACCATCAAGTACATACAGTCGAGCTGTTAATGGTCACACAGTCTGCTCTCAGATGCAAAAGGCAAAGAAGTCTCTCTCTGATAGAACTGGCGCTTCTCGCTGTATTTAAACATTTTTTTAAGGCCTGCTTTCCATTTAGGGCACGTCCTATATATATAGGCCAAGGCCGAACGACAGAGGGAGCTTACTGCTAAAGTGTGTTTGCGTTCCGAAATGCAGGCATACATTTGTCCAGCTGTTCAAATATGAAAAACTAGTAATCTACATATCCTCCTTATTCCTGGACCGATTTCCTTCATCTTAGGCTTAAATTACGCCCTGGATTATTCTTTCCTTATCTAGATAATGGTCATTTATTATCATACTACATCTTTTCCTAGGCGTAGCCTAAACAGCAAATTTTTGACTTGCCTGATGTCTCGATGCAGTCCACTCGAGATTTCTCCATTCCTATATTACTTCCCGTGGAAATCTTTGCACACATTATTAAATGAACATTCCTATTAGTGAATTCTTAACCTCTGCCTTGCTGTACTTCGCTCATAAGTCTGTAGCTTACCTCCAATTGAAACAAGGTTACACAGATTTGAGCTCGCCAATGTTAGGCTAGTACGTTTGTAAACACTATACATGAAGGTGCGATTCCATTGGTTCGTCTATCATACAGTTTTTATAAAGTATTGCGTACCGTTTGGTCAGAATGACATGTTGTGAATCAGACTTCACGACAGTGATGTTAGTTAAACGATAAACATCCGTCATAGTAAGTGCGTAACTTAAATGTTATAAAAGTAAAGGGAGTCCCGTGGTTGATACTGCTGCAGGGAGTGAAGTGTTAGAGATTTTACTGTTCTACGTCTCAACTTAATGAGGTGGGGTGCCTCTTCCCTCCCTCGCAGCTTTAACCTTCCCTAACTCAAGAGCAGATCCAGGAACCTATTTACGGCTACGTTGAGTTGAGCATGACGTTACCAGGTTTCGAACCTGTGAACTTAGCATCGAGAAGCTAGCACTCTAATCATTTTGCCAATTGAGGCTAAAAATACCAAGCAGGGTAAACCAGCACATACTGAACAAATGTGGACGCCCTGCGCCTTTGTCCCGCGCATACCCTACCCTACCCCGACCCCCATATGTTACTGGTAATGAGGATGCCCTTTAAATCAGGCTAAGACGAAAGAAAGGTTATTAATAATTACAGACATCAGAAAAAAAATTAGATTGTTATTTTGGCATGCTATGAGTGAAGGAAAACTAGTAAAATACAACGCAAACACCGGCAAAATTTGATGAACAAGACAAGAGGTACAAGGACAACAATTAAGGATGATACTGGGCAGTTTAACATTATGTGAAAAGTCAGCAAGAGAATTTATAAGCGGGAAAGCTAACGATCCAGTACGCCATTTGACAATGCTTTAAAGAAGAAGCAGCTTCCTTGATCCGTCTTCTCCTGGTTGTACACTATTTCTGGACGCCTCCACTATGTTACGTGTCACTGCTGCTAGTTAATTGGAATTCATCTTTATTAGATTTTTTTTCTTCTTCTTTGTAACCACTTTTATTTGAGATCACCTAAACTTTCTATATTTATCGAGTTTCAAATCTTTGACGCTTAAAATCGCTATGTTCAACTCAGTTTAGAGGGCTGACGCTTTGCATGCAGACCCCTTTCTTGGTACATTTTAATCTAGTAAGTTTTAACCGGTAATGGCTTAGCCGAATTTATATGATATAAAATGTTAAATAAAGTGGAAATAATCCCATTAAAGTAAGGGGTGTGAAGTAGGGGGAACAATAAACTGCAAATATAGATTGTGATTCACACTTAAAAGGGCGGGCGTTGGATTGTGAATGATGATGTGCCGATGAAACCTATGTGTTTGTTCATAGAAATAGGTCAGCAAGTCTTTTGTTTTAATAGAACTAAAGTAATGAATAATTTTCTTGTGAGCTTTACCTTAGGTATTTAAACTTATTAAATTATATTTTATTCAGAGATAATTTTACTAGATAAGGGGTGGCAACAGTTCCGAAATGTTAATAGGGCCTACTCAGTTATGACTTAAAATCATAAAGCAAGTAAATCGCTTCTCGGCCTTTTGGCTAAGATCAAAGTCTTGACACAAAAGATCAGTACATTGACATTCAGTGTCATTAGGTCTTTGTGTGAAAACACAAAAGATCACTAAAATGACACTTGTGTGTCATTGGGTCTTTTTGTGTTTGGACTTGCGCCTACTATCCGGCTTTGGCTAGGATCGTGTGTCTTGGCCAGGGATGGACGTGCGATCAATGAGACCTCATGCGAGGAAAAAAAAATGCGACCTCATGCGAGAAAAAAACAAAACAATTAACACATTAAACTCAATAAAGTCATTAGACCTCACTTTGAACCCCAGAAGAGGCATTAATTTAAAAAAAAATTTTAAAAAGCAAGTAAATGGGAAAAAAACAAACAGTTTTAGGGATCCACTTTTATTATTGCTATCAAACTTACTTAAATATCGTTCACATACTTAATACGACGAATTACATATTAATTGTGACTGGCCATCCACTTGTATTCATTCTATGCAACGGAATGTTTAAGAAATGCATCTTCTGTTGCTGCTTTTCAAGTGCATTTGGTAACAATAATAAAGGTGGATTCATAAAGCAATTTTTTTTCCTTTACTTGTGTCATTGTATTCAGTCACCGGTAATTTCCTAATACTCATGGCTGAACGCTCAGCAGTGAATATGTGTATACTATTTATAGTTTCGTACCATTTAGAGTTAGGGTTAACCCTAATCCTAACTGGTACGAAACTACAAATATTATACACATATTCACTGCTGAGCGTTCAGCCATGAGTATTAGGAAATTACCAAGTCACCAGTGTTCTTCTAATGATGACTGTGATCTTGTCACTTCTTAGTAGGTCTATTCGTTTTCTACTTGCTGCTTCCCTCAACCAGCTCGTCGTTTCTTACTAGACATTAATTTTGGCTCCTCGGTCATTGCCTTATCCGTGATACTGCGCATGATCGGAAATGCGATAAAGTTTTCTGCAGTCGTGGAACTCTTAGAAAACATCATTTGAGGCCAAACATAAACACACTAAACATGTTATACAGAACGTAGACTTAACAACATTTCAAGTAACACATACACTTGAAAGGTAAGCGTATGATTTAAGTGTCGTTAAACAAGGGTAACTTTTAAAATCAAGTGTACTCTTCTGTCAGGCTGTCACCGAATCAGTAGGGCCTATCTTGTTTACCATAATGACGCGCAGTAGGGCCTACTTAGTAGCGCCCTGTTAAGTGGTCAGTGTAGGACTCCTAGTGATGTGGGTTCGATTTTCACAAGAAGCGTCTCCCCCACCCCCAATACCTTTCTAGTTTTTTTTTAAAGCTGTACACAGAGCGATACAACAGGAGACAATCTGATCATCAGAGTACCCCCCCCCCCCCCCCGGTCCGACAAGTGTTTAGGCCCTATCTTCTTTACACTCTAAAGTAAAACTTTAAATGCTCTTCTTTCAGTCTCAAATCCATGGTTCCTTCTTCTTCTTCTTCCTCGTTCGTCCTGAAAAGGACGTTGGTTGTGATGTGTCTGTTTACGCCGGAGCTGTGATATCTGCACCTTTCGGTCGACACATCCGACTTCAGCACGGCAGTTTTTGGAACCGGGTTTGCCTTCCCTCTGCGATCCCTACTCTCTCAGCCAGACTGCAGTGATGCAGACTGTTTCCAGGACCACCACGTGGAGGTGGAGTAGGGTCTTAGTCAGCTCTGGTTCGCTGACTCTGATGCAAGCTGTCAAGCTATGGGTCGCTGACTGCATTCTCTATTGCTGCATCTTTGGGTCCCAAATCCATGGTTCCAAAATGTGCTTTGAATAAACGAACAAATTCATTCATTAGGCTACCTTTTCAGTTCCTTTCAACAACATCATGTCTGACCTTTCTGTCATCTGCCATCCTTTCAAGGTTTTTCCTTGTTGTTTTTATCCCTTTCATTTTTATCGTCAATCAACCCTCTCCATGTGTGTGTGTTCTATTTTTCCCCTCTATGAATCTTACCCTAGGAATACCAGAGCAAGAACTTCCTTGTAATGCTATCAGCTGGTTTCCTCCTTGGGTGTCATATTCAATCCCTGCATCTTTTATTCTACTGGTAGGCCTACTTAGTTATTTTCGTTAGTTGCAATATTCGCCGTAATAAATATTTGTAATAATATGAAGCATGTGAGGTCTGGCCCAGGGTGGCAAAAACCTTAAATATGGTTTTGTACAAACCCACATTTTCATATTCACACAGCCCACAAACATACACCTATACACTTACCCTCATTCTTTTCCTATCTCAATGTTAATAAGCCTTGCTGGCTCTCTAGCTCAGTGATATTTACCCTAGTGGGGATAATTTCGAATTTTCTAGGGTTAAACATGAAAAGTAAAGAAAGTGTACATTAAGCCATTAGACTACCTAGGATTAGAATTAGATTCTGCAGTTTTATCCAGTTTGGCTTGTGTGTGTATGTGCATATATATATATATATATATATATATATATATATATATATATATCTATATATATATATATATATATATATATATATATATATATATATATACATACTTACTTAGTCGTTCCCCTTCTACCGTGAGGTGTAGAGGTTTGGAAGAGAGAGCGCCAGACTATCCTATCGGCTGTCTTCCTCCTGGCCTGGTTCCATTCTAGTCCTCGATCCTTCAAAGATTGTCTAATGTTGTCCTCCCAGCGGACTCGGGGTCTGGATCCTTGGCTCTTTGTTTCCCATGCTTGTCGTGGTATCCGATCTTCTCCCATATATAAAACCTAGTTTTTCGTTAAGTTTTTGTTTTCCTTCAATATAACAAGTAATTTTTGTAGGTAAGGGTAATGACAATGCCTCAAGTTTTTGGGGCAAGGTATTGGTCAAAAGTAGTTGCTGACCACTGCTTTAGCTCCATCTCACCTCTTTGATTAGGTATATGTCACTTACTCCTACCCTAAAAATAGTCAGACCTACAGATGTGACAAATGCCCTGCACCAGATATTTCCTACCCTAAAAGATTATACCCCTACACACTCCATGCTTACAAACATGAGAATCATTGTGTTAGACAAGAACTTATTGTGTTATATATCTTTGCTTAATTTTGTCATGGTTGTCTGATGATATGATTTGGGGGGAAAATCTTGTCATAGTTGAACTCATATCACTTGGTGTGCTAGGCCAGTTGATTAATTTAACATTTTCACAGTAAGTTTTTGTTAGGTCAAGATAAAAATAAAATGTTTCTACATTGTACTGCCAGAAACCTCCATGGCAATGGGCAGATGCTTTCATTAGGCATGGTGTTCTGAAATTTTTTTTTGGGTTCGGTTTTTGCCTTCTTCTGGCGAGGCGCGTTCCTTTCAACTTATTTGGTTATATCAGAGCGCATTTACCATCCCAAAAAAAAGTCAACTCTGTTGACTGCTAACCCAATCAGCATTGATAGATACTAAGTCCTGACAAGGGCTAACATTATCTATTTGCAAGCATAAAGTCCTAAAAAGGACTTGCCAGCTACGCCAACGCCTGAGCTAGATTGATCAAGCATGATGTATATTGAAGGGATGTTGAAATTGGCTGTGGAGCAACGTCATCGGGCTATAGAATTTAGAACAGTAATTTATAAACAACATAATGGTTACTTTAACAATTGCCTCCTGCTCACAGCATGAATAAAATCAGGAGTGAAGTTAAAAGTTGCAACCAAGGTAGAGTGAGTTCAATTGGCAGCACAGGCAGGAAAGAAAACAGGAGGTGGACACATGGGGGGTTAAGAAGATAAAGGGTCAAAACACTTGCCCGGCGGGGGACCACTTACAATGATCATATTTCCTCCAGTCGTGTTGCTCTGTACAGAGTTTCCTATCATGTTATTATTTAAAACTAAATTAGCAGCTGCCTAAAAGTCACTCAGTACTGAGTTTTCTCTGGACAAATGCTGTTACATTTAGGTTGTAGTCTTAAATTTGTGAGTTAAAAAAAAAAATATCTAGATACTTAAATGTTTTAAAAAAAATTGTACTACTGTGGAAAAAATATAGTAAGGCTGATGTGAAAGTGGCTGCTCTGTACATATTTTGTAACAGTGGTCATAGTTTGGCCTGTCGAAAAATGGTTGTCACATATGCTGTAATAGATGGTCATTAAAGAATAAATGTTTCTAATGTATTTGGATGGAAATATGTAAACTATGTATGATGATAAAAAAAATAAATACTTGGAGACTACGAATATGATTAGTTTATCCATCATCATCATGTTCTTTTTCGCTCTCTCTGCGGAGCATGGGGCCACCATTGTAGCTGGTCCTCTTGCAGGGAACTTTTATCAAGCATTCACATTCTCTTACAGCAGTGGATTCTGTAGCAATTTGTGTTACATTATGAGGTTGCCAGTCTCATGCACAGCCTGAAATTAGTCGCCTTGTATAACATGATGGAGGGAGCAGTGGCACTAGTCTGTCTTTGTCTCATCAGAGACCCTCGAGGAACCACACTGGGCATGCATCGTTATAGCTGGTCTTTAAATTCTCAGGCATTATCCCTCATTTTGCAGGCAGTGACAATAATAGAAATGTAAGCTGATGCATGCTATATGGAAGGACACTGTGAAACTTGATTTAGGGTTTTCGATTCATACATCGATCCTTATTAGTAAAATCAGTACATTCTGAGTTAATTTCTTGATTTAGAATTTCTTCAGACAACTTTCTGGAATGATCTGAAATAAATATTTGAGGTCTACACAAAGTAGTGGGTGTGTAAATTTTATTATGTAAACAATGTGTGCCTGAAAAAAAGAAACAACAAACTGAGAAATATTCCCTAACATGCCTTTGTCTTGCTGATAAGAAAGCCCCAGCAGGCTTCTGCAAAGGGACCAATTGCAGTGGTGGCTTTGTGGGCTAAAGGGGAAATGATGATTGTGCTATCAATATCAGACTTGACGCTAACCAAGTCAACCAATTAACATGAAAAAAAATCACCATTGAATATGAGAGAGGCAACAAATAAAATATGAAGAAACCTAGTAAAATAGAAAGAGATCCATGCAATTGTTGGAACATGTGTTTCTTGAGAAGCAAAAAATGTTTTGGTTTGGATATCTTGATAAGATGAATCCTGATCAATCACCATCATTGTGATATAACCTCAGAATGAAAGCAGCAACACGTTGAGGATGACCCTGAAGAAGATGGATTGAGGAAGTGGCGTACATCTTAAGGAAACACAGTATGACAGCTCACCAGACTGACATATATGCACTTATTCAGAAACCAGTAAATCCCCACATGCAGTGTTGCACAACTGAATTAGTAGATTAAAGACAGAAACATAATCACAAAGATATGGAAGAAGTAGGCAGACTTCATGGTACATGCAGTAAGAAGAAGATTACTTGAATACGTCTTGAAAATAGAAAATAGATGACAGGGGATGTAGAGGAAGGCAAGGAGAAAAAATAATGGATGGCATGGCCTTATGGCATAGACTTGACTTGACTTTGATCCACTGTCACTGAGCGTCAGCTCTTGGTGACCTTGATGCCATTATATGGTACTGCGCAGTTCATATAAGCTGTTCTGAGCTGCCATACAGTGTATTGTCTATGGATGGGTTGTGTGGTAGCAGTTGTTGTCTCAGTCCCTGAAGTGCATGGCAGTGTAGTAGGTTTTCATTCTGTTTCTGTGGCCATTTAGTGTAGAGTGACCTATTCTCAGTCTGAAAATTTTGGTTTGGTATCTTCGTTCGATATGGTTCATAGCATCTTCCTTATTTGGGGCTGTTTGGTGTATGAAGAGTCTTCTTCCTGTTTTAGCTTGTGCCCACGTGTTCAGCCAAACTTCTTTACAGTTGTTTTTGACTATTTATTTAATTGTTAACATATTCAATGGAATGGCATAGAAAGAGGTCAACAAGATAGTTCATGGAAAACATCAAGGACCTCAACCTGTGGTGAGACACAAATACCTGTTCCTTGCTGCCCGACACATTGTGATCATGACGACATGCACTAAAGAAAGCCTTGGCAACAAAATAAGCTTGTGGCATTGATTGCTGCTTTATTGAGGTTTTGTGGCAGTGTTTTATGATTTCATTTGGCTTTTAACATTTGACACAGATTAGCAAGTGAATAAATACATAGCCTGTACTTTGCCTGGGTGATGTCTGGTGTAGACCACTTCAATGCTAGCCCGTAGAAGAAGAAACAATTCTGGCTCTGACAATCAGCAGCAGCAACAGAAGGCACCGCCCCTTGCACAGCAACATCACTACCAGCAGAATTACGGCAGCCCCCATCATAATTTGCCACCACCACCATCTTTACACCAACAGCAGGTTTACGCAGACCCAGATATGACATGCCGTGACAGATCCAATGAGTTTATGTCAGTTATCAAGTCGCTGCAGTCCAGACAGGTAGTTGTTTATATTTTAATAACTGTATTTCTGGTTTAAAATTTAAATGTTTACCTAGGATGAATATATATAGTGATTAACTGTGTAATAAGTCTGCGCTAATTCATCCTGTCTGTATCCTTTTATTAAAACACCCGAAAATCCAAATATTCTGAAAATCAAAAGTTTCTTTGGCCTTCTTTTCCATCACAATTGAGCGATTTCAGCCACATTTTGGGCGACTTTTCGAATGCGATTTGGAAACCTAAAAAATCCTGTTACCGCTACACAGTTGCCTCCGCGGATTTCAAATAGGATACACACCTGTAGTTTGTGTTGATATGTGTAAATGATTTGAAGAATAGTTATTTTTTAATAAAAAAATCAAGGTCCATCTGTATTTTTTGCTCATGAATATAAACCTGCAACAGTTTGCCTTCCACAGATTTCATTTTTGTTTGGATCATTTTCTTTAGCTCCATGTTGTTCCCAGTGACCTCTGAGGAGACAAAGAACATGACTACTGCTCCCTCAGGCATGTCTTAATAGGCCACTAATTTGAGGTTGTGCATGTGGCTGGTGACCTGATCATGTAAAAGAAATGGCTACAGAGATAGTTGCAAGAGCTTGTGTTTTGGCATAGGCTTCCTCTAAGGGACCGTCTGTGGTGGCTCCTTGGTGTAGGAGCTTTCTTTAGCGCTGCCTGATAATTATGATGGTTTTCTTCAGCTCTATCCGATAATGATGATTTTCTTCAGCTCTATCCGATAATGGTGGTTTCATTAGATCTGCCTGATAATGATAATTTTCTTTAGCTCTGATTGATATTGATGATGATTTTCTTTAGCTCTGCCTGATAATAATGATGATTTTCTTTAGCTCTAACTCCGCCTATGCCGGTCCCAAGCCCGGATGAAAAAGGAGGAGGGCGGCCTGCATGGAGGCCGTAAGGAGGCAGCCCCTCCACCATGCAAAGGCACAACAGGCCAATCACCTGTTTGTCTTAAACTATGATTATGAGCAATACAAGAGAGAAAACCGGACTGATTCTAAAGGCGACGAACTGGAACGGACTACGGACTATGACTTATGGAACTTGGAACACAAGAAGTATAAATGGGAAGGAAGAGGAGCTGGTGGAAGAGATGAGGAAAGCAAAACTAGAAATCCTGGCTATAACGGAAACGAAGAAAAAAGGACAAGGAGTCATGGATCTTGATGGCAACACTTTGCTCTACAGTGGTGTACCCATATCTGAAAGAGCTAAAGGGGGCGTGGGTTGCATTGTGGCCCAAAATCAAAAAGATAGTATCAAGGGATGGAACTTTGTCTTGGAGCGCATTATGGTTGTAAAACTAAAAGAAGGAGAAACCATAGTCAACCTGGTCATAGTGTATGGGCCAAATGAGGATGAGAGAGCAGAGGTCAAGGAGGAATTCTTCGAGCTGCTTCAAAGGACAGTGGATGACTGCCTAGATGAAGTTATTATGCTCAGAGATTTTAATGCCAGAGTTGGAAATGACCATGCTAGATGGGGTGGAGTTATCGGAAGATATGGAGAAGATACTCTCAATGACTGTCACGTAGCGTTTAAAGGATAAGAGAATTATTTAGAGGAAATAATAGATCTGATGTGGAGGATTTGGCTCAAGGAATCCCTGCTGGGTTTTCCCACTTCCGAAGGGTGACGAAGAGGGTAAATTCTCCTAACTCGACAGGTCTGGAAAAGATTGTAAGGAGATATTTGGTCTCTCGCTACCGTCGTCCCCTTCTCAGTTATCTATTATTATTATTCTTTAATTTATATTATATTTTACGAGCCCCCCCCCCCCCTTATAAAGGAAGATAAACATAGACAATATTCAACATCTAATGGAAGGAACAAAGCGTGGGGTACAGTATATACACCCAATTGGTTTATTGCAATAAAATGAATAGATGGTGAATGATAGTATTGTCGATGGAATTAGTGTCTGCTGTATGTATTATGTGTCTCACAATTCAAGTGTTTTTCATCATGGATGACTAAACTAGGCATTGATGTAGTGAGTTCCCTTTTTCGTGGACTTAGCTTTTCAGCCCCCGGCTGATAGTGAAGTGTGGTTAGTTCTCCGGTCTCCTGACGTTGCCCCCGGTAGGTCTTGAATGGTTCGGATTTGCCTTCTCTGTGCTCGACTCCGTATTCTGCGCTGAGATTGGACTGTCGTGCAAGGCTCCACCATAGACTACTCAAAGATGGACGCTAACCCGCAATTAGACACGTGGCTTCAGTGCTTTTAATGCGAGAATTCGCCGATAATTGGGTTAGACCTAGCTTTCTTGAGATTTCCTGGGCAAGTGAAGAATGCTGGCTTTGCCGCCTTTTAGCGGGTCATTTCCGCTTGGACACGTGATCCATAGCGTGCATCATGTGACCTTAGCCTCGTTTTAGACGCTCCAATCAATAATGTTAAAAGTCACGTGATGTTTTCCTAAGTGGCCTAAACTGGTTCTCCCAAGTTCAAGCAGTTCTAAATTAAAGTGGGTTTCTCGCTACCGAGGTCATTGGTCAACAATGACGTCGTATCTAAAAATAGCGAGGAGAAAATACCGAACGCTAGGAGATTTTCCGCAAGTGACAATTCCCGAGACTTTGCGATCATGCATTGAGGATGAGAAAAAATGATGTCACGTAAATAATAAAAAAAATGAAGAGAAGATTGGCCAAGTCATCACACAAGCCCCTCCTCAAGTTTGACGTTCCGTCCAACTCCTCTTGTCCTGTCTTCCTCTTCTTTTTCAGTTTCTCATATCTCCTCGGTTGCGTCCGGATGTCTGCTCAAAAAATCTGCCCCACGTTGTTCTTCCCAGGTAAGTATTCTGGTTTTCTTCCTAGTTTTCCTTGGATGCCTATGTCTGCAGCAATGCTTCCCTAGGTCCTGTAACTGGTCTACCCTATGTGTTGAGGTTACCTGGTTACACTCTGAACAGGACTTCACATATCGAGCTATGTCTTCTGTGATGCCGGGCCAATAATAACGGGTGGCTATCCTTTGATTTGTGGCACCATTACCCAGGTGTTCACTCAAAGTAGCACCGTGCCCCCATTCCATAACTTTATTTCTATATATGGATGGCACCACAATCTGTCCATGACTTTTTAGCTCTCTGCCAGCTTTCCTGTGCAAGAGTCCATGTTCCATATAAAAGTCACCCTTTCTTCAAGGGTTTTGTGAGTTTTTCAATTTGCCAAAGCAAGGCCCCAACGTGCTATCAGCTGCTTGAGCCCTTTTCATCTTATTCGGATGAATTTCTAACTTAGAGTCCCTCTCTATGCGTTTGGAGTCAGATCTGGTCTGGACGGCAGCCATAACCACAGGCTTTACTGGTTCTCCTAAAAAGACATATCTACGCCCTAACATCAGGGGGTAGAAAGGATCCTCTAAAACTGCAGCATTGATCTTCCCTTCCACATAGCGACAACTGACCTGAATCTTCGCTATGGGCAAATTTAAGGGTAATGCTCCCTTGAGTGGCCCCTGGATATCCACTGTTTCTGTGGTGAGTTGTTCGGGGTGCACCAGAGATGAAGAAACGACCGCGTCATAAGACAAACCTGTGTCATACATCCCGATGACTTGGTTGCCATTCACGGCCACTGTCTCCTGTATAGGTGGGTGATGGAGGCTATTCTGACTCACTGTCAGTTCCTTCCTGTCAACAGCCCTCACCTGTAAACATGCAACATGATGTGGAGGGTTTTTCCTTCTGCACTCGGCAGTATTGTGGTTGCTCAGTTTACACGTCTTACACCACTTTTCTCCCCGCCTCTGAGGCTGGAAAGCTGATCTCTGAGTAGTCTTGTAGTCTGGCTTGTCATGCTTTTTTAAGTGGTGGTAAGGTAGATTCATTTGGGGGTCCAAGTGTGTCTGAGGTGTCGGCCTCGATAATTCTTCCGGTTGGTTCCGTCGGGATGGGTCATTCTCCGTTAGCGCTGCCTGATAACGTTCCGCCAACTGGACGATGGATTCTAAAGTGCTGGCCCCATTCTCTGTCAAGAATCTTCTCATGTCGGAAGTCATGGTGTCCTTCAGTTGTTCGATCATGACCATTTCCTTCAGGCCTTCCCAATCATGAGTAAAATTCCCTAGGGCACCCCACTTCTCCACGTAGGAATCCAGTCTAGCAGCAAATTGAGCAAAGTTCTCTCCGACTTCCCAACTAGAGTTACGGAACCTCTTCCTATAGGCGTCAGCATGTAGCTCATAACGTATCAGGAGTGCCTTTTTCAAAGAGTCGTAGTCATCCTGTAAACCTGGAGGAAGCTTGCTATATACGTCATAAGCAGTTCCTCTAAGCCCTTGTGACAGTTTCAGGTTCCACTTGCCCTTCTCCAAACCAAACGTGGTGGCAAACTTCTCAAATTTGTCCAGATACCTATCGATCGAGTCGGCTTGTTCCGAGAAAGCTTCAAATGGAAACGTCAAGGGTCCCAAAGTTGACATGAGTGAGGATGGCAAAGGTCCGGTGCCCCCTGCGTGCAAGGAGGGCATATCATCTGACCGTGGCGATAGGTTGCCTGAGGAGGTAGATGCGGTCGCACCGGCTACCGGTTCAACTCTTTGAGCTTGTCCCTGCATCTCTAACTGCTTCATCTTCAATGCATGCTCGCGTTCATCTCTCTCGCTTCTTTCTCTAGCGTCTACAGCTTTTATCCTCTCATCTATTTCTGCTAACTTTATTCGCTCTTCTCTTTCAGCTTTCGCTGTTTCTCGAGCGTAATACTTATCAGTCTCGACACTGACATAATTTGCAAGGTCCACCCCACTATAACCTAGATCTCGACCGGCCTCCCCTAGTGCTGCCTTAAGCTTAACTATTTCAGCCATCTTTTGCAGTTAAAGTCCACACTGAGTAAGCTAGTGCTACCTTCCAATAGTATTTCTAACAACAAGTAAATACTAATTATTTATCAGACTGCTGTAGAATGAAATTACTACAGTTATGGAGACTTAAGGTCTGTAATTCAATGAAATACAAAATCAAGAACTAACTTAATTAAACACAACATATATAAAGGGATTCACCAATCAATGCCTGAATTTCTAGAAAAAATGTTTTCTGTCTTTCTAGAGCTCCTGTGTGAAAATACATGTGTTAAAATGGTATACTGTAATGACTGAATGGATGATACTATCCCAGAGGTATGATAAAATACATAAGTTCAAATCCCGGACCGAGACACCAGTGTCACGTAGCGTTTAAAGGATAAGAGAATTATTTAGAGGAAATAATAGATCTGATGTGGAAGATTTGGCTCAAGGAATCCCTGCTGGGTTTTCCCACTTCCGAAGGGTGACGAAGAGGGTAAATTCTCCTAACTCGACAGGTCTGGAAAAGATTGTAAGGAAATATTTGGTCTCTCGCTACCGTCGTCCCCTTCTCAGTTATCTATTATTATTATTCTTTAATTTATATTATATTTTACGAGCCCCCCCCCCCCCCCCCTTATAAAGGAAGATAAACATAGACAATATTCAACATCTAATGGAAGGAACAAAGCGTGGGGTACAGTATATACACCCAATTGGTTTATTGCAATAAAATGAATAGATGGTGAATGATAGTATTGTCGATGGAATTAGTGTCTGCTGTATGTATTATGTGTCTCACAATTCAAGTGTTTTTCATCATGGATGACTAAACTAGGCATTGATGTAGTGAGTTCCCTTTTTCGTGGACTTAGCTTTTCAGCCCCCGGCTGATAGTGAAGTGTGGTTAGTTCTCCGGTCTCCTGACGTTGCCCCCGGTAGGTCTTGAATGGTTCGGATTTGCCTTCTCTGTGCTCGACTCCGTATTCTGCGCTGAGATTGGACTGTCGTGCAAGGCTCCACCATAGACTACTCAAAGATGGACGCTAACCCGCAATTAGACACGTGGCTTCAGTGCTTTTAATGCGAGAATTCGCCGATAATTGGGTTAGACCTAGCTTTCTTGAGATTTCCTGGGCAAGTGAAGAATGCTGGCTTTGCCGCCTTTTAGCGGGTCATTTCCGCTTGGACACGTGATCCATAGCGTGCATCATGTGACCTTAGCCTCGTTTTAGACGCTCCAATCAATAATGTTAAAAGTCACGTGATGTTTTCCTAAGTGGCCTAAACTGGTTCTCCCAAGTTCAAGCAGTTCTAAATTAAAGTGGGTTTCTCGCTACCGAGGTCATTGGTCAACAATAACGTCGTATCTAAAAATAGCGAGGAGAAAATACCGAACGCTAGGAGATTTTCCGCAAGTGACAATTCCCGAGACTTTGCGATCATGCATTGAGGATGAGAAAAAATGATGTCACGTAAATAATAAAAAAAATGAAGAGAAGATTGGCCAAGTTGTCACAATGACAATGGAAAGCGACTCCTTAGATTCTGCAGTGAGCAGAATCTGATCATTACAAACACAAAGTTCCCCCATAAGCGCATACATGCATACACTAGATGTGAACCAACCAAGAATGAGAAGTCAGTGATCGACTATGCCATTGTTCGGAGAAGCTCATTCAGATATGTCCGAGATGCAAGAGTCTGGAGGGGGCCAGAGATTGGAAGTGATCACTACCTGCTAACAATCAAATGAACAACTGAAAGAGTTGCTCAGCCTAGGAACTGCCCAACATCACGCAAGAAACCAAGTAAACGAGCAGGAGAAATGAGCATTAGGACCTACAAGCTGAGAGAGCCAGAAATTAAGACCAGATATCAGGGGCTTATTGCTACAGCAGTGAGCAACATAGAAGAACGACCTGATGACTTGGAAACCCTCTGGAATAAATTCAAGGATATCATAAAGACAGCTGCTGCAGAAGCATGCGGTGAAGTCCGACTTGGGAACCAGAGAAAGAGGACACCTTGGTGGACAGAGGAAGTCAAAGAGAAAATAAGAGAGAAGAAAATGGCATGGAAACAATACTTAGGAGTTAAAAACACAACAGGACAAATGGAAAAATATAGAGAATATGTGACACTCAGAACAGAAGCAAAGAACAAAGTGCTAGCAGCAAAACAGAAGTCCTGGGAAGAATTTGGAGAAAAGCTAGAAAAAGATGCACAAGAAAACCAGAAATTGTTCTATAAGACCCTAAAGAACATGAGGAAGGAAAAACAATGCCCTCTCAAATTTATAAAGGACAAGCAGGGCAAATTGCTTACTGCCCCGAAGGAAGTAATGGAAAGATGGAAAGAATATTTCTCAGAACTCCTGGATGGTGAGCATGGTGAAGCATCAGAAATGATAACCACTAGCACAGAAGAGAAAACCAATGATGGTGAAGATGACATAAAGATGGAAGAACTGAGGGCAGCACTAGAGAAAATCAAGATGGGCAAAGCAGCAGGGCATGATGGTATAACACCAGAAATGGTTAAGTACATGGGAGCATCAGGTGACCTATTACTCTTAAAGGTCCTACAGGCAGCATGGTGCAACAAGACCATACCAAAGGATTGGGAGATTGCCATCATAACACCAATTTTCAAAAAGGGTGACAATCGACAATGTGGAAACCATAGAGGCATATCCCTTCTCAGTGTCCCTGGTAAAATCTACTCTAGAATCCTAGAGCAGAGACTCCGATGCCTAGCTGAGCCACAATTGGATGAGGTCCAGTGCGGATTCCGAGCAAACCGAAGTACTCAAGACCTAATCTTCACACTCAGACAGCTGAGTGAAAAGGCCCTTGAGTATAAGAGTGAGATGCATCTTTGTTTCATAGATCTGGAAAAGGCGTTTGACAGGGTCCCCTGGAGCAAACTTATGGACTGTTTGGCAAGGAAGAATATTCCAGCACCTCTGATTCATGCTATACAGAGCTTCTACAAGTCTTGCAGAAATTATGTGAGGACAGCAAACCATAAGTCAGAAGAGTTCAGGACCACCACTGGTGTAAGACAAGGTGATATCCTATCACCTTACCTCTTCGTACTCCTTATGGACGATATCATCAAGGCATGTAAGGAGAGAACAAGAAAGTATTCAGTGGGGTACTGGAAGATGAGACAGGTCTATATTTCGGAGCTGGCATTTGCTGATGATGTTGCCCTGATTGCTAAATCAGAGGCACATCTCCAATCCAACCTGCAAGTCTGGAAGGAAGAGCTGGAGAAGAGAGGGATGGTCATAAGCAGCTCTAAAACAAAATCCATGGTGATATCACGAGAAGAAAGAAAACATCAGATTAAGTTGGGAGAACAGGTCCTGGAACAGGTCGACCACTTTAAATATCTCGGAGCTATTATAGACCGAAAGGTAGGCATCAAAGAAGAGTTGGCCACTCGAAAAGCAGCGGCTGGGAGACTTTTTCAGGCCATAAATCGTGGATTCCTCAGCAAGAAAGAGGTTGGTAAGAAAACGAAGATGGCTGTATACCGCTCCACCTATGTCCCAGTCTTGACATATGGATGCGAGTCGTGGGCAATGACTACAACCCACAAAAGCCAGATCCAAACCTCAGAAATGAGGTATCTGAGGAAAGTGGTTGAAGTAACAAGAAGAGACATGGTCCGCAACCAGACGTTCCGTCAAGGCCTAAAATCCCATCCGCTGCAGACCCAAATAGAACAGTCCCAACTAAGATGGTTTGGCCATGTCTGCAGAATGTGAGAAGATCGGCTACCACGACAAGCATGGGAAACAAAGAGCCAGGGATCCAGACCTCCAGGATGACCCAGAGTCCGCTGGGAGGACAACATTAGACAATCTTTGAAGGACCGAGGACTAGAATGGAACTAGGCCAGGAAGAAGACAGCTGATAGAATGGTCTGGCGCTCTCTCTTCCAAACCTCTACACCTCACGGTAGAAGGGGAACGACTAAGTAAGTAAGTTCTTTAGCTCTGTTTGACAATGATGCTGGTTTTCTTTAGCTCTGCTTGATAATGATGATTTTTCTTTAGCTCTGCCGGATAATGATGATTTTCTTTAGCTCTGCCTGATAATGATGATATTTTTCCCTTTAGCTCTGCCTGATAATGATGCTTTTCTTTAGCTCTGTTTGATAATGATGAAAACGCGAACAGGAGTTACAAGAACTAGTGAAGCAAGTGAACAGTATAAGTCATGAATATGGACTCGACATTAATATTGAGAAAACAAAAACTATGATAATTAGCAAAACAGACGATAAACCCACATTAAAGATAAGCGTAAATGGGGAAATCCTGGAACAAGTCAAGAGCTACGTATATCTCGGTCATATAATAACAGAAGATGGCAGATGTGAAACAGAAATCAAGAAGAGAATAGGAATGGCCAAAGCTACATTCAACAACATGAAACATATACTGACATCCAAACAGTTATCTCACAAATTAAAACTGAGAATCATAAAGTGTTATATATATTCTGCATTTCTGTATGGTGCAGAAACATGGACGATGAATAAGCAGTTGGAAGAAAGAATTGAGGCTCTTGAAATGTGGATATATAGAAGAATGGGGCGTATCTCATGGAAAGAGATGAAAACAAATAAGGAGGTCCTAGAAAATCTAGGTATGAAAAGAGAACTAATGAGGGAGGTCAACGTTCGACAGCTAAAATACTTTGGCCACATAAAAAGGCATAACACCTTGCAGAAGACCATAACAGAAGGGAGAGTTGAAGGCAAACGTGCAAGGGGAAGACAGCGCTATAAGTGGGAAGACAACATCAAGAGATGGACAGGAAAGAGTCTATCAGAGTGCACCATCAAGACAAGAGACAGAAGACGTTGGAGATCCATTACAGCCAACCTTCGTTGTGGAGATGGCAACTGATGATGATGATGATGATAATGATGATGGTTTTCATAAGCTCTGTCCGATAATGATGATGATTTTCTTTAGCTCTGCCTGATAATGATGATGATTTTCTTTAACTCTGCTGACTTTGGATCTTTTCTACTATATTCTCAAAGCTCTCTTAGACCTCTCTATCTTTCTCTTACCCTGCAGGTTTCGGTCAAGGGCATATATTTTTGTAATGATGTTTGCTGAGAACATTTCCTATCCATCTCCATTTTCTCTCTTTACATCTCCAGCTGTAGTGGTTTTTGTTTGATTCTCCCCAGCAGTTTCCATGTTTTTAAAATCATTTCTGGCTATCTGATATGAAGGACATGACAGATATCTGTTGGGGAAGACCTGAAATATGGACATGATAGTCTTGGTCACATGCCATGTTTCCATACTATACAGGGTGATTGAAAAGTCGCTTCCTATTTTTAAACTGTCATTTCTTCACACATTTGCAACTAATTTGTATGAAACAATCGTCATAATTAAAGAGCAATGAATGCCATTTTGTTACATGAAAAAATGCTGTCACATTATCATTACAACCTAGCATCATATTTGGCCCGTTCAACACATGACTTCATGCTGTCTGTTGTAACATCCGTTTATTGGCCATTTTAGATTTTCTTTTCATTTTTATTTATGCAGAAAAAAATAAATAATTAAAATTTATTAGCAAAGTGGCAGCTGTTGCTTCTTGTTGTGATATGTGTTTCATGTATATCTAGTAGATACAAGTGAGGATATCAACATTTAAAAATAGGGAGGGACTTTTCAAATGACCCTGTAGAGTAGGAAAGATTTTACATTTATGTTAAACAACCTGATTTTTTCCCTGAAAGACAGCTTTAGAGTACCATATTGAGCAGAGAAAGTTAAAGAAAGTGTCACTGCTTAATTAATACACCATTAGAATATGATGACGAGAATGTACTATGTATAAACACGGTCAGAAAGGAAGTGACTGAAGTATTAAGAGACATGACAGACTCCAGAGTTACTTAGAGGTCACGTGGGATAGTGATGTAGGGTTCCATATGTATAAACTTACAGAGCTTCTTCTTCTTCTTCTTGCAATCGCATCTTTGACGCTTACACTGTCATATGAGTTATCTTGATGAATTTGACCGTTGTCTGGAGTTCCGCTTTAGCTCCGTAGAGCTTTGAGTTTAGTGTTGTGTCATTGGGCCAGTATATCTTTCTTAACTGGTCATACTTCTTCTTCCTCTTTGTTCATCCTGAAAAGGACATTTGTTGCGTTTTGTCTGTTTACAGAGAAGCTGCGATATTTGCACCTTTCGGCCGACACATCCGACTTCAGCACGGTATATTTTAGGACTGGATTTGCCTTTTCTCTTCGATCCCTACTCTCTCAGCCAGCTGCAGTGATGCAGCCTGTTTCCAGGACCACCACTTGGAGCTGGAGTAGGGTCTTGGTCAGCTCTGGTTCGCTGACCCTGACGCAAGCATTCAAGCTATGGTTCGCTTACTGCATTCCTCACTTTTTATGCATCTTAGGTCCCAACTGGTCATACAGAGGACAATCCTGTAGAACATGCTCAGCAGTTTGTTCGTTTAATCCACATGTGCACAGTGGTGAAGCAGACAATCGTATCTTGTACATGTGTTTATTCAGTTTGTTATGCCCTGTCCATTGGCGAAAAATGGTTATGTGTCCCTGCCGGTCAAGAGTGTGGTAGTCGTCGTTGGGTTGATTCTGTTCTCTTCTGATAGCCTGGATATCTTTTTCTCAAAGTATGTGATTTCATTATCTTGTTCACATTCTCCTCCCTTTTTTGCAAGTTTATCTACCTTTTCATTTCCGGGTACACCACAATGGGATGGTACCCACTGAAGTATGGTTCGCTTTTTGGCAGCTACCTTGCTTAGTTCATTTCTCAGATGCAGAAGTTTACCACCCTTGAGAGCTTGCAGTACAGAGGATAACTACCTGGTGGCAGTCGGAGTTGGTGTTATAAATCATATTTGCAGCTTGCTCTAGAGCTTGAACCTCATCTGTAAAGTTGGAACAGAATTTACCAGTGGGATTATGCCTAGTCTCATAGTGTTTTTGTTTTCTTCCTCGTTCATCCTGAAAAGGACGTTGGTTGCGTTGTGTCTGTTTACACCGGAGCTGCGATATCTGCTCCTTTCGGCCAACACATCCGACTTCAGCATGGTATTTTTGGGGACCGGGTTTGCCTTCCCTCTTCGATCCTCTCTCAGCCAGACTGCAGTGATGCAGCCTGTTTCCAGGACCACCATGTGAAGGTGGAGTAGGTTCTTGGTCAGCTCTGGTTCGCTGACCCTGATGCAAGCAGTCTCATAGTGATTGTCAGGATATGAGATAAAGATAACGGCGCCTCCATTCTTAACAGCACCTATTGCTGATCTGTTTAGGCATATATCCATGATTGTTCGGGATAGCTTTCTAGGATCATACTCAATGTAGCAGTTTGTTTTTGCAGTTCATTATACTCATATAACAGAATAAAACAGAAATCAGAAGAAATCTTGTCAGAGGAACAGGCTGGCTTTAGACCAAAAAGAAGTACCTCAGAACAAATCTTCAATATTAGATTACTTATCGAAAAACATCTTCAACATCAACACGATTTATACCATAACTTCATCGATTTCACAAAAGCCTTCGATCGAGTCTGGCATGAAGGCTTATGGCAAGTAATGAGAAAATTCAATTTTGATACCAACATCATAGATATCATTGAAGCACTATACAAGGATGCAAGCAGTGCTGTTTTTGCAAGCAACGACATTGGAGAATTTTTCAAAACAACTGTAGGAGTTCACCAAGGATGTATCCTGTCACCAGTGCTCTTTAATATATATCTAGAACATATTATGAAGGAGGCTCTCTACGATTATAAATCAACCATATCGATTGGAGGCCGACCTCTGTGCAACCTACGTTTTGCTGATGATATTGATCTGATAGCTGGATCAGAATCAGAACTTCAAGACCTTACCTCTAGACTGGAGAAAATAACAAGAACATATGGGATGGAAATTAATATAGAAAAAAGCAAGATATTGGTGAATAGCCATAAGAAACATGTTCCGACCAACATTACGTTAAATGGGCAAACGTTAGAAGAAGTTAACACCTTTAAATATCTCGGGTCCACTATATGTAGTGATGGAAGATCAATTAAAGAAATCAAGACAAGACTTGAGATGGCCTCAGCTGCCATGACAAGGTTGAATGTGATCTGGAAAAGTAACATCAGTTTTCCTGTGAAGATCAAATTATACAAACCACTTGTATTATCTATTCTCTTGTATGGGTGTGAGGGCTGGACACTCACTGCAGATACGGAGCGAAGGATTCAGGCTTTCGAGCATAAATGTTATAGAAGAATTTTGCGCATTTGCTATAAAGAGCACAAAACAAATGTCTATGTTAGAGAGAAGATAAACACTATGCAGGCCACCAAGAACCACTTTTGTCAATAGTGAAACGTCGAAAGCTTGCCTGGTTTGGGCATGTAACTCGTCATGACTCCCTTTCGAAAACGATCCTTCAGGGAACAGTCGAAGGTAAACGGAGAAGAGGAAGGCAGAGAAAATCCTGGGCTGATAACATCAAAGAATGGGCAGGACATGGTTTTTCCACACTTGTACGCATTGCTGAGGATAGAGAGCAGTGGAGGACCCTGTCTGCTGATGCTTCCACCATGGCACCCCTACGACCCATGACGGGTTACGGGCTGTGATGAGATGATGATACTCATATCCAATTGTGAGACCACTGATTGATGTATTAATTTGGTAGGTACTGCTGGCCTGTTCCCATGGTACAGGCTATAGGGTGGGCTTCAGCGGTGTTGTCTTCATGGATAGGTCTTCTTGATGCTGTCTTTTAAGTCTTTGTCCCCGATGGACAAAGCTGCTACATTTTAGACGTCCCAATGCCAGATCATCTAGTCTTGCCTTCATTGGGTGCGTTGGCATACTGTTGTACTTTTCCATCTGGATCATGCTTTTTGTGTCTCTTCTGTAGGACAATGTCTGTAATCTAGTAGCTTTCTGCATATCTGATAGTTTTCATTGCTCCTGTGTAATGAGCCTGAGACCTTGATTTTGCACCTTGTCTGCGGATGTGAGTTAGCAGCTGATGACCATGCTGCTGAGCTAAACTCTAAGTGTGGTCTTATTACTCCATTATAAATCTTCTTTAGAGTTCGTTCATTTGCTCCCCAATTGGTACCTGCTAGTTTTCTGAGTATGCCTTGTCGTCTTAGGTCCTTTCCTTCTGCATTTTCAATATGCTTATTCCATGTAAGCTTTTGGTCAAATGTCACCCCAAGATAGGTGGGGTAGCTTTCTTCCTTGATCATGGTTGTCCCTAGGTGTATGTTAGCTGATTTGTCCTTGGGGGCGAGGGAGAACAGCATTGTGGAGGTTTTGTCTGTGTTTATTGTGATAGCCATTTCTCTGCCCATGACATTAGCATGTCTGCTGCCCGCTGCATTCTATAATTTGCTGTGGTGACGTTTTCATCGGTGCACCAGAGTACTAGGTCGTCTGCATATAAGACAGCTTTCACTCCAGCGGTGAGATCTTTCACCAGGTCATTGATGTAAACAAGGAAGAGTGTTGAAGAAATTACTCCTCCTTGAGGTACCTCCTGATAGAGCAACACTTTTCTGCTCTGCAGACCATCAAGAGTGACTCTAGTTCTCCTGTTGTGCAAGTATAACTGGATCCATCTTATCATGTTGCCTTGGATTCCACTTCTCCTAAGTTCTGTAATAAGGCCATCTTTCCACACCTTGTCAAAGGCCTGCTTGAAGTCGACCCATATCGTTAGGACCTTTTTCTTCTGGAAGGCATCTTCCACTGCTTGAGACAGGTAGGTAACTTGGTCTTCTATACTGTCTTCTTCTTCTTTCATCATTAGCCGCCGACTGTCAAAGCAGTCAGTGGCCATCACGCCTAGTGGCGTCTTGTAGGGCAACAACAAATTGATTCCACTTTGCTCGGTCGGTGGCCATCCTTCGTACAGTGCTCCAACTCTGGTTCATTCTTTGCATCTCAGCCTCCACAGTCCTCTGCCAAGTTGTTTTTGGTCGGCCTCTCTTTCATTTTCCTTCAGGGGTCCAAAGCATAGCTGTTCTTGTGATGGCATCGGGGTCTCTTCTGAGGAAATGGCCAACCCAGCTCCAGCGTCTGCCAGCTATGATGGTGTGCATGTCCTCTTGCTTGCTCTGAGTAAGCAGATCTTGGTTGGTGATGGTATTCGGCCAAAAGATTCAGTGAATTTTTCTTAGGCATGTTGTGTGAAAAGAGGACAATTTCGACATTTCCTTCTCTGTAACTCTCCAGCATTCCGCACCATAGAGAAGCACAGAAAGCACACAGCTCTGATATAATCTTACTTTTGTGCTTGTGCTGTATTGAGAGGACTTCCAGATGTTGTTTAGGCTAAAAAAGGCTGTTCTTGCCTTATTCATTCTGATGTTGATGTCTTTGCCTGCCCCGCCGTCTGGTGTTACTATGCATCCTAGGTATGTGAAGGTGTCTGTCTGTACCAGTTGCTGATTCTTTACTGATATGGGCTCAGGGTTGCTCACATTGAGCGTCATGACCTCTGACTTCTTTAAATTGATGTTCAAGCCCACCTGCTGGCTAAACTTATTAAGTCTATCCGTTTTTTTCCTGGATGTGTTGATGTGAATGTGCTAGTAGTGCAATGTCATCTGCATATTCCAGATCATCCAATGTAGAAAATGTAGACCATCTTATTCCTCTTGGACTGCCCTCTGTTGTCTGGCGCATCACCCAATCTATACTGTAGCATTCTCTAAATCCAGCTTGCTCTGGCACCAGGATCTACTCAAACTCTAAATGCCATTTCAATCTATGGTTGACTATTGATTCGCTCCATAGTCTTCCTAACATAGCTTGTAAGACTGATTGGCCGGTAACTTGCAGCCTTGGTATTACATTTCCCTTTCTTTAGTATGAGAATTGTGATGGCTTCTCTCCATACTTGAGGTACCGTTCCTTTCACCCAGCTGTGGTTGAATATCTCAAGCAGTTTTGTCTTTGCTGCTGAGCTCAGATTTATTAGCATTTCGTTGCTGATTTCGTCTGGGCCGGGGGACTTTTGGACCTTAAGCTTGGAAATAGCGTTCTGTAGTTCTCCTAGTGTGATGGGTTCCCTCATTGGGGCAGGAGTATCTGTCTATCCTTTGGTTGCCCGTATTTCTTTTCTTAGCTCTCTCTAATGGTCTATTTTAATGGTTAAGTTGCTTTCTGAACTGTATCTTCTAGCAAACAGGTCTGCAGCTTGTTTTCCTCTGAGAATTTTGCCACCTTCATCGAATGCGATAGTCTGCCTAGGCGAGGAACACTCTTCATTTAGAGATTTAACTAATCTCCAAAGTTTCTTGCCGTCTTTTTCAAGGTTCAGCGCTGCCGTTTTATTTCTCCAGCTTTTCCGTTTTTCTTCTAGCTTTGTTCTCTGAAACTCTGCTACAGCCTTTTTCCATTTGTTGTGAATTTCAAGTGAAGGCTGAGACTGCATCCTTTCTAGCTTTGTCCATAGCTTCCTGGCATTCTTGGAGTGTGCTGGACCAGTTTGGTGTGTAGTTACACCAGAATCCAGTTTCTTTTGCAGCTTGAAGTTTGCATCTGTTGAAGTCTTTTACCACTTCACTAATGTCTCTGTTTTGCACCTTGAGGTCAGACAGCAGCGTATACACCCGATGCCTAAATAAACCCCAGTTGGCTGTTTCGTAATTTCATCTTGTAATGGCTGGGCCTGCATTGAGAGTTATACTCTGGACAGTAAGAAAGATTGGGCGATGGTCACTTCCTCCTAGTTGGTCTCCTACTTCTCTACTTATGAGTCCAGCTATATCTGGGGTGGCAAAGGCAAGATACAGAGCGACAAATCTCTCTCTGAAGGTGCAGCTTTGCTTGTAGTAAGTGACCAGACTGATAGTGTTACTCCAGACACATGGCTGTAACCACATCACCATCTGGGGTATTAGATGAGACTGAAGGAGACATCAGCAATAACATTAGTCAGTCAATCCAGACTACATCAAGTGTATTCATGATGATCTCCTGGTACTTAGTGACAATATCAACTTTATAGAATTGACCAGTGAGATTGACAAACGTTTTGTGCTGTAGAAGGTGATAGTGTTGGAATTCTAGAGATTGTGTAGAGATAGTCAAGAGAAAGACACTTTTCACAGAACAACTAGTATGCTACTGATAAACGAATATTCTCTGGTGGTAGCCGGGTTCTTCATATGAATGTTCAGTAAGCTAGACTTAGTCATATACAACTAGACGGAGATAGTGAGATTTGAGGTGAAGTCATGACCAGCATGAATGAGCGGAGAATGAGATATGTGTATTTTACCACATTCAATTTGCTGTAAATATGTTCATCAGAAGGACTTCAATAAAGCTCCTGAAAACGCATTATCTTACATAAGTGAACTACGTACATATTGTTATGTCTTCTTCTTCTTCGTTCGTCCTGAAAAAGAAGGTGGTTGCGTTGTGTCTGTTTACGCCTAAGCTGTGATATCTGCACCTTTCGGTCGACACATCCGACTTCTGCACGGCATTTTTTAGGACCGGGTTTGCCTTCCCATTTCGATCCACACTCGCTCAGCCAGACTGCACAGCTGCAGACTGTTTCCAGGACCACCACGTGGAGGTGGAGTGCGGTCTTGACCAGCTCTGGTTCGCTGGTCCTGACGCAGGCAGTCAAGCTATGAGTCGCTGACTGCGGTCTCTATTGCTGCATCTTCTGGTCCCATATTGTTATGTCTAAGTGAAGACAAGCACAAAATTGTGAATGAGTGCCCTTAGAAGGATAAAAGAATTTGGGTACTTTACGATCTATTGGACGGCTGAGACCATCTATGTCAACCGCCCGGTCACAGTAGATCTGGTTTTGTTAATCCTGTCATTGGCACTTTGATTTATTCCTCCATCTTTTTGATTATACTTTCCACGTCAGTAATGCTGTGCACTTCGTTTTTCCTTAGGGTAATGGAATTGTACAAAGTAACAGAAACAGGGCCCTTCGTGTGCGCAGTGAGTTCACACAGATCGCAAAGTAAGTAAATTTTGTCTACAGGTGGACTCATTTAAATTAAAACAGGATAATTTTGTTTGTGCAATGGATGGTCATAGAATAACAGTTCATAAAAACCATGTTGTAGAAAATGCACTGTTTTGAAAGATCATCTTTTGTTTTGAGGGTTTTAAAATTGTTGAATGGTTCACCATTTTGCCCTGTGTTTTTCCCAGGGGGTCTCTGAAGCAACAAAGAATGAATAGGACTACCACACCCTCAGGTGTTTTGTTCAAGGTGAACAATATGACGTTGTGCATGTGGCTGACAGGCTCATTATGCCAAACAAGTCAAACCACAGCTGCAGGAGCATTATGAATGTTTGGTGCAGGTTTCCTTCAGTGGTACCAGCTGTAGTGGTGGCTTCATGATTGAATGCCAAGGACAATAATTATGATGATGATGGTTCAACATTTTGAAAGTTAGAAAGTATTTCCAGACTCACTGAACAAAATTAATTGTTAGTATTTTCTTACTCTGTGAACACTGTCAGACATCAACTTGCGTGTACTTGAAAGCGCTGGTCAGCCTCAGGTTGCTGACATCTCCACAGAGCTTCTCCTTTTGTTGGCAGTACGGATGGCCTAATGTGTTGCCTGTGTGAGGCTCTCCTGCAGGAGATGTTGAACAGTCACATTATCAAAGCCGTGGGATATACACATCAGTGGATTATGTCTTTATCTTACTGAACATCTGGTTTCTCGTCCTGTTGCATAGACATCAAACTGTCATGTGTTTCTAGTTTATCGTTCAATTGTAAAACTGACTTCATGTCAGTTGTTAATTCTGTGCTTTATCTTCCAGTTTTACAGTGGCCTTCATCAATATTTACATGTTCTGTTTTGTTTTATCTTATTTGTAATTTGTGCTTTTACTTATTTTTATTTCTCATATGTTTGGCCTTTGTCTTTTTTCTTAACCAATCCATATTACTTATCTTTGTCTCCTCTTTGTGATTGTGATAATTGAAGGGTAGACCCAAAACATCCCATGTTTCTGGTTGTAAAAATTAAATTCTAAAACAGACTCCATACCAGTTTTTATTTTGTTTTATTTCTTTCTTCTTTTTTTTTATTTTGCTTTGTCTTCCAGTTTTACAGCAGCCTTCTTTTTATATTTACACATAGTGTGGCCTGTGCTGAGTCTACAGATTATTACTTTTTCTTTTCTGGCCATGTTTTTCTAGTGGCCTAGATGCTCTGTTGTCCTCTTGTTCCCCTATTATTCCCCTCTTAATCAGTCTCATGACAAATTCATATATTACACTTAACTCTTTGACTCCATAATTATTTTCCACCCTGTGCCATAATTATTTTTTGAAGAATTCTAAACGGTGAAGTGTACTGTCTTTTAGTGTAAATTTTATGTTAATCTTTTTCTGTGAACATGTACTTATTATATACCGAACTGTAGGGAAATGGATAGAGAATTGTAATATATAACGTCTTTGGTAGTATTAACACAAGTGTGTTCAGTATACTTAAAACATTTTGCATGTAAAATTGAAAAACACTACAAAGTTAACTGTAGAATACGATCTTACTTACTTACTTACTTAGTCGTTCCCCTTCTACCGTGAGGTGTAGAGGTTTGGAAGAGAGAGCGCCAGACTATTCTATCAGCTGTCTTCTTCCTTGCCTGGTTCCATTCTAGTCCTCGGTCCTTCAAAGATTGTCTAATGTTGTCCTCCCAGCGGACTCTGGGTCGTCCTGGAGGTCTGGATCCCTGGCTCTTTGTTTCCCATGCTTGTCGTGGTAGCCGATCTTCTCCCATTCTGGAATATGATCTTACCAAAGACAAATTACTGTTGTAGACAATAAAACTTTCTGTTTTAGTCTTCAAACATCAAGTTTAATCCATATACAAAGTAAAAAAAAACATTGCTTGTGGCCACAATTAGTACATTTAGTGTTATTCACACCAGTTTTTACTGTGGTCCCTTGTAAGAAAAAAAAATAAATTATGCAATCGTGCATTACTTAATTTTCAAACAAATAAAGAAGAATAACGTCATATAAAAACTTTTTTACACTTGTTTAATGTTTTAATAGTATCCATAGCTTCATCTTCTACCTAGGACAAGTGATTAGATGTTACGGTAGGTCTACTTTTGTTGCTTTTTGATCGGCCAGAATATGACTACACCCACTCATCAACTAAATCTAATGTGTCTAGCTTTTCTGCACCGATTCCGTATTTTGACAACAAACTGTGACTACCAAACAATCATCATCAATGTCAGCAATGTTTCAAAGTAGTTTGACACAATTATTTGCTTAGGAGACTTAGAAAATGTAAATATAAAGCATGACATATTTCTCTAGCAATAACAACGAAAAACGCAAACACGTGAATCGTCACACAAGTTGTGATAATATCATCAAAACACGCACATGTGCTGCTTAACTACAGTCAAATTAGTTGTTTAATAGTAGCGGAAGTCATTCTACAAGTTTTAAAATGTGAACTGCATTAAACGGATAATTTTTGGGGTTTATTTGTCGTAAACTAAAAACAACGCTCTGAGCGTTTCTCTGGCACGGCGCGTTGAATTTTGCTAGGCTCAGAGTGTTGGTCTGGGGTCAAAGAGTTAATAAAGGTTTGAGACAGTTTTTTCATCCTCCTGTACCAGTCAGTGAGTCTCTTCATTTACAGAGATACTGCGAAGAGATGATATCCACAGCATTGCAGCCCATTTTAATAGCAGACATTTATGCAGAGTAATGTTTTTAGGACACTTGGGTCCTATTTTCTCTAATTTATTTCAGCATGACTTGTTTAGGAAATATTTTTTTTGTTTCAGACGTATTGGTAAAGACCTTGCAAACACTTTTGCCAAGTTGGAAAAGCTGACATTATGTAAGTAACCTGTACTTGATGGTCACTTGGATAGCATTTCATTAGAATGCCTGATTTTTGTGTGGTTCCACATCTGTTTCATTGGTTTTTATTCCTGTCGATTGGATGTTGATACTTGTGTTCTCAGATAAACAATTTTGTTTAGTTAAATTAGTCTGCAATTCTCAGTTAAACAATTTTGTTTAGTTAAATTAGTCTGCAGATGGTATGGAGTGCGTTATGTAGCAGAGAATATAATTGCATAATTGCGATTGTAAAGTGGATGCAACATTAAGGCATTTCTAAAGAGTAAACAATCAATGTGAGTCTCGGATAGGAAATGTTTTACGTTGGTATCAAGTTTCAGGCATTTATGTGGGTCTAAAGAGAATTTGCCTCATGTAGTTCCCTTGGGATCTTTGATGAGGCAGATAAAGAATAGTACTACTGCAACCTCATTATGTGAAACATTGCTGCAGAAACCACCACTGCTGCAAGTGCATGTGAATGTTTGATGCAGGCTTCCTACAAGGGGACCCGCTGCGGTTGTGATTCCATAAGGAGTGAAAAGAAAAATGATGATGAAACAGGATGAATGTAAGTTTACTGAGAAAATAAATAATGTATGTAACTTTATAAAGTTAATTATTTGGGCTTCATGTTATGTTTGTTATAAAAAAAAACACACACACACACACAAATGCCTTTGTTAAAAAAACAACAAAAAAACATACTATTTCATGACTGCTGGAGCCTCACATAAACTTTATTTGTTCCTCATGTTTCTGTTATTCTCAGTGGCAAAAAGGAAAGCGTTGTTTGATGACAAACCAGTGGAGATCCAGGAATTGACATATATTATCAAGCAGGATATTAACAGTCTCAATGAGCAGATAGCACAGTTGCAACAAGTAGGTTTATAATCATCTTCAGCATTCTTCATTTTTCAGAATACCGCTACTGTAACAGAGAGACTTTCTTTATCTTCAGTACTGAGATTCTTTGAGGTTTATTGTTGCCAGAAATAGGCTTGATTATTATGACTCTGTAAAGTTTACCGTTACAGCAGGTAAGGTTTCATTGTGTTGATTATTATGACTCTGTAAAGTTCACTGTTACAGCAGGTAAGTTTTCATTGTATTGATTATTATGACTCTGTAAAGTTCACCGTTACAGCAGGTAAGTTTTCATTGTTTATTATTATGATTCTTAGTTTGCTATTACAAAAATTAAACTTTCATCTTCTTTATTGTTCTGAGTCTTGAAGGTTCACTTTACGGCAAGACGTAGACTTTATCTGAGTATTTAAAATTGACTGCTAACAGTGAGTGCCTTGTTAGATTCCCTGGAATCTATTGAGACATAGAAGAAGATCACTGCTTCCATCAGGTATGTCTAAAGAAGGAACTACAGTGAGGTTGTGCATAAGACTGGTAACCCCCACAGTGCCAACCAAGTTGATGCAGACATTGCCACAGCAAGAGTACATCAGTAGTTTAGTGCAGGCTTCCTGCATTTGAAGAAAGTTAAATCTAGTAGGCTTTTTTTCTTTGCTGTTCTGGGACATGAAGATTTACTGCTTCACTAGGTAGGTCTTCTACTTGATACACTTTCTTTATCTTCAAGATTTGCTGCTTCACTAGGTAGGTCTTCTACTTGGTATACTTTCTTTATCTTCAAGATTTGCTGCTGCAGCACAAACTTTCATCATCTTCTTCTGAATCTTTGAAGTTCACTGATACAAGTAGGCTTTCTTTTTTCTTGTCTATTTTTAGTCTTTGAGATTCATCATACAACCAACATTTTGTGCTTTGTCCTCTCATCTGAACTGCATCTCTTCTTTGGTTACTTTTCATTCCTGAAGGAGCATTTAGTCACCATTGCAGTTGGGTACCCTTTGCAGGAAGTTCGTGCGTGAGTACTTTATATGCTTTTGCCTTGATAGTTTCTGTAGCACTTTGTTCCATATGATGAGATTGCCAGCCATATGACCCTCATTAGTCATATTTTGCGACTTGCTTAATAGGGCACAGCTGTCCTTTTCTTTGTTCTCCCAGCATCACTTTGCTGCAGGAGAGATATGCACTAGGCATACATGATACTTATATTATAAACGGACCACTGTAATATAAAAGCCCAGCTTCAGCAGTATCTCTTGTTTGTTATAGGCATGCAGATGTGATTTTATTTTATTGTTTAAAAAATATTCCAACTCTGTATTCATTTTTTTCCCACAAATATAAATCTTTTTCTTTCCCTGTATAATCAGCATTTTTCACCTCAACTGTCTCACACCAGTTAGTTCTGTTTCCAAGTTACACACATTAAAATGGTTAGAATAATCTTACTTAGTAATAATTGTGCATGGGCCTTTCAGCTCATCACATACAGAAAATTGCTACGGAAAACACAACTGCAAAAGCATATAAAGTACCCTGGTGCCATGCTTCCTGCAGGGGCACTAACTACATTATTGGTGCCATGCTCCTCAAGGATTGAAAAGGGACAAGAAAGGAACTTGGAAAATAGATTCTTTACATTGAAACTGGAGTTTTTTTTTGTTTTTTTTTTCTGTTCAGTGATAAAACATAAACAGTCTTATCTCAGTGAGAAAGCATACATAGTCTTATCTCAGTGAGAAAGCATAAATAGTCTTATCTCAGTGATAAAGTATCAATAGTGTCTTTCTCAGTGTTTAACTTTCATATTTTGATATCACTTTCTCTTTTATGTCATTTCTTACGCATTTATAGTTTACCTTACATTCCAGTTGGCGAAGTCTCAGAAAACAAACAATGGTCGACACATGCAGACACATTCTAACACTGTGGTAGTAGCTTTACAGGTAAGTTATTTTCCATCTGTTAACTGTTTCACTCCAAAGGAAAGCTGAGAGCAATGCTTAGTTTCATCACAGTTACTGGAGCCTTGCTGACAGCATTCATTAGGATTAGTTAATAGTAAATCTATAAATTCACCTGATACCTCCTAATGCTTTGATTATGGGACAGAATGAGATCTGAAAAGTTTTTAGGGCATCAGAGAAACAGATATTTCCTCTTGTTTGGTCACCTTATAAAAATGTGCCTAATTAACTTTCATTACAAGCTGTCAATAGTAGATGATCTGGCTTCAGGAGGACATGTATTAAATGATGGATAGACTAAATGAAATTCTGAAGATAAATGAAGATGTGATAACCAGGTTCATGGGCCTTGCATAAAATGAGTAACCACATCTCTTCATGATGCTTGGTGACACAAGTGGAAGAAAAAAGCTAAACCAAACTAAATTAATCTTCTGGTCTAAATTTATAAGTGCAGAATGTTTAGTCCACATTAAATTTCCTTTAATTTTTTTAAACAAAAATAACATTTTGAAGCAATCTAGTTCATTTGTCTTTGTTATCACTTACTTCCTCCTTTATTGTCACACTAATCATTTGTTGTAAGTTTATATTGTCAAAATGTGTTGTCTGTATTACATGCACGGGAAACAAGCATGGGAAACAAAGAGCCAGGGATCCAGACCTCCAGGACGACCCAGAGTCCGCTGGGAGGACAACATTAGACAATCTTTGAAGGACCGAGGACTAGAATGGAACCAGGCCAGGAAGAAGACAGCTGATAGAATGGTCTGGCGCTCTCTCTTCCAAACCTCTACACCTCACGGTAGAAGGGGAACGACTAAGTAAGTAAGTAAGTAAGTGTTCTGGGGAAAAAATGTTTTAGATTCATTTTTCTCTGCTATCATTTATTTTCATTTATTATTGTTACATTTTACTTTTCTGCATTAATATACTTTATTTTTTAAATTCTGTTTTCTTTTTTGGTCTATCTCAGTCCAAATTGGCCTCTATGTCAAATGACTTCAGACAGGTTTTGGAAGTCAGAACAGAAGTAAGTAATTAGTCAGTTTCTGAAACATTTGAGATTAAATGCTTGTATCATAAAAATCCAAGCTATTGATAAAAGCTGATTTATATGAGGAACTGTATGTAATGTGAGAGTGAATGCTTGGATTGATTTACAGAAATAGTACAAACAAGAAAAGTTGTCTCTGTTAGATAAATTCAAATTTTGCATCTTTTGAATACATTCACACACTTAACTATTTGTATTAAGTTATTGTATTAGATTTTAAACTAGCCTAGTCAGAATCTATTTATCCCATAAAGTTTCAGACTTTGGAATCAGAAATTGTTTACAAACGACTGCCTAGCCTTTAGCACGCTGCATTCTTTGGCGGAAATTTGCGCCTGCAGCTGCATTCTTTTTCACAACGCCCCATTTTTATAGTGGGTGACTTGGTCAATTGCTATCATTTTTGGAATTTATATAAATAAATGAATGATGAATCTGGTGATATAAAATTTGTTTGTGTACATGTTAGATGTGATAGGAAGAGAGGAAAGGAAAGATGAAAAAAACGAAAAAAAATTTTAAGTAAAAAAATTTTTTTTAAATTTAAAAAACAAAACCAACAAACGAAGAGTCCATATCCCTTGCATCTCAATGAAAGTCATTTGACCAATACAAATCAAATGACGATCTTTTCGTTACACCCATCATCAGTAGCAAAGCAACAAACGCCCTCGTCAGCAGTGACATTCGGCCGTAAACCTAAACCTTTCCGATAAACCTAATCCTAACCCCTAAAATTATACATACTAGCAATGACATTCTACTTTCGTTTCCATCTCTGCCATCAACCATATTCTGAGAAACGATATTAGCGCTAATAAAGACAAAGATCTCCTTGTCATTGCATCAGAGTCAGAATCCATTAAAATTAGAGCGAAATTGGCCGCGTGTTCGGTGCCGATTGATTTCAATTCAGAAAATTCACAGAAAATAAATATGAATGCACCCATTACTAAATAAAGATCGGAAACGGAAGCTAACTCTCTCCCAGATAAGATTAAAACTTAACTTCCGGGGGTGATATCACGTGTACACAATTCCTAATGCTAGAAAACGAAGATATCCAAAGGCGACTTAAGTCGCCTGCTGCTGGGAGAACATGGGTTTCTGCGGGCGACTTAAGTCACCCACAGCGTGCTAAAGCAGTCTGAAGTTAGAATTGAGATCCTTGAAATGTATATATAGAAGTATGGAAAGAGAAGAAAACAAATAAAGTCGTCCTAGAAATGAACAGAGAAATAATGAATGAGATCAAAATCAGATAGAACAAATATTTTGGTCATTTAAAAAATATATTACATCATGCTGAAAAGTTGAAGGCAATCTTCCAAGAGTGGAAGATAATCAAGAGATGGACAGAAGAGAACCTATAAGAGTGTTTTATCAAGACAAGAGACAGTCCATTGCAACCAACCTTCGACACAAAGATGACAGCTGATTTGATTTGACAATATTATAGCACATTATGGCATCAGCCATTTTAAATTAAGGAAACATGAGGAAAAATTATCACATAGGTTTGTCATTAACCAAGATACAAATTACTTATGTAGTTTCCATTGGTGTATGACTGCACAGCTGTCATCTGAATTTTAAAACATTCATATAACTTTATTGTTATTTTGCATCACTTAATGGTCATCATTTTATATTTTCCACCAAGTGGCAGTATTAACAGAGAAAATATGTTTATTGCCAGTAATTTTTATTATGAACTTAAGCCTTTGACAATCTGTTAATTTTGTAAAAATGCACAATATCTTTTGTTATGACTCAGAGATTGGTTGGTGGAATTTTGGAGAATTAAGAATTCATTAGTTGTTTGTTGTAGATGATAGCATGTTTCAGGGGGTGATTGTATTTGGTGACGGATGTTTCAGCTGAAAGTTGTATGTGTTGACACACATGTTAGTAGTCACCCGTGTGATGACAATTGTGTAAATGGACCTTTTCATTATTCTTGTGCTCATGACATGATTTTTAGATCCAGATTTATAGAATAACTGACAGTGCTAAAAAATATTTAATAGTTACGCAATATTGGCCTTTATTTGATGCAGAATTTAAAGCACCAAAAGTCCAGACGTGAACAGTTTTCTTCATCATCAGTCACATCAACTTTGCCGCCATCTGCATATCAAGGATACACAAGTAAGTGCCATGCTTTTTATCCACTTGTTCATGTTTCTTTTGTTTTATTGTTTCTTTGTGTTGGGATGATGATGGTGGTGGTAATGGTGTATCTTTATGTTCATACTATTGTTTGTTCTCCATTCTTTATGTCTGCCATTGTGTGTATGCAAACAAAAATATGTACATGTTACAACATCATTATTCTAGATATCACTTTATATGAAATATGCTTATTCCAATCACAGGTAAATTTTGTCATTTAATGTCTGTTCATATATATATATATTTTTAATGAAATATAATATTTTGATTTCTCTTCATATCTGCTGTTTTATTCTTGGCGAGTTTATCATGTTTTTTTGTGGGAGGGATATGTTATATATGATTAACTTGGTGTTATTATGCTCAGCTCATTGTATTTGTAAGTATTCTTTTGTTTTTTTAGATGGGTCTGTACTGTTGTATGATGATGCCAGCCACACGGGCAACGGTGCAGTGGCTATTGATATGACAGGGTCAGCGAGGACACAGACACAAAGTCAGATTACAGATGAACAGGTAATGTAATCTTCTTACACCTGAACTTATATTTTCTTACAGGTACTGAGATGCATTTTTGGAGGCACACAACATTTTATCATTTTATTAAAAGCCCAGTTGGGGGATGACGGGTGACTGTATATAGGTTAGAAGATGACAGTAATGTAAGCGAGAAGAAACAGGCAGAGCCAAGCTCTAGATTCATGTGTGTGGAGGCATGAGAACTATGTCCACGGCTGTCTATGAAACCGCTGCAGACATAGAACCTGAACCTACAACACAGTCTTGTTATCCAGAGAGTAGTTGGTGGCTATATTCAACCTGTATGTTTTAAGTTCTTCTTGTCTCTTCTCAACCTGTGTTTTATGTCTTCATGTATGTATTCAGCTTGTGTTTCAAAACTTCATGTCTGTACTCTGTTAGGTCTTCATCTCTTTATTCACCCCATGTTTTAGATCGTCAAGTCTCAATTCAGCCTTTGATTAAGGTCTTAATGTCTGTATTCAACCTGTGTTTTAGGTCTTCATGTCTGTTTACCCTGTGTATTCAGTCTTATTTCTCTATTCAGCCTATGCTCAAAGATCTTCATGTCTGTCTTCAGCCTGTGTTTGTTAAGGGGCTCCACTACAATGAAAACTGGATTTTACGTACAAAATATTGATTTTTTACTTTTGAGCTTATTTTATTAAATAATCATCGAGGAATCGATTGAGCAAGGTTTTATAACATAAAAAATGCATTTGATGTATCAAAAAGCATATTGTCGGCACTACCCCCATGCTATGATTTTCAAATTTGTGCCGAAAATGCACGATTTCTCTCTAAAACTATCTAACAGAGGAGTCTCAAATTTGGCATGCATGTAGTACACATCTATATCTTTAAAGTAACACATCTGCATTTTTGATATTTTGGTAATTTTCTTTTATAAATTTTTTAAAAATATTTTTTCATACAAATATAGTTTTTTTTTTTAAATCATTAAAAATAGAATTTTAAACTTATCAAAATAATCATGAGTAAAATTGTTTTAATTGTCAGTCACAACATGTGGGTGCAATTTGATAAAGTTTGGTCAATGGGAAACAAGATTTTTGCTCTTGAAAATTTGTGAAAAACCCAATATAGTGGTTGTTTTTTTGGTTACCATGGTAGAAGGACAGAAGAAAAATTAGGCAACACAAAGGCGAGAGGAGGAGCTGCAGGAAGCTGAAGGAGGTGCAGCATATAGTGCTGGACAAATTTAAACACATTCAGCCCCCCAGAATGGAGTATATTGGACAAGACAAGTCACTCGGTGACTAAAATGCATTTTTCTCAAAACTAACATTTTATTAACAAAAAATGTTATTTTTTACAAACTATCTAATAGAACAATCTGAAATTTGGCATGCATGTAGGACACATATATACCTTTAAATTGACAAGGGCTTTTTTTTTGATATTTTGGTAATTTGCTTTGATATATTTTTTAAAATATTTTTTTTCATTGTTTTTCATACAAATATAGTGTATTTAAAAAAAAAATCATTAAAAATAGAATTTTAAACTTATAAAAAAAATCCTATGACAAATTGTTTTAATTGTCAGTCACAGCATATGTGTGCAATTTGATAAAGTTTGGTCAATGGTAAACATAAGATTTTTGGTCTTGAAAATTGGTGAAAAACCCAATATGGCGGTTGTTGTTTTTTTTTTGGTGACCATGTAGAAGGAAAGAAGAAAAATTAGGCAAGATAACGGCAAGAGGAAGAGCTGCAGGAAGCTGAAGGAGGTGCAGCATATAGTGCTGGACAATTTTAAACACATTCAGCCCCCCAGAATGGAGTATATTGGACAAGACAAGTCATTCGGTGACTAAAACGCATTTTTCTCAAAACTAACATTTTATTAACAAAAAATGTTATTTTTTACAAACTATCTAATAGATCAGTCTAAAATTTGGCATGCATGTAGGATGCATATATACCTTTAAATTGACAGGGGCTTTTTTTTGATATTTTGGTAATTTGCTTTGATATAATTTTTTTAATATTTTTTTTTCATTGTTTTTCATACAAATATAGTGTATTTTTTAAAAAAATCATTAAAAATAGAATTTTAAACTTATCAAAAAAATCCCCTGACAAATTGTTTTAATTATCAGTCACAACATGTGTGTGCAATTTGGTAAAGTTTGGTCAATGGGAAACACAAGTTTTTAGCTCTCGAAAATTTGTGAAAATCCAAAATGGCGGATGTTTTTTTTTTTTGGTTACCATGGTAACCACATGCTTTTTTAACAAAATAAACTGTAGAATTTGGTTCATGGACATACACTGTGTCTATTGAGCACATAAAAAGTTTGAAAATGTTATTAGAACAAAAGTTAGTTTTCATTGTAGTGCAGCCCCTTAAGATCTTGACTCTCTTCAACCTGTGTTTGAAGGTCTTCGTGTCTCTATTCAACCTGTGTTTTAAGGTCTTCATCTCTCAATTCAACTTATGTGGTTTAAGGTATTCAGAAGAGGAGGGGTTGATTTCATTGGCTGTTGTAGAGGAAGTCTTTTTTTAAAAATGTAGAAAGTTATTATTTGACGAATATGTTGAAAAATTATGTTGTAGGAAAATGTGTTCTTATTTTCAGGATGCGTACATTCAGAGTAGAGCAGAGACCATGCAGAACATTGAGTCAACTATTGTTGAGCTGGGAACAATATTTCAACAGCTTGCTCACATGGTTAAGGAGCAGGAAGAGATTGTTGGAAGGTATTGTTTTCTCAGATAGGTGCATGCACTTTTCTGTCTCTTTTTTTTTTTTTTTTTAATTTCTCTCCAAAAAACCTTGTGTTGGTGTGACTGAAGGAGAATTTTTTTGTTTCAACATTTGTTTTTATTTTACCATAAGAATATATCTTGTGTTTATATTGCTGAAGGTGTATCTTTTATTGATATGACTAAAGGTATATCCTTTTTTTTGTTGATATGACTAAAGGCGTATTTTTTTGCTGGTAGGACTAAAGGGTTATCTTCTTGTTGCTCAGATTAAAAGTATATTTTTTGTTTATGAGTGAAGGTATATTTTTTTAATGACTGAAGGTATGTTTTTTTTTATGAGGTGTATCTTTTGTTTGTTGTTTATATGACTGAAGGTGTATTGTTTTTTCTATATGACTGACAGAATAGCTTGTATGTGTGACTGACATTTGTATTTAAAACATTCCAGGATAGACAACAATGTGGAGGAAGCCAGTGAAAACATAGAGGCTGCCCATTCTGAGATTCTCAAATACTTTCAGTCTGTGACATCCAACCGATGGCTGATGATCAAGATATTTGGAGTGCTGATGGTTTTCTTCATCATATTTATCATTTTTATGGCCTAGTAATTGTCTTTGTTTTGGGGAAACTGAGGGCAAGGGTGGAGAGAAACTATACAGCATCAGGTTTAGTTAAAAAAAAAAACTGCATGGAGATAGAGACAGCGTGATAACTCCCTGTTAATCATATTGATTAGAGTTGTAAATACTGTTGGTATGTATTATATTGGTCTTCCTGGGTTGACTTGAGTTTAGATGCTACTGGATATATTGTTGTTGACCAACTAGCTTGTTGCTCAATGTGATAGTGGTGCATAGGCCTCCTAATACTGGTCGTTTAGATGTCTACATTGCTTGCTTTCTGCAAGTGTACCAAAACAGTCTCTTGTCCATTGTTAAAGATTTTTTTTTTCTCTTTTACCTTTCTCTTCTCTTCATTATTTACATTTTAGCTAGCATGCTGGGAGTTGGGTTTACTGTGTTTATTCTTCATCATCATTTCTGTTTGTTCCCTATGGAATATATGGCTGCAGTTGTTGCTGTCCCCTTCAGCTCTGAACATGGAGTTCTGGTTGCTGTGGCATTCTCTTTTGCTGTTCTACAGGTTGTCTTTGGCCTACCCTCTCTTCTCATTAACTGTGCTCCAGCTGGGAGCATGTCTGGTTGGTTATTTCAGAGGGGTATATGCTATCATAAGTGAAAAGTATTTTAAACAAGAACTCATTGTCAATGAAATTATAGAGTTCTTCAGTGTTATATAAAGCCAATATTGTCATAAGGCAGTGTGTCAGTGACAGTAAACAAGCATGAGAACCACTGGAAGTGACAGAGATATGGTTTTACAGAAGAATTTTAAGAATATCGTAGACAGCTAAAAAGAGTGATGAGGATATCCTGCCAGAAGCCACTTAACAGAAGAAGCTTATAGAGGATGTCCTGCCAGAAGCCACTTAACAAAAGAAGCTTATAGAGGATATCCTGCCAGAAGCCACTTAACAAAAGAAGCTTATAGAGGATATCCTGCCAGAAGCCACTTAACAAAAGAAGCTTATAGAGGATATCCTGCCAGAAGCCACTTAACAAAAGAAGCTTATAGAGGATATCCTGCCAGAAGCCACTTAACAAAAGAAGCTTATAGAGGATATCCTGCCAGAAGCCACTTAACAAAAGAAGCTTATAGAGGATACCCTGCCAGAAGCCACTTAACAAAAGAAGATTATAGAGGATATCCTGCCAGAAGCCACTTAACAAAAGAAGCTTATAGAGGATATCCTGCCAGAAGCCACTTAACAAAACAAGCTTATAGAGGATATCCTGCCAGAAGCCACTTAACAAAAGAAGCTTATAGAGGATATCCTGCCAGAAGCCACTTAACAAAAGAAGCTTATAGAGGATATCCTGCCAGAAGCCACTTAACAAAACAAGCTTATAGAGGATATCCTGCCAGAAGCCACTTAACAAAAGAAGCTTATAACACACATTAGAAGGAAGCAGTCCACTTTCTGTTGGCATGTAATTAAACAAAGGTGGAATATAGAGAGACGATACTGGACAGTTGGACTTATGGCATCAAATGAAGTCAACAACAGAATTGATAAACAGTGCTGAAGGCAGGAATTTGTGGAAAGACATGATCACCTACGCCACAAGACATGATACAGGAGAAGATATCCTATCCTTCTCCCCACTCTTCTCTACGTCTTCGTATCAGTTGATAACATGTCAGATTGTGCTTGTTGGTTGTTTTGAAAAGAGTATATCCTATCCATCTCAACTTTCTCTCTCTCAATCTTATCTTCAACTATATTGGTTGCTGCTTGGTTCTATCTAATAAGTCTGTGTTTGTTATTGCATTTGGCCACCTGATATATATATATATATATATATACAAGGGGCGCTCAGAAAGTAATGCACCACATCGTTTTTCTCAGCTAATAATGAAGATAGAAGCATGAAATTTTGCACACTTCAAATATGGCATGTGCCAATTGTGTGCACCAAATTGCACTGCAACCGGCCAAATAATATGGCTGCCCTAAACCGTTGAAATGGAGCGTGTTAGCAGCTTGCGTTATAAGCAGCGAATTGTGATAGAATTTCTCGTTGCAGAGAAGGAAACTGTTGTGAACATTCACAAGCATCTATGTGATGTGTATAGAAGTTTTGCAGTCGACAGGAGTACAGTCAGTCGCTGGGTTCAGAGAATCAAAGAATCAGGAAGTGGAGATACGGGGCTGCTTGATCGGCCGCACTGTGGACGTCCTGCCACAGCCACCAACGCAGAAATGTTGAAATGCGCTGAGGGCATTATTGTTACTGATAGGCGAATCACTACTTAACAATTGGCCTTACAGCTGTCAGTCAGCATTGGTAGTGCAAATGCAGTTATAAAAACTCTCGGATTTTCTAAGGTTTGCGCAAGATGGGTTCCTCGAAATCTCACAAATGACCACTGATTGCAAAGGAAAGCAATTTCTTCTGAATTGTTGGAGCGTTTCAATGCTGATGGAGAGAACTTTTTGGCTAAGATCGTTACAGGTGACGAAACCTGGGCACATCATTTTGAACCTGAGACAAAAAGACAGTCAATGGAGTGGCATCATCCGCAATCATCACGAAGAAAGAAATTCAAGACAATTCCTTCAGCTGGAAAGGTCATGATCACTGTCTTTTGGGACATTGAAGGTGTGATTCTTGTGGACGTTATGCCAAGAGGAAAGACAATCAATTCGCAAGCTTACATTAAGACATTGAAAAAACTCAATCAACGTTTTCGCAGAGTTCGGCCGCACAAGAATCCAGCAGACTTGCTTCTCCTTCATGACAATGCGCGACCTCACACAAGTCTGGCAACACGGGAAGCAATCACCAAATTGGGTTGAACTTTACTACCCCATCCGCCCTGTAGTCCCGATTTGGAACCCTCTGATTTTCATCTATTTGGTCCACTTAAAGATGCACTCCGTGGGACAAGGTTTGAAGATGATGAAAGAGTGATTCATGCAGCGAACAAATGGCTACATGATCAAGACAAAATCTGGTATGGGCTAGGAATACATGCACTTGTTTTGCGCTGGCATAAAGCCGTACAAGTTGATGGGGATTATGTTGAATAATACCGATGTTTACATGATATATCTATGTATATTGTGTATAAATTTCTTGCTTTTTGAATAAACAACTCCTGAGAAAAACGATGTGGTGCATTACTTTCTGAACACCTCTCGTGTATATATATATATATATATATATATATATATATATATATATATATATATATATATATATATATATATATATATATATATATATATATATGTGATATTCTTGGTGACGCCTCATTTTAGAACCATACAGTACCTTAGATGTTATATTAGTTTTGGACAGCCCAGTTTTATTTTAGCCTTCTGTAGTTCTTGGGGATCTCTCAGGAAACAATAAAAGAACATGACTACTACTCCCTATGACATGTTGTGAAGAAGTGACTAAGGAAAGACGGCATGTGGCTAGCAACCTCATATAAAACATTGTTACAGAAACTACTCCTGCAAGTGCACAGTTGCTATTATGCAGGCTTCCTGCATGGGGATGGCTGTATGCTTCGTAAGGATGGGAAAAAGAAAAGAAGTTTTATTTTTCTGGTGCAATGCTGCAGAGTTTTATATTGGTGCTAATTTTGTAGCCTTCATTTAACAATTCCTTGTATTCATAAGCTGGTCTGGTGGAGTTGTGCCTTATTAAGGAAAATTGAAATGTTAGATGAGATGTTTGTGATGTAAGTAACAAAACATGACTACTTTTTTGTAATGTGTTTGTGCATAAAATAGTATTTATTTGAAAGCATAAAGTTCATGTTTATAAAACAACATAATCCATCACCTGTGACAGTGTACTCTCCATAGAAAAAAAAAAGCGAGTTGCGTGATACTGTGGTTTCCGGTGCGCCTTCTGGCCCAGTATCTACGACTTTAGCACCTGTTCAACGGGAGAGTGGGCTCATCCCTAATCTGTTTATGTTTCCAGTAGTAGACTATTCTTAGGCAGCCTGGGGGTGTCACTGCTCTGCGCGGACCTTGTTTACCGAAGCGGCGTCCGAGCTCGTATGGTGAAAATATGGTTGCGTTATCTTCAAAATAGCCCTGTCTTTCCCATGGCTTTTCTGCCATCCTGCAACTTTGAGTTAGGGAGTTCTGAGCTCCAGTCTCTTTCCCAGGCATTTTATCCTGGCCTGGCACGCATACAGAGGACCCCACTTCTGGTTCTAAGTTAGCAGTTGGGGATAGGTGGGGTAGCACACTGTGCATTCCCCGTCATCCAGGGGGCTCTCCAACTATGCAGAGCTTGCACAATGCTGTGCTCTGGTTCTGGGCTCTCCCAAGGAATCCTCACGTCCTGCACAGAGCCACTTCCAGATACCCACCACCTGCCAACCCTCCATTGTAGAAATCTCCTGCATGCGGCCATCCAGTCAAGAGCCAGTATTAAGTCTGGTGCCCAAGTGATCCCCCCAAGCTCAGTGTGCAATGCTGGGTTCTCATCATGCTGCAACACAGGGGGGATTGTGATGCTCAGCCATCTCTCTCAACTCTGCACCGATAAGTGACATCGGGGACTTAACTGTGCCTCAGTACTGGGAGGCCCCGTTTCCGGGTACACCACACACAGCCAATTGAGGCAACGGTCGCCGTGGGCGAATCACCTGTAAATTCCACACTTATGGAATCCCTAGGGTAAGAGAGAAAAAACACAGAAGAGAACTGGATATAGACATGAAGGGGATGTGGAAAGATCTTGAGCAAACGGCACGGGACAAGAAGACTTGGCATATGTTTGTTGAAGGCCAATGCTAATTGTGGACCTGAGAGGTGATGAAATTCCAGACAGTAAGAAAGTAAATTTTGTTATAAATTATTTTGTTTAAAACATGGATATCAGAAGGAACAATAGTAGTAATAGCTCCCTTCAGTCATAACTAACGATGGGAATGATGCACCCTTGAGGTGATAATCCTCAGCTGCTTTTTTTTTTTTTACCTGGTGCTCTTTTTGGCATGTTATATGTGGCGCCATAGGGAGCATCGCCACTTGACCTCTCCCACTGTCGGAAGTAGCCCCTGCCACCATGCCTTACACCAATAGGGTGAGATGCTCATAACCGGTAACTGCTACTTCCTATGTTGTGCCGACATCGTAGGATGAAGCTGGAGTGTCCTCTCCAGGGCACAAGCTCGGGCACAGTTATATGGAGATCAAACTGTTGCCCATGCAGCATGTTTGCCCTCTCCACCTATCTGGTAGATCTAAAGAAACAATATGATAGTGATATTGGTACATTATGTTAACCTAAATCGTTACATCATATTGTTCAGTGTCTATTTCTTGTATAAATGTTATCACCTGTTCAGTTATGTTCTGTCAAATGCTTAAAAAGCTTAATTCAGAGTCCAGTTTCTGCTTGTCACATGACAGCAGATTTGTGGAAGTCACATTGCTGAGATCCATTCAGTGTTTACATGTGAATAAGACACTCTGTCGATACAGGAATTATCTTGCTGGCTGAGTGTATGAGAGGGACAAAAATATTAATATGTATTGGAAAATTTGGGATGAAAAGATAATTAGTAAGAGATTAAAATCTGACACATAAAGTATTTTGGACATTTGAAGAGATTTAGAACTTTCTGGAAAGCCATAATGGAGGATGGCAAAGGTTTAAGGCAAAAAAAATGAGAGGATGGCATCAATGTAAGTTGGAAGGATGCATCCAGTGATAGTTTTGAACTAGTTTGTTCCAGTATAACATCAAGGCAAGAGACATATTATGTTGGAGATTTACAACAACTGACCCTCAGTATAGAAATGCTACTTGATCTGTGTGGAAACATGTCATTGCAAAGGTCATCTGGAGAGCTGTAAGTCTTCACAGTAAGCACTGAATCGCTGCACCAATTGTTTTATCAGTTCACCAACATCTAACTCTGTTAACATTAACAGTAATCTGTATGAAGGTCTGCTCTGTCAAGTTTCTGGGGGTCTGTGAAGAAACAAAAGAAACAATATGACTGCTGTATCCTCAGGCATGTCGTACAAGGTGACTCATGTGTGGCTGATAATCTCATCATGTCCAACAAATTGTCACAGAAACCATTGCTGCAAGAGCATGTGACTGCTTTGTGCAGGCTTCTTGTGGGGGACCAGCTGCGGTGGTGGTTCCATGCTCCGTAAGGAGCTCAAAGGAAAATGGTATTTCCTTCTTTAGAGAATACAACACGAATGGGAATCTCATTTTGATTTAACATGACATTAAATACTGGGTGATTCAAAAATAATTGGGACAATTTCAAATATTTATTAGACTGATGTGTGTCATATGACACGAGGGGGGCATATTGAATTGTGTGGCTAAAAAATAACTGATTGTTCATTCCTTTACAAATTGGTTTGGACTAAATGTTTGTATGAAAACTAGTTTCTGAGTAATAAGTATTTGAAATTATTCAGTTCTCTTTCGGTCACCCTGTATATAGCACCAGTTATTGACATGTATGTACTGCAGCCAACAAGGGAACAATTTTGACCAGTATATCTTTGAGCACTTATTTTTTTTTTCTCCTTTATTTTATGAGTTTTGACCAAAAGTTTACTGCCCTTCTGTGTACAACAGGACAATCAAACATTGTTGAGAATTTATTCAATTTGTCTTTGTTGTGTAGTTGGTATTTTATAGCTATTCTGAATTGATGTTCTGTTACACAACACATTTTGAGATGTACAGATATTGCAATGTACTACTTAAACAAATGATGGTTACATGGACTTTCCTGGCGTCTTTCCAAGATTTTGTCATTAATCTGAAGAAATGACTGAGAATATAATGATTTTTAATGGATGTATTTTATGCCATGGTGTAAATATTTCTGTATTATGTCAGTAACATTAAAAATGATCACACAATGACATTCACATTTTTGGAATTATATACTAACTAGTTCTTTACCCGTTGCTTCATTCTTTGTCATGGTACTCCCCAAGGGCCCCTCCCTTATAAATACCTAACATGTGTTTTACCTGTCATTTATATGTTATTAATTTGCCAAAATGTTAAAAGAACCCAATGTTTTTTTGCTTTGTCATGTTTAAAAAAAAAAAAAAGATGTTCATTCATATGCATTAAAAGGAATCAAGACCAATTATCATATGTGTCCTAATTCCCACAGACTAAACAGCCGTGACACTTTACACCTGGTTAAATAATGGGTGGATGTAGGCTTGTTTATAGTATTATTGCACTGAAGCTTTTCATTCATTCGTTGCCCCTTTTTGAGCAGATGGTCCCCTTGCATGAAGTCTGCACTAAAGCATTAATGTGCCCATGCTGTGATAGTTTCTATAGCAATTTTTGTAATATGACGAGGTTGCCAGCCTCATGCCACAACCTCATATTCACCTCTTAAGTTATACCTGAGGGAGCAGAAGTACTATCCTCAGAGGCCGCCCCACCCCGCGCTATTCACTATCACCTGTCTGCAAAAAAAAAAAGAAAAGAATTAAGTTGAGACAAACACGTATGTAGATCTTAGCTCGTCATTTGTCTTAACACGTTCATTTGCCACAGTAGTGTCACTTGGATGGACCTGGATTGATACACGTGTGATACCTATTACAGCATGTAATAATTCTTTCTACATTCATCAGCCTTCATTGCTTCTGTTCCTTTTGTGTTTATTTACATGAAACTGATAAAATGGCAGCTCAAAATCTGCTACAAGTATGCCCCAAACATGAGGAACGGAGACAGTGCATATGGCCATTGCCAGAAGCTGTTCCGGAAATACGCTATGGAGATGTCAGCACAGAGGCTGACATGCTTTCCATTGCCAGAAGCTGTTCCATGGAAATCACGCTATGGAGATGGGGCCATCAGCACTCTGGTTCACTCTCCGCATCTCAGCCCCCACAGTCCCCCGCCAGGCTGTTCCTGGTCGGCCTCTCTTTCGCTTTCCCTCAGGGGTCCAAAGCATAGCTGCTCCCGTGATGGCACCGGGGTCTCCCCCGAGGACATGACCAACCCAGCCCCAGCGTCCGCCAGCTACTATGGTGTGCACGTCCCCTTGCCCGCTACGAGTAAGCAGATCTTGGCCAGCGATGGCATTCGGCCAAAAGATTCTGTGAATCTCTCTTAGGCATGCCGTGTGAAAAGAGGACAATCTCGACGCCTCCCTCTCTGCAACTCTCCAGCACTCTGCACCACAGAGAAGCACACAGCCCTGATATAATCTCAATTCTGTGCCCGTGCTGTACCGGGAGGACCCCCAGATGTTGTCTAGGCCAAAGAAGGCCGCTCTTGCCCTATTCATTCTGATGTTGATGTCCCCGCCCGCCCCGCCGTCTGGTGCCACCATGCTCCCTAGGTATGTGAAGGTATCTGTCTGTACCAATTGCCGATTCCCTACCGACACGGGCCCAGGGCCGCTCACACCGAGCGTCATGACCTCAGACTTCTTTAAATCGACATTCAAGCCCACCCGCTGGCTAAACCCACCAAGTCTATCCGTTTTTTCCCGGACGCGTTGATGTGAATGTGCTAGTAGTGCAATGTCATCTGCACACCCCAGATCTTCCAATGTAGAAAATGCCGTCCATCTTGCTCCTCCTGGACCGCCCCCCGCCGCACCACCCAGTCCACGACTGTCAAAAATAGAGCGGCCGACAAGGGGCATCCCCCGTCGCACTCCCGTCCCCACCCCAAAGGCCAGGTCACTCTGACCAACACTACACGCAAAGCTGGCACAGAGGCCTTTTATGATTGACACTATGCAGCCCGGAACTCCACAAGCCCTCAGCATTCTCCATAAACTGTCCCCATGTATGCTGTCAAAAGCCCTTTCAAAATCAACAAAATTAATGTAAAGCTGTCTTTGCCATTCTGAGCACTGCTCTATAATGTTCCCGAGAGTGAATATACGATCTACACATCTCCTGTTCTCTCTAAATCTTGCCCGCCCCTTCCCCAGCCTGTGGTCCACCGCCCTTGAAATTCTCTGTACAATTATCCTGCCCAGTATTCCGCCGGGAACCGAGAGAAGAGCGACTCCTCTCCAATCATTGCAGTCCGCAAGATCCCCCCCCCCGGGCAACCCGACAACCATTCCTCCGTTCCACTCCGACGGTGCCGTCCCCGCCCTCCAGACCCGTGCAAACAGTGGCTCCAATAGTTCCGCTGCCAGCCTAGGGTCCGTCCCAAATAGCTCTGCACCTAAGTCATCATGGCCCGGAGCTCTGCCGTTCTCCAACCCTCTGACCGCTGTGATGACCTCCTCCCTGCGTGGAATGTCTGTATTCACATCCAGATCGCTTTCAGCCCCAGGAACATTCAATTGTGTCTCTGATGGTTCCTTGTTCAGAGTTTCTCTGAAGTGCTCTGCCCATCTTGTCTCCCGCCCCCCCCCGCCGCCGCGATGAGACCACCCTGCTCATCTCTTACCAATGCAATATTGTCCGCACCTCGTTCTCCGCTGATGAACTTAGTTATTCTGTATACTGTGCCCCGTTCATCTCTCAGTGCTGCCTCCCCCGCCCGTCCCGCAAGATCGTCCAGGAAATTCCCCCTGTTGGCTCGGGTTTGGCGCCTAACTTCCCTGTCCAGCTGACTGCACTGTTCGCTACATAGTTGCCCTAACCTGGGGGACCTCGCTTCTGTTTTCTTTCTTTTCATTTCCTTTCTCATCGTTATGGTGTTTAATGTTTCTGGTGTTATCCAGTCTTGCTTCTTCCTTTCCTGGAATCCCAAGCATGATTTGCTGCTTTCTTTGTATATTGTTGAAATGGTATTGAAATTCTGGTCTATATCATCAGTCAATGTCTTTTCCTGACTTTTGGCAAATTGATATCGTTTCTTTGTCGGCCGCAAAAGCTTTTCTGGTAAGGGAGTCCTTCAGTTTGCTGATGTCAAACCTTTTCTGTGTAGTTACAGTTGGTGCAGCCCTTCTTAGTTTCACTTTCAGTTTTGCTACTACTAAATGGTGATCACTTCCCACATCTGCACCTCTTCTTACCTTCACATCTTGTAATGCATGTCTCCATCTACCGTTAACCATGATATGGTCTATCTGGTTTCTGTCCCGACCATTTGGTGATTCCCATGTCAATTTGTGAATTTCTTTATGTGGGAAGAGTGTTCCTCCAATGACCAGGTTGTTAATGCTACAGAAACTTATTAGTTTATCCCCATTTTCGTTTGCTGTTCCGCTGCCGCATTTCCCCATTGTTCTTTCGTTATATGTATTGTGTGTACCAACTTTCGCATTGAGGTCTCCCATTACTATAACAAGATCATATCTAGGTGTGTCTTCCATTTCTTTCTGCAGTTGTTGATAGAATTCATCCTTGACCTCCTCATCGCTATCATTCGTTGGTGCGTAACATTGTATTATTGTAGTGTTGGTGAATCTCCCTCTCAATCTTAATCTTATCAGTCTGTTGTTGATGGGTTTCCATTCCAGTAATGTCCTTTCTATTCCTTTCTGTAGAACAATGGCTACGCCTTCATTGTGCTGTCCATCCTCTCTTCCAGAGTAAAGTACTGTTTCTCCTGTTGCTGTTTTAACTTTTCCTGCCCCTGTCCATCTGCTCTCGCTTATCCCTAGAATGTGTAACCTATAGTTTCTCATTTCTGCCGTGACCTGTCTTAGTTTACCTGTCTCGTACATTGTCCTGACATTCCAAAAACCTATTCTTGTATCCTGTTTTGCGGTCAGGACATCCGTTTTCATGTCAGTGGCTTCCTTTCGGCTTTCACCACTGACAGTCATACGAGCCACAGACTCCGAATGTCCATCCCGCAGCAAAGTTTGTTCATTTATTGTTGTTTCCGTAACTTCATTGTTTTTTTTTTACACAGACAGGGGTGTCAGCCCTATGCTAAAACCCCCAACCTGGAGGACTAGGGTACCAGCTTTTGTCTGACCCCTACGCACACAGACCAGTCCAGCTTGGTTGAACCTACCAGGAGTAAAACTCCCACTGGCATAGCTCTGGGGATTGTCAGGGTACGCAAGCTGCCATACCGCTACAAGTTATAGGTACCATTGATGGCAGTTTCTTCAAGCATATTCAGGCTGATATTTGAGAGTGTTTGAAGAAGACTTTCATGATTGGCAGTGTGAAGTAATGTATGGCACAGATATAAATCATTTGTAGCTTTGCTAACACTGAGATACAGGGACACCCCAGAATAAATGACAGGTTTTAAACAACCTTTTACCAGCTATTTTTCTAAATATCATCACCATCATGTTCCTTTTTGCTTCTTATGGAGCCACCAATACAGCTGGTCCTTTTGCAGGAAGCCTGCACCAAAGCATTTATGTGCCCTTGTAATGGTGATTTCTGTAACTATTTGTTTTACATGATGAGGTTGCCTGGCCCATGCATAACCTCTTGTTAGTCACATCTTAACGACATTCCTCAGGGAGCTATAGTTTTATTGTTTCTTTCCTCAGCGACCGCCTGGGAACTTCTGGGGCATTTCTAAATACAGACGTAAAACGAACATACTTCTTAAGACTTTAAAACATACCACAACTGTTAAAGAATATGGGACACAAAACAGATGGTAAAGAGTGTAGTAACCACAGAAGACATCGATAACTTTTATCATGCAGATTTATTTCATGTAAGGATCATCAGTTATGAGATTTCATTTAAATATTCATTTGCCAAATCATCAAACCACATTATTAGCTTTTAAAATTGCATACAGCATAAACAGTGGTGACAATCACTGACATCACAAAATACTTCTATTAAAAAGTGGCCAATTAAACATCATAATACAAAGTAAAGACCTTTACTTTTTTCTTTTCCCCCCACTAACTTCAGACTCTTCCTTTCCTGGCGAACATAACAAAATATACTTTTCTCTCGTTACCAACATGACAAAGTGTTCTATTCTTTACCAAGATAATAAAGTAAAGACTCTTCTTTTCTGCAACAAGATAAAGCATACTTTCACTTTGCCACCATATGAACAATAAGATTAACAAAGTTGTCTTTAGATTTTTCGTGATCATAATTATATTTCACTCAATTTAAAAGTATTAAGCTTTTACAGAGAAATGGTTTTAAAATAACATTAATTTTCAGATCCCTGGCTGAATATTTATATTAAGAACAAAGCATAAAAAAAACTGAAATCAAATGTTTGGGTCTGTTATGCCATATTTTTGTACCAGGGAATGTTAAGAATGCTCAGGTGCCCTTTTAATAACTCACAACCCATAAAACCACATCTGGTAACTGATTCTTACAGGTACTCCAAAGCCAGTATTACTGAAATATACTTAGGACTCAACTTACTGTCTAAACAAACAAAGACTAAATAGCATTAACTGATAAGGTGTAACAGTCCGTTATCAAGTTTAGCTGGTTCACTATTGTAATCATTATCCTTCTCTATTCACACTCATTAAAGAGACATGGGTGCTTTCCTTTGCTCTAGGCTTAGTCATTGTTCTCACACACTCATCAGCCTATGCCTAAGCTATTTTAGATTTTTACTGGACCACTTGCAAACCATTACAGAAAGTTTAAAGAGATTGGTGAATCAAATTTGTCAATTTTCCCCCCCTCCTTCCTCAATCTACACTGAAATTTCAATGACTTGAAAATGAAGATCCATTAACTGTAATTTAGGTTCAATAAATTTCAATTTGGAAGTTCATAAAATCTATTAAGCAACAGAAAACCATTAAGAAACATTCCAAATATAAAAACATCATACTTTTACACCTTCCAGAGAATGTTTATAGTGGTATGTTTAAAACTTTCTTATAATATCTATTGTTTTCACATCCAACTTTTTTGGGTTTAACATTATAAACAACCTACCTACTACTACTAACTCACTAAAAATAGAACTAAGTCTGTAGAAACAATCTTGCTTTGGTGCATCATTATAAAATGACAGCCCCACCTGGGGGCAACTGAATACATAAACATGAAAAAGCATATATAGACATAATTCTCAATACATGCTTTAAATAGGTCCAGATACAAAGCTCAACATGCAATATGTCTGCTTAACTGCTGTACATATTAACAAATGGAAGGTCAGAGGTTATTCCATTACTATCTGTTTATTCAGCAGTCGAGTCTAAGAGAATGAAGTGATGTTGAGTGGACAACAATAAATAAATAACATTATCAGATAAAACCGTAACAGATTTTCAACACCCAAATATATTTAGGCTGCAAAAAAGTGACCCAATAAAATCTGGCCAAATACCCAGGCAGCATCTTTACTGTATCTCTAAAAACTTCATAAAATTCCTTGTTCATACAGACTATTTATTTGAGCTCTATATGAGTCTAATTAAGAGACGTATCTTAAAAGAAATGGTTTTAGATCATCTTGTTGCCATTATGATGCAGCATTGTTCATTCTGCTGAACAAACATTTGTTTTGAAGCCTTTAAGAAACAGTAAATAAGTGAACAAGGTTTTCAGCTAAATGATACTTTAGTTGTTGAGAACCATGTTTTTGGAAAGTTATTCTGAGCATTTGCTAAATATAAACCTTTTATAATGAGCCAAACTGATATAACAATGATAGTGTAAAGAGAACAATAAAGGAACTAACATGATAACTAAAAGTCACCAAAACAAAATGCTGCTTATAAATATCACCATTTGTTTTTTAAATTGGAGTTTTGCCGAGGTGCACTCTGTTGAACTGAGACACTATGTCAGTTAATTTTATTATGGTGCATGTCCAAAGATAAAAGACCTGGTGGTCTGGTGTAAGAATGAATGTGTCTACTTAAATATTGCTATTCTTCTCGTTTCTTGCTGTTTCCCTTGCATGTAAAAGAATTTTGTTTATTTTTAGATAAAACTGAATCACTTTATTTTTTTTTTTTTAAATTGCAACCGAACCAACTCTGGAACATTTGTATATGACAAATTATTATCTTATAAAGTTAGTTGCTTATCCTTTACAGGACGTGGCAATCAACCCCAGCTTTTATTGGCTGTTTGTGATTTTTCTAGGCAATTTTTTTCATTCAGTAGTTTGCCATTGCTTTCTGAACGGTACGGCGCTTATACCATTGTTAAAAATCCACACAAAGCGATCTGCTACCAAACCGCCTGCAGCAGGTTTCGAACCTGGTATATCTGGATTATGAAACTGCGTTCATATCCATTAGGCCACAGACGCCGACATTATCTTATAACTATAAATATAATGACTAGGTCTGAGATTGATTAAAACAGTCTTAATCAATTAATCAAATTTCTTTAGTCAAAGATTAATCGATCACTTTCGACTAATTTGATAAATTATTTTGAAAAATCATATATAACATACTTTTTTTAAAATTACTAAGGACTTTTTTTTATTTTATTTGCTTTAACACATTAACTACCGAATTGAAAAGCACACTGTGGCCGAATTAAATTTTTTTCCCATTTTCATCCTGTAGGTGTTTGCACAAAGTAAGCTGTAGTTTTCGTAATTGTTTACATATTTTTATGAATTACACGTCATTTTAAAGATAAATGAATGTACTATTACAATAAGCACCATTTGTAACTCTAATATTGGTTGTTGCTATTTAACGGCTGTCCGATGGCCGAGGACTTGCAATTTTTTCACATTTATAACTGCTTGCGCCCCATCCCTATCAAAATCATTATTTCAAACAATGTGCACACCGTTTTCACTCTTAGTCCTCGTCGCTAGATCTATCAGTCAATTGTTGAAACAAGTTTCTAGCCTATTCAGCTGTTAGACAAGATGTACACGCATTTTTTGTGGTCCTATCACTAGTTGCCGCGGTAAACAGTTTTACACGATTTGGTAACTAACCCAAAACGCTGAAAAATCTCATCTCATTTCATAATCGGAACCTCTTCTACCCTGTGAAACGAGGTGTAGAGGGGACCCAAGTGCACAAGGCCCATGGGTAGGACATGTAATCGAAGTGGCTTGGCAAACAGGTGATTAGCCCATTGTGCCCGAACTTGCCCTCATGTGTACTCATATTCGCTATAAAACCACCGAACCATCGAGACGTCATTCCAGCCAAAATGGACAGAGCCTCATATACCCGAAGGTTTCGAGGTATGTCCTTCCTCATCTGCACAAAGGCATTTATAGAGGAACACTCAGGACCCGTTGGTCTGAGGAAAGGAGCAAAATCTGAGACGGACACAGCAGTCTTTGGTACTGGGGGGTCTCCACTCAGAGTGGTGTACCACTCAGAGTGGTGTACCACACACAGTCAGTAAAGACAAAGGTCGCCTGCGGCGTACGCTGAAAAATATGAACATAATATCAATTTTCCAGTGTTCTACAACAACCATGCTTTGGGAATTTGTTTTCCGGTGGCAATTTAAAATCTCGAACCAGATCAGAAAGTGTTTCAGTACATTTTTCATTCGTTTTATTACTAAAATTAGATTGACGCTCTGAGCAGCTTGCGGTCCAAATGATAGGATTTCAAAAGCCGGTTCAACCGGCTTGCGGTAGTTAATGTGTTAAGGCAACATCGTCCAGAAAATATAATGAAAATACTGAAACGTTACAACCAAACAATTTATTTTTATTGACCATACTTGCCTAATTCCATGTCACAAACCTCTGACATAGCAAATGCACTTGCATTTAAGCAAAAAACATAAACATTGCTAATAATGTAATAATCGATTAAAATTTGTTTTATCAATTAATCGATTAAAATAATTTTAACCGATTAATCAATTAATTAAACATTAAAGATCCCAGCCCTAATAAGGACATTTAAGTCAAAGAGTTTTATATGTTGTGTCAGCATGGTGTATACTTTAAAAATACCAAATTGAAAATACAGTTTTATGTTTTGGAACACATTAACAAAAAAATTAAGTGGTTAAGACTTAACACTGTTTCAGGATTCACAATACATAAATAATTTCATAACCATAAGCAATGTTATGTTAAAATAATGTAACATACATTGAAGCTAATGTACCAAGTCATTGACACCTGTTGTATATTAAATTAATACTTCTAGAACAAATTAAAACAAAAACAACAATGTAACAAGATAATATAAAACTGGAAAACCCTAAACAAATCTAGAACAAGTAGATATAAACACACACACACATATACCTTTGATGATGAAACCATTAAAGAAAGGATTCTTCTTCTTCTTCCTCGTTCGCCCTGAAAAGGACGGTGGTTGCGTTGTGTCTGTTTACGCCGTAGCTGTGATATCTGCACCTTCCGGTCGACACATCCGACTTCAGCACGGCATTTTTTCGGGACCGGGTTTGCCTTCCCATTTCGATCCATACTCGCTCAGCCAGACTGCATTGCTGCAGACTGTTTCCAGGACCACCACGTGGAGGTGAAGTACGGTCTTGACCAGCTCTGGTTCGCTGGTCCTGATGCAAGCAGTCAAGCTATGGGTCGCTGACTGCATTCACTATTGCTGCATCTTTGGGTCCCAAAGAAAGGATAAGAACAAAGAATGAGTGTTGGATCAGCATGATCAATATTGAACAAGATGAAGCCTATCTGACCACCAAAGATGCGACCAATCAAACTGAACCTTTAAGATAACTGTGCCTGTCTACTCCAACACATGCTGCAGAATTACATAAATAACATTTGCATACGACAACTGTGCCTATGCTCCTAGGGGAGTTGAAGGGTAGTGACTGACTGACTGCAAAAATATAACAAGTGTACGATTTTGAGACAAGGATGGCCTAGAGCATCTTGGATACAAAAAGGTCAAGGTAGTCCCATAGGGGAGTGAAGTCTTACAGACTTCATCAAATTAGATCCAATTTTTTTAATGAGGTGGGGTGACCAATTCCTTGCCTTTTGCCATCCTTGACTCAAGAGTCTGGTACTCATTTACATCTGGGTAGAGCGTCCAATTGGCTAAGCAGATATAGCACTTTTCTCTCGAGGCAATTACCAGGTTCCGAGATCAAAACCTGGTAGCATCACGCTCCAAGTCTACCGAGATGTCTGCAAAAAAATATCTAAAATAAACAGTATAGAAAGCTATAGGGACCAACACAAAATTTTATCAGACAAGGATATTTTGATAAATGGGATGATCAAGGGCTGAGAAGAAAAACACAGAATGGCAAGATCTGACAACATAAGTGCACTATTAGGACTAAAGTACCAACATTATTTCAGACGGGTAGACAAGCAATATGAATAAGATCTTTGGTACAACCTCTGAAATGAGGGCAACAAATGCAAAATGTTTGATTTTAAATTAAAAGAATATGATACACAAGATATAAAGGGGGATTTTAAAACCATATTTTCAGGTTTCTTATGATAGCATTGTCAATGCAATATCTATAATGCAATATTTTTTTTTTTTTTCACCATTCAATTAAAACATAACAAACAGATAAACAAACAAGTTTAGTTTAGGAATTGTTCTATGCACAAACATTGAATCCAAAATAGTCCCTGATGGCTTTCAAATATAAACAAATATATTTCATAACTTTAGGACATCAAAACATTTGACACTGCTGCTAGAATTGTATTCTGAAATTATGAAAATTAAACTAATATATGATGCTGCAAAAATATTTAAAAACTATTAATTAACAAATCTATACAATTATGAAAATATTAACAATATGCAGTTATGAGAATCATTTATGAAAGTATGAAAATGGTAATTATGTATTAACTAAACTATTTACATAAAACTGTGGGGTTCATAAACACTGTTACACGACAAGGATAATTAAATATAATTCCCTCTCCGCAAAACAATAAGGAATGTAAAAATCTGTTTGATACATAAAATAGTTTCATGCAATATTAATACACAAATTTTAATCATGCTTGCGAATGCTCATATCTCAACAATCTGATTTCACTTGTCCGAGTGTATATTTACTTACTAGATACAACAATTCATTCATAGGTAATAGGTGTACAAGCTTTGAGTAATAAGAACATGTATAAAATACTTGTCAGAAACATACTTCAGAATGTAAGGCTTCAATAAAGACAACGAGTACAGTGTTGCAATTCGACTTTCCAGTTGTTTCAGATCAACACTTTATTTGTTCATCTATTTATCTTTGTGCATACTCACTTGGTATAGTGCCTTACATTTGGCATAGGTTTTCATTATCTGTTAACATCCCATTTTTACCATGTCCTGGCCACACAAACCTTTGTAGATTTTAAGATGATTATTTAAAAAAAAAAAAAAGACTAGCATATTCTTCTTCTTGCATCCTTAGGCCCTGACTGACAAAGCAGTCAGTGGCCATCACGCCTAGTGGCATCTTATAGGGCAGCAACAAACTGTCCCCATTTTGCTTGGCCAGTGGCCATCCTTCGTGCCATTCCTCAACTCTGCAGACTAGCATATTCTGTAGAACTTTGTTATTACTTTACACTTGTTCACTTCAGTATTTCTGTATTCACTTCTTGCATTTTATATGTAAAAGACTGTAGTTGTGCTTCAATTTGGTTAGTAGTGCTCCAAGGCTCAAAGTCATTTAGGACTAGGTCAGATTAACATTCATGAGTGGAACTCATTATTTTGGTCCACTATTAAGCAATATGGGAAGCTGAAGTTTTTGTTCTTGAGCCAAGTATATTGCACTGGCTGCCGTGAACCCATGTCAATGTAGAATTTCTGTAATATTGTCTATCCATCGGCCTCTAGGTCTTCCCTATGCCCTAAAATCAGTTACAGTAGACATTCAAAAATCCGGCAACCTCCGGACCTGAGGAGTGCCGGATTTTTTATGGTTATATATTCTGTATATATTTAACAGAAAATGACTACCTGTACACTTTATCTGCGATCGACAATGCACGATGTTTACGTTTTACACCACTTCTTTTTTTTGCTGAATCCATAATGGGGCTAAACAGCAGCAAATAAATGATAAAATGAGAAGGAATGAGCAGGAATGCCTGTTAACACACACATAAAGCTGAAGTGCCATGATGGATATTTCAGAAGTCTTGATTGATCACTGGTTGTTTGGATAATCAGATGTTGAAAGTTATAACAATGACCTGCCGACTCTGTTAATATGTCTGAAATGTGAGTTTTATCTTTAGAATCTGCAATGTCATTTTAGTAACTGACAGGATTAAAGTGACATACACCAGCAGTATTTTGCGCCATGTTATTTTGTATTTTTCATATTTTGTAATTGAGATGTGAAGTGCTCATCAAATTATGATGTACTGCTGTCGCAAGTCGTGTCACTATCTTGTGTCATGTCATCACCCCTAGAGTTGTCATCAGCTCTTGTCATGCCATCACCTAAGCGACCACTTGTAGTGTGGTTTGATGATTCCTTTAATGAAGCAGCATCATTAGCGTTTTCACTGAATGACACCATTAGATGGGTGTCCTCATTTGTGCTCTCACTATCATCCTCTGTTTTATCATCTTTGTCTTCATGTACCCCGGAATGCTTTTTCAGCATCGCCTCACTCATGAATGCTTTATTACAATCAGGGCAATGGAATTTTCTTTTGCGAAGTTTCTTGCGTCTAAATGTGACTTTAATGCTGGGAGCAGAATGATCATTAGTGTCAGAATCATTTCTTTGTCTAGATGGTCGCCCAAGACACTTCAGCGTTCTGACCTGTTTGCTATCAGATACTACCTTCCGTTTGAGAGGCCTACCTCTGCGCTTTGGTTTTTTAACAACATCAAAATCATCAGCCTGGTCTTTAGATTCTGAATCATTTTTAAGCTTTGGTTTTCGTCCACGTTTCTTTCTTTTAGTGTCAATTTCAGACTCCTCAATAAGATCTTTAGAATGGTCATAAATGGGCAAATCTTGACCTTCATGCGCCTTGGAATGTTTGGCTTGCATTGCTTCACTTCCATAAGACTTATAACAGTACAGGCAGAGAAATGGTTTCTTCTTGGCATGAATCTTTCGATGACGATCAAGGTCCCACTGAATTCTGAATCTCTTTCTGCATGTCAAACACTTGAATGGTTTCTTTGATGGATCTTCTTCAGACTTCATATGTGTCTCTCTGGCATGTTTTTTCAACAATGAAGCATTCTTAAAAGATTTATAACAATCTGGACATGGGAATGGTTTCTTTTTTAAATGGGTCGATATGTGACGCTTGTAATCATGCTCAAAGTGATAGGCTTTAGGGCAGACATCACATTTAAATGGCCTTTCTTCACTATGCTTTATCATGTGCTTTTTGGCATTAGCCAACAGGCCAAATGTCAGATGACAAACTTCACATTCATAGCGTTTTTCCTTTGTGTGACTTCGAATGTGCCGTTCATAGTCTGTCACATTCCTAAACTGTCTGGGACACATGTTACACTGGTACTTTGGTGGTTTGCCATGGGTTCGCTTGTGCTCTGAGAACTCTGTCCTTTTCTGAAATGTATCACTACATTCTGGACAGTGATACAGCTTGTCTTCCGTGTGTCTGAGTCTTATGTGGTCTTGAAGATGTGACTTCCTGTTGAAGGTCTTTGCACAGCGATCACAGACAAATGGACGTTCTTTTGTGTGCTTGGTCATGATATGATCGCTGAGATGGGCATACTGCTTGAACCTTGCTAAACAAACACTGCACTCATAAGGTCTTCCTTTTGTGTGGGTTCTAACATGACTGACCAGTGACCCCTTATCTTTGCACACCTTCTCACAATAGTTACATTTGAACAAGTGTTTTTTCCTAATACCACCAGCGCTTGAAGGTTCAATAATAACGGTGCAGACAGAATTAAGGTCAACATCATCCATAACTATCTTCGATGGCCCCTTTCTCAGACTGAAATTTGTGTCTTTCCCAATTATGATGGTATTAGCTGCAGGGTTAACACATAATGTTGATGGATCAAAATTTTCTGTCCCATCCTCATCTTCATCCTCACCATCCAGTTCTGTCTCCTCTTCTTTCAAATTAACATCTTCTATTCCCGGGGTTTTTCTTTTCTCTTGAACCAACGAAATAGGAGGTAGTTTGGTTTTGTTAATGCTGTCAGGTCTTCCATGGGACTCCAAATGTTCTTTCAACTCCTCATTTTGATGAAAGGCAGAAGTGCATAGCCCACAGGCATAAGGGGACTTCACTGTGTGTGACTGCTGTACATGTTTCATTAGATGACTGCCCTCAATGAAAACCATGCCACAAATGCCACAGCGGTAAGGCAGTAAGTTTGTATGGGTATTCAGGTGATCAATAAGAGACTCATTACTAGAAACCATAAATTCACAAAAGCCACATTTGTAAAAGTCCTTGCCGTTGTACACTGCGGGCAAAATATTAAGACTCACCATTGTATTGCTACCGGCAGTGTTAACCAAATGATCTGTAATTATTTCACTATTTAAAGGACTACTATTCTCAACTGAACTTGCATGACCAATGTCAGCTGATACAGAATTAGCAGTTGCTGACTTGGACTCAGCTTTCTGACCTCTTGAATGTTTTTTGGGCTCTACCATTTGTACATCATGAGGAAGAGGGTTCAGGTTTTGTACATAAGAGTTGACTGGTTCCTGAAAATAATGTCTGTTATCTGTTGTGATAGAACTGACCGGTTCATGGTACTGTGCTTTAGGTAACATCATTTGTGCATTCATTACAGAGTCGGTACTGAATGTTGGTGGCAGGTTCAACACATCTTCAAAGGAATGTTTTGACATGTCGGAGGGGGGATTCAAATTGAAAAAGCCATTTGTGGTGACAATGTTACAAGAGCTAAGAGGTGTAAAGTTGTGGTATAACATCGGAGGTGGTTTTGCAAAACTGTGGCTCATCTGCCGAGCTTCAATGTCTGGAGGCAGAGAACTCATTTTGTTTGTGTTTGGAAGATGGGAGTGTGGAGGGTTGTACAGGCTGGGTGTGTGACCCAGGGTGCCATCCATATTAAAGCCATATGCCGATGATATTGCAGGACTCTGAAAGGGGTTGGCAGCCACAATTTTGTAGAATAACACAACAGTGTAACTCAAAACTTAATTCTTTTACAAAGCCAAACTTTTGACATATATCCCTGTCCGTCTTTGATCAAACATTAACTCCGGTAAATCCAATGCTCAAAGCCGTCTGTGTCCTGGGTTTACCAGCAAAAAAGTTCAGCACAGAATCAGGGGCTCTTGGGTCTATAAATGCTGGGAACTGTAAAATAAAACAATAATGTGGCAAATTTAAGAAATGATAAATCATTTTAACACACATAAATGATAAATCATTTTAACACACTGAAATGATAAACTATTTTAACACACTGAACCCTATGTGTTATGCCAGACATTCTGGACATCTGGAAACAATAGCAGGTGGATTGGTGCTATTACCAGTGCATCAACCCAAATATAACATTGAATAAGAACAATGACAATTGTAAAATACCCACAGTGACTTGCAGTAACAACTTACTTTAGATGGTGAAGTTGCTGGCTAATTTAGTAATTATTTAATGAACTTAATAAAGTTGAATCAAAGAATACTGGACACTAAATGCCATGTCATCCACCTTGCAATCTATAATCATCCCACGCAGGCATGCATGTTTGCATCTGCAATTATTTTTGCTCACTAGCTTAACTAAGAATCCGGATATGCACTAATAAGTAGTGAGTTATTATGCTGTTGCAATTTTTTTTTAGTGTAATGTTTATTGCAAATTAATACTTTTTTAAAAACTGAAAACATGGTTATGATTAACTCTAAAAGGACACGTGGTTTTCCCATGTTTCACACAAGGAATTTTCTGTCACTTTTGAGTTTTCTTACAGTTTTTAAGTTTAAGTGTCAGTTCTTTCCAAGTTTACATGTTTGGTATCTTAGTCTCTAGGGAAATTCTACATCGGCCGTCGTCGAGGCAGGAGGTCACCATGCTCAGGGAAACCTTAGACACCCTTATGAAGAGAATAGCTTGCTGTAACTGTCTTTACTATCTTCGAATTGACCTACAGAAATTAATAGTCTAGGCTGGGGCGTTCTCAGCTCTGATCATACGAAAATAACGTGAGTACATTTCTTAACCAAAGTGAGCCACGCCGTACTTAAATTAAAATAGATACAGACATGGATAGTAGTTGTTCCGACTAGAACTGACCATGATGAATTGTCAGAATAATATTACTCAGGTTGAGAAGGTTCAAGAATGAGGATTATCAATTAGACAGAACCCTACAAGCAATTCTTATAACTACTTGGCGGAGGACTGTGGAGGCTGAGATGCAAAGAATGAACCAGAGTTGGGGCACTGTACGAAGGATGGCCGTCGACTGAGCAAAGTGGAATCAATTTGTTGTTGCCCTACAAGACGCCACTAGTCGTGATGGCCACTGACTGCTTTGACGGTCGGCGGCTAAGGATCAAAGAAGAAGAAGAAGCATTGTAAGATAGACAAAATCATACTGTTAAACTGCAAACCCTAACCATGTTTCGTTTTATTTTCGTAAACAATAAGCTGCTACAAATCTCAGAAAAATAACCGGTATTCCTAATTTTAATCATAACTGTTACGAGTTGAGCTTTTTCAAAAATAATGAACTCATAGAAAGTCAATTGGGGTAGTTACGAATGGCGAGTTGGGCGACATGCCTCAGTAGGCTGCGATTCAACCCTTAATAGTGTAGGCCTACTCTATAAGTGGGAAGATAACATCAAGAGATGAACAGGAAAGAGTCTATCAGAGTGCACCACCAAGACAAGAGACAGAAGACGTTGGAGATCCATTACAGCCAACCTTCGTTGAGGAGATGGCAGCTGATGATGATGACTCTGTACTGAACCAGACTGACTACTCAATAAAACTTGCCGTATCTCCAGTGTGTTGATTGTACACATTATCAGTTTAGATATTTGCGTATTTGTTGCCTTTTGCACAAAGAAAATAAAAAACCACAATGAAATATCTTATTTTTTTACCAACTGACCAGTGTCCACATCTGATGCACTATCCACCAAATATCATGGGTCGTTGACTGACCACTCCACTTGATTCAATTAAATGGTTTGATTACCGACTAGCAGAGAACTAATGTATGCAAAAAAAGTTTAAAATGTCGAAACTTTCGACGCTTGCTAGTACTGCTAGTTTGTAGGACGGAAGTGAGTCTCCACAATAATATTGGACTGGAGCTATACTGCTCGGTATATTTTGTTCGCTCTGTCACCCTCCATTTCTCTCTCTTTATAGATTTAACTTTTTGGCACTTATTTGGTGCGGTGAATATTATTTTGTTAATGTTTTTGTTTATTCTTAATCCGTCTCATTAGCTCATGTAGCAATAAAGTACCTAAGCATGTCAGTCTCTGTTACCTCATGTGCGTGACTGGAAAGAGGATATGGGAAACGGATTCATTTGATCACAACTGGGCAGTTATGAGAGACTTCATTTTAGTTTGTTTTTTTTTTGTTTGTTTTTTTAGTGTAGTTTTTTAGACAGTAAGTGGTGCATCACTTCACATACCTAGGGTCTACCATCAATGACAAACTCTCACTGGATACAGAAATCGACAGCCGCATTGGCAAAGCTGCAGTTACCTTTACCCGCCTCACATCGCGTGTTTGGGGAAACTCCAAACTCACAATGAAGACCAAAGCTGCGGTATATAATGCCTGCGTCACCAGCACACTCCTATATGGCAGCGAGACCTGGACGACCTATGCTAAGCAGGAAAGAAGGCTCAATACCTTCCATTTACGGTGTCTACGCCGCATCCTCGGCATTTCGTAGAAAGATAAAGTGACTAATGTCGAGGTGTTGTCACGTGCTGGCCTTCAAAGTATGTATACACTGCTTACACAGCGCAGACTTCGCTGGCTTGGTCATGTTCGCCGCATGGAAGATGGTCGCATCCCAAAAGATATCTTCTACGGACAACTAGCAGATGGCAGGAGAACAGTTGGGCGACCACAGCTGAGGTTCAAAGATGTGTGCAAGAGAGATATGAGGGCACTGGACATGGATCCAGCAACATGGGAGGATGAAGCTGCCGATCGCACTAAGTGGCGATGCTATTTACGGCGCCAACTCAGATTGGGCGAAGAGAGGCTCACACAACAAGCAGAGGAGGGGAGAAAACGTCGAAAGGAGCACCAGCTGAGGGTTGTCAGCTCAGGAGCGTATTCCCATAGTCAGTTATGACTGAAGGGGCTATTATTATTATTAGACAGTAAGACAGAAACTCAACAGTTTAACAATACGGCATGGAAGTCAGTTCAAAATATTCATACAATGGACAGGATGTTGTACAGAGATGTGATCGCCTAAGCCCATCGAAAGATAGCCTACTTGCAAAAGATCATCGTCAGCTGCCATCTCCACAACGAAGGTCGTCTTTTCTCTTGTCTTGATGGTGCACACTGACAAGATTTTCCCCTGCCTATCTTTTGATGGTATCTTCCCACTTATAGCACTGTCTTCCTCTGGCACGTTTGCCTTCAACTATTTCTTTAACGATTCTTCTAGCACAAGATGGACATCTTGAAATACAATTGCTGATGAGAAAAAACAAAACAATTAGAGCCAGTTTAAATCGATATAGTAAACTGTCCTGTTTTATATTATTATTTAATTTTCAAAAGCTGTCCACATTACACCATATTCGAAGTTGAGATGGCATATGATCTGACCTGATTAAGCAAGACCGTAGATACGGATACGGGGGGGGGGGGGGGGGGGGGGGGGGGGGGGGGGGGGGGGGGTGGGGGGGGGGGGGGGGGGGGGGGGGGGGGGGTGTGGGTGTGTGCTGGCGCCCCCCCCCCCCTCCTTTTTTCAGGGTTTGGTGAAAAACATTTGTGGGGAAATTATACTGTACCAAAATAGTGCATTAAAAATATTTTTTTTATTAAACACCCCCTTTTTTTTATTAAGTCCTATCTACGGCCCTGTGATTAAGTATTATCGGGTCAATTACATTGACAAAGGTTAATCAATCCGGCTTGCTAGTTACATCTATGAGTACGGATTCCAGACTGATTTATTGGATTTACGTAGCTTTCCATCTTCCTTTGCCAATCTGTCAGCCTCTTCATTGCCGGGATGATACCCACTGTAACACAACTCTTTTGAATAGCTAACATAGTTTGTGGAGCATTACTCTTAGGTCATCCAGGCCTGCATTATTCTGGCTCTTCAGCGTTGCAATTACTGCGTCTATGAAAAAAGGAACTTGTCTCTCGGTGCTTTCCAGTGTCATTATAACCTCTGCTGCAGTTTGCACGGCCTGAAGTGATTTGAGAATGTTCCTTTTGCCACTGACAAGCTTTTTTTTTTTTTTTTTTTTTTTTTTTGATATGTTCCAGTGCTTAACCATCTTCTGTTGCATTTGTTTCTGATCCATCTGTGTATGCATGGGTCCAGATGTTGCTTGGGTAATGTTACTCTATGTATTTTATGTTTATGGCTCTTCTCTCTGTTGCAATTTGGCTCTTCTTTCACTCAATTCCAGGATTTTTTTCTACCATTTCAGAGAAGCACTGTTATTTCCAAGCTTCGAGCTTGCGTGCAGTGTAAATAGTTTTGGTTAATGATCCTCACATTTATGAGATCTGCTCTCATCTTTGTTCTACAAAGTTGCTCCGCTGGAGTCTTCATTTCCAAGACCATTTGTTCTATGGTACATTAGATGGTCCATTAGTCTCCTGAATTTCTTGGCTTGTTGCTGAGCCCTGCAATCTTTTCTATCCTTCATTGGTTGGAGGTATGCAATCTTTTCCAATTCTTCAACGGGTGTTGTCAATAATAAGCACACATACAATAATAAATTTGAAGCACAAGAGATGTTACAGACAGTACGGACGTAACGCAAAGAATTGGGGGGGGGGGGGGTTGCCGAGATGTTACGCTTTGGTGCAGGGGGTTATGAAATGTTGTGGGTTTTTGTTACGCACACGTTACGGAAAAGGGGGGGGGGGGGGGGGGTGGGGTGGCTGAAAATGTTAAAAATTGCGTTACGTAATTTGTGAACGGCCCCTGATGACTATTGAATAATGCTTGAATTAAGTTATTAAAGAAAAAAACACAACTTTGTGTTTGGTTTTATTTTATCTCGTTTTTGTTTGTTCAGTTGTTTTTGTGCGTGTGGTTTTCTTTGTTTGTTTTTTTTTCTTTACAAACACGCAAAACTGGTAATTTTGCTTTGCCCTATTGACAATTAAAAACAGGTTATGTACCAACCAGCCCCAGGTAAACCGTACAATGAGCCAACGATTATAGTTGGGCCTGCGTCGCGTGCTAAACATTCGATGGCAGGATAAGATACCAGATACCGAGTTTCTATCAAGAGCATCATTTTTGCCTAGATGGCAGGGAGGATAGTGTGATTCGCTTGCATAGCTAGGCGGGTTGTCGCACGGAAGGTCCTGGGTTCGAGTCCTGGGTAAGCCACTCACGTCTGTGGTTTTTGTGTTGTCTAGTTTTCTACTTCTTTATTTCTTACGAGTGCCTGAAAACATACCTTTATGTTTGTCTAATATTTATTAGTTGGGAATCTGCTATGGTTTTCTGCTTTATAATAGTAGCTGCTCTAAGTATCAGTTAATACAGCGTCAAGAAGAGGAAGAATGATGTCAGGAAATCTTCTGAGGACACAGCCAACCACATTACAGTGTCCACCGATTATAATGGTGTAAATCCCCCCCTTCCCACAAAGAAAAACTAAAAGCAGAGCCAGGTACCCATGTTTTACAGATGGGTAGACTGGCGCGTGACGCGAACCGATGTTGCAGGCAGGACGCACTTAACGATCGGGAACACTGTACAGTGCCTCCTACCTGACGGCACCTGACACTGTACAGTGAACCTTGCCTGTTAGGTGGGAAGCACTGAACTTGGGAAGGAATGACTTAACATTATACAGGTAAAAAAAATCGGAAACCCGTGTATAAATATAATTAATGCTGTATTGTATGTATTGAGAAATGGATGTGCCAGTAAAACCAAGTAAATAATACATGATAATTGAGTTTTTTTTTCTACTTGGCAGTGTATAAATAAAGAGTATTAATAAAGTAAAACTGGATAGATGACATTCCTTCGAAACATAGATTTTAACAAAGAAAATCAGTATACGTCTGATCTGTTAAAATTGTGTATATTGCTTATTTAGTAACTACTATTACCAAAAGAGCATTAAAAACAATTTTTTTAACCTTAATATAAAAAGTCAAATAATTTATAACGTCATCTGCTCGCATTGTGAAATAAACCTTCTCTTTGGCCAGAACGTACTTAATCGTGGAAGACTAATATCGCTGATATTGCTGTCTGTCCCTCCAACTCTATCTATATTACTGCCAAGATATGTGAACGATTCTACATCTTGTATTGGTGTTTCTTCAAGTTCAACACTGTTATCATTACCTGCATTTATTCTCATTATTTTTGTCTTTTCCCTGTGTATTTTCAGACCCAATTGCTGTGACCTCTCATCGAGTATTTTCAGTTTGTCCTGCATCTGATTACGGTTATGGGACAGAAGAGCCAAGTCATCAGCAAAATCCAGATCATCCAACTGCTTAGTCAGAGTCCACTGGATTCCATTTCTGTTGTGTGTTGTTGATAACCCAGTCTATTGCTAGTAAGAAAAGAAATGGAGACAAGAGGCATCCCTGTCGCACTCCTGTTCTTATCCCAAACGGTTCTGTAAGCTGTCCTTCGTAAAGAACTCTGAATGTCATGTCTTCATATGTTTTCTTTATCAAATTAATGATCTTCAGGGGAACTCCATAATGCCTCATCAATTTCCACAGTGATTCTCTGTCTACACTGTGAAATGCCTTTTCGTAGTCCACAAATCCGATGTACAGTGGTGAATTCCATTCCAGACTTTGTTCAACTATTATTCTCAAAGTGGCTATCTGGTCTGTACATGATCTATTTTGTCGGAAAACTGCTTGTTCATCTCTCAGTCTCTTGTCTATGGACTCTTTTAATCTCTCAAGGATAATCCTGTTTTAGGCAACTTAACCAGATATCATTCCTTCCATTCTGCTGGTATCTCTTCCTTTTCCCAGACTTTACCAAGTAATTTATATAACATCTCTGTAGCCGTGTCGATATCTGCTTTGATGGCCTCTGCTGGAATGGCATCAGGTCCATACGCTTTTCCATCTCTTAGAAGCTTTATGGCTTTCTTTATTTCTTCCTTCGTTGGTCTTCATAGTTAATTCGTAGCTCTTCTTCTGCTGGCTGGATGTCCGGGGGGTTTTGTGGAGCTGGTCTATTGAGAAGGTCCTCAAAATATTCTGTCCACCTCTTCATTTGCTCTTGTATATTGCTGAGCAGTTTTCCATTCTTGTCTTTTGTGAGGCAACTTGTTTGCTTGTATTTCCCTGTTAGCTTCTTTGTGCTGTTATACAGTTCTCTCATATTCCCTTTGGCTGCAGCATCTTCTGCCTCTCTTGCCAACTCCTCAATATACTTCCTCTTGTCTCTTTTGATACTTCTTTTTACTTCTTTGTTTGCTTCTGTGTACACTTTTTGGGCCTTGGCTTTAGAACTTCTTGTTTTGCTTGTGTTTAAATCTGCTTTCTTGTTTCTTCTGTCTTTTATCTTATTGATGGTTTCTGTTGTTATCCATGCTTTATGTTGTCGTTCCCTTTTCCCCAGTATTTCTTCACATGTCTCATTCCATACCGTTTTGACCTGCTGCCAATATTCTTCTGTATTCTCTACATCTTCCGCCGTTGGAGCACTTGGAATTTGTTGGATACTGTGACAACAAATTTGTCTCTTGTTTCTTAGATGTCCTACATTAAATTGTTGTCTATAATTTTGCATTGTTGCATATCTCTTGAGTTTCATTTTTACTTTGGCTATCAGAAGGTGGTGATCTGATGCCACATCTGCTCCTCTATATACCTTTACATCCTGCAATGATGATCTAAACTTCTTGTTTATGCATATATGATCAATCTGATTTTCTGTTCTATGGTCTGGTGATATCCATGTTGCCTTGTGTATTCTCTTACGTGGAAACATGCTTCCTCCTATAGCCATTTGATTTGAAGCACAGAAGTTTGAGAATAGTTCCCCATTTTCATTCATTATTCCTAGCCCATGTTTTCCCATGACTTCTTCAAATCCGGTGTTGACTGTACCTATGTTTGCATTCATGTCACTGTTACCACTCATAAGTGGTCTAGGCGGAGAATGTTAATATTACTTCTGATATATGCAAATCAGCTCTAGTGGGGCTTACAGATGGCCGACGGTGGCGCAATAGAATGTTTCTATATATATATACATATATATATATATATATATATATATATATATATATATATATATATATATATATATATATATATATATATGCATGTTGTGAGTTCCTGGATACCCATCTACTGCACTAACACACCACAGCAACAATGGGTCCGAAAATGGTGGAACTAGATTAACTTTTCACTGTTTATTAACGCCACACACACGTAGACATCATAGGACGACATTTCATAGCAAAACATGGAGCTTCAGGTACCAAGTATCCAGATAAACATAGATTCCAGAACATGGTATCAATTATCCGACAAAATCAGTTGCATAAACCGATACAGTAGCTCATAGAGCGTCAAGTACAAAATATCCATGGGAACGTAGTAACTCATAGCATAAATCCTTTCAATCAATATTCTTATAGATGATGAGGATAGTGGCCGGTATAATCCATGGCCTAGCATATCAAACGTATCACTGGTCGCTTACACAGCAACTCGCTATATCATCTAGTAACAGGTAAAGAAAATCCATCCTAGGCAAAATCACAAATCCATCATAATTCTAGAATACATAATGCCGGCGTACTCCCTGACATTTTAATAATATCTTGTCAAAATAATCCATGCATCGGGAAAGAAACTCTTCCCTTCACATCATCAAACCTGAAACACACTAGCGGAATGGATAACAACCATCCCGGAACACCCCCAGGAACGCACTGTCTCGAGATTACCCTATCTCAGTACAGCTCAGCCAAAACACATGCGCGGGCTAGCCGTGAGAGACTACCGCTCAGCTCAAACCGTACCTACCCCAAAAATCTCACTAGGAACTTGAACAGTTTTCTTTATCATATTTTAAAACAAACTAAGAACTAGTCAGGTAACAGTTTAAACATTACTGAGCATACAACTCCCAACTAAGAAATTCTCTCATCACGCAGAGCGTGTTTACTAGCGTGTACAAAAATCCGACCCGTACATTCAAGTCTTTAACACTTAACTCCCACTAACAAAATATGTATTAACAGTCACCCATCAAAATTGTAATGTCTCTTCTTTTTACTTTATCCATAATTTCCTGTTGTCTCATGTACTTCCTTTTAAGCTGTTTTAAAAGTAGCTGTTATTATTCTGGGTCCAACAGCTTCCCATTCAATGAGTGCTTTCTATGCTTCCTTAGATAATATAAGAGCTATCCCTTCACTGTGGTGTGAACTTTCGTCTTCATGTCCTGAGGACAGCACCAATTCACCTGTGATGAGTTTCTTCCTGTCTACCCCCTTCCACTTTGTTTCATACATTCCCAGAACCTCAATTTTATATTCCCTCATTTCTGCTGCTACTTGTGCCACTTTCCCTTGTTCGTTTAATGTCCGAACATTCCAGGTGCCAAATCTGGAAGTTCTCCTAGAAGAAAGAAGATTAGTCAACAACACAGACTCCTTTCGGCTTTCTCTGTGTTGCATCATACGCCTCCCTGCGAGAGGACCTTCCCCTGTCTTGGATGGCTGTGTTTTATTTTCCTTAATTGACTTGTCCATATGTGTTGAAGTTTTTTGTGGTTTAAATTTTTTACAGGATATGGTAACCAGCCCCATGCCCAACCCTCCTTAGTCGCTTTCTACGACATGCATGGCAGGGAACAGTGTTACTATTCTTAGCTCCCCTTTCGGCCCCGGTAACACACGGGCATCTATTTTTCCTCTAATAAAAGATTTATAAAAAGTGAGCATTGTCTTAGTGCTTGCACCCCATCCATTACCTTTCAAATATCTTAATAAGTTAGTCAATCCTCTGCAAGACTCCACTAGTTTATCTATGTGTTTATTCCAGTTTAGCTGTTGGTCCAATATCATTCCTAGATATCGGGTTGTGCACTGTATTAATGTTTTGCCCTTGGATATTTATGTCTATAATTTTATTTTTTACAACCCTACCTTTACTGAAGATCATTCCCAATGTTTTATTTGTATTCATCTGAAAACCCCATTTTGTCCTCCATTTACACACTTTATTTATATGCTTCTATAGATCCTTATATAATTTTGGCAGATGTTTCCCAGTCCTCCATATAGCAACATTATCTGCAAACTGTGACAATTTATTTGTTATATCATTAAATCATTAATCATATTAATATATATATATATATATATATATATATATATATATATATATATATATATATATATATATATATATATATATATATATATATATATATATATATATATATATATATATATATATATATATATATATATATATATATATATATATATATATATATCATCATCATGTGACATATTCTTTCCAGAACGTTGTCTCCATTACAGCTGCTCTGAACGCATCACGATTCTGGGCAAGTCGACCTGCATCAGCCAAAGACAAGTTCAGACTCTCTGTGATGTCCTGGGTCCACCGTCGTCTAGGTCGACCCCTTCCCCTTTTTCCAGGGACCATGCCTTCCATCACTGTTTTTTCCAGACTATTATGTCTTTTTATATGACCGAAAAATTTCAGCTTCCTTATTGCGATGGTATTTAGGAGCCAATGTTCCTGTACGTTTAATGAGTGCAGTACTTCTCTGTTGGTCTTTTTTCTGTCCAGGGTATTCTCAACATCCTTCTGTAGCATTTCATTTCGAATGATGTAATCTTTTATATATATATATATATATATATATATATATATATATATATATATATATATATATATATATATATATATATATATATATATATATATCATTATATCATTATATCATTAATATTATAAAAGATTTACATTGCACAGTTTGGCCCGAGCGAATTGTGTCAAAAGAACGAGAAAAGTCGACCGTCTTTACGAAAGAAACATTTTTTTTCCTCCCCGCTACTAGGATATCTTGCCCTTAGTGCCCGTAAGGGGGGGGGGGGGGGGGGGTTTTCCAGTTCACCCAGCCCTAAAGCCGACTCTGGTTACAGTGTACATTTTTCTTTTTTAACGGCTCCGAAACGATAGTCGTGGGAACGGATGTTGACACAGTTGTAATCCGGGACTGTCGAATTGTTTGGCCTGGTCGTTCTGTTGCTATAACTTTACACATTTATCGCCTTTTTTTAAAAAAATTAATTAATGAATCTGGGTGAAGAAGGCCACAAGGATAGATGTGGTGCCGGAGAAGGCGTAGCAACTGAAGAAGATTGGTCCAATCGAAACCACGGTCAGCAAAGGCAAAGTAGCTTCGTAAAGAAACCCTCCCATGGGTGCATTTTAGGCGTAGTGAAAGTAGGCAAGTCTGTGTCAGATACTGTCGTTTTAGCCAAGGGTTCCACGCACCCAAAAGCAATGTCAACAAACAGGTTGGGCAATCAACAAGATAATTGTCATCCACTGTCTGAAGAATCTGTGGCTTCCACATCGTCATCTTGTACATCTCTTGATGATGCGAGTAGTGAAATATCGAAATGTGAAACACTTGAACATTTGTCAAAATCTCATATAAAAGGAGAGAATGTTGATGTAGATCAAGACGTCATTTCAGACTTGAGACATAGAAAATCTAAACAAAGCAGCCATAGCCAAGGTACTACAAGGACACAGTTGCATAAGAAGGATTTTGGAGTGAAGAGTCCAACAGAAGGGAGCCCTGAAAAGATATTAGAAACTCCAAGTGACACATTGTTTGATGAGCAGCAGATCTCGAGAGAATCAAAGGCATATTATGTTTGCTGGATGATTCTTACACTTCTGTCATTTCTAACACGGATCTATAATATTGAAATCCCAGCACATATCTGGCAAGTAAATAGTCATATGTCTGCCCCTTAGGGCCTGAAAGAAATAGGCTTTAATTTCAGATGACGTATTACATTTGCTGGATCATTATTACATGTCTGTCTTTTTTTTACCCAAATCTTTAACATTTAAATCTCAGCACATATGTGTAAATTAGATAATCATATATGACCCGTACAAAAATATTAGCTTCTTTAAGTTCAAATGGTTTATAAACAAATATTTGTTTTGACATAGGGCCTATCCAGATATGATGTCACACAATTTTGCCATTTTTAAACCCCCCTTTGTCACACTTCATCACAAAACCCAGATCATTTTTTGGGACATCACTAATCTCCCTCCCTCCTGTCATGGATTGCCTCCCCTGCTTTGCAGTAGAGGTCCAGTTATGGCCAAAACGCAAGCGTATCTAAAGTAGGTCATCCAAGGTATCTATCTTCGTGCAAGATTACTCTTGGCAGAGATGTAGATAGAAGGTGAATGGCGCTTCTACCTTAGGGGAGCATTCACAAGAAATTCCCAGAAGTCAAGAACAAAAGCTGCTTAGGGCTGAGCAATTTTTAACTTATTTTTTGGTCCGTCGCCTTTTGTGAAGGATTTAAGCAATGGTTCTGGCCCGTTAAGCCCCCAGTTGGTGTAATCCAAGGAATGCCCTCTTATATGTAATGGCTCTATATATATATATATGTAATTATTAAATAGTCTTGCTCATACGTTTGCTTTCATACTTCTAATGACTGAATAAACAATTATTTGTTTAGTTTAAAATAACATACAACAAATAATCAATGTCCGTGTTTTGCTGTTCATTCATTCATAACCCTCCACTCCCAAAGGAGCATAGGCCTTCAACAAACACATGCCAAGTCCTCCTGTCACGTGCCATCATCTCAAGTTCTTTCCATGTTCTCCTCATCATTTTCACCTCTGTTTCCAACTCTCTTCTCCATGTACTTCTTGGTCTTCCTCTGCCTCTCTTGCCCTGGGGGTTCCAGAACAAGGACTGCCTTGTAATGCCATCAACAGGTTTCCTCAGTGTGTGTCCTATCCATCGCCATCGTCTTCTTCTCATCTCTTGTTCCACTGGCACTTGTCCAGTTCTTGTCATCAGTTCCACATTGGTAACCTTGTCATACCATTTTAATCCCTCTATTCTACGCAAGCACCCATTTATGAAAGTCTGTAGCTTTTTGGTTGTTGTCTTTGTTGTTCTCCATGTCTCCGAGCCATACAATAGGACTGACTTCACATTTGAGTTGAAGATTCTTATTTTCGTGTTGGATCCTATTTCTCTTGATCTCCATATATTTCCCAATGCAATGAAAGCTCCTCTTGCTTTTTGTATTCTTATTTTGATATCGCTGTCTGTCCCTCCAACTTTGTCTATATTACTGCCAAGATATGTGTATGATTCTACATCTTGTATTGGCGTTTCTTCAAGTTCAACCCTGTTTTCATTACCTGCATTTATTCTCATTATTTTTGTCTTTTCCCTGTGTATTTTCAGACCCAATTGCTGTGACCTCTCATCGAGTGTTTTCAATTTGTCCTGCATCTGATCACGGTTATGGGACAGGAGAGCCAAATCATCAGCAAAATCCAGATCATCCAACTGCTTAGTCAGAGTCCACTGGATTCCATTTCTGTTGTGTGTTGTCGATGATCTCATAACCCAATCTATTGCCAGCAAGAAAAGAAATGGAGACAAGAGGCATCCCTGTCGCACTCCTGTTCTTATCCCAAATGGTTCTGTAAGCTGTCCTTCATGAAGAACTCTGCACGTCATGTCTTCATAGGTTTTCTTTATTAAATTAATGATTTTCAGGGGAACTCCATAATGCCTCATCAATTTCCAAAGTGATTCTCTGTCCACACTGTCAAATGCTTTTTCGTAGTCCACAAATCCGATGTATAGTGGTGAATTCCATTCCAGACTTTGTTCAACTATTATTCTCAAAGTGGCTATCTGGTCTGTACATGATCTGTTTTGTCGAAAACCTGCTTGTTCATCTCTCAATTTCTTGTCTATGGACTCCTTTAATCTCTCAAGGATAATCCTGTTCAATACCTTTCCTGGCACTGATAGTAACATTATTCCTCTATAATTTGTGCACTCTTGTAGATTTCCCTTCTTAGGCAACTTAACCAGATATCCTTCCTTCCATTCTGCTGGTATTGCTACCACATATCTAAATATCTCAGTCAGAATTATTCTGGAATAGTGTGATGACTACGTTATGTGTCTAGGGTATGTGTATGATGAAGTGTAAGTCACAACAACAGACAGATAAACAATTTAATTTAATCCACTACTCTTAACAACACTGTGACACTCACATACATATAACACTCTATGAGAATATCTTAAAGAAGTCACTCGTAACCTTTCAAATAACAATATGTATTCAGTTTTGTCAATAATGTATTTGTGTCCTGATTCAAATACAAAGGAACCAGGAATCACAATCAATTTTAACTACAAGTATATGTACAGACTTTATCAATATGAATATTGTAGTGACATATATTATTAAAAATATCCTATGTGTGTCAGTTGTGTAGTGGTAATATGAGGTAATACTGGTTTTGTTTTGTTCAAGCTCTGTTGGTATTTGTCATCATGACTTCAATGGTTTGTCTTAGGGACTAGTATTGGAGATGTTCTCAGTTCCTGATATTAAGACAATTAAATTCCCCTCTGAATGTTATTTTTACAAAGTTATTTCAAGATGAGGGGACATAATGTTGAGCTCAGCTGGCCAAGTTAGCTTATCTGGCGTGATGGCGGCAGGAAAGGACTCCTCTGCTCGAATTCTCCTCTGGGCTCTGGAGACACCTCACAGATAGCTAAAAGGACCAAGGAGTATGCTGTCCGACACTGGATTCAGCAAAGCTCTGACCAGGTGCTGCTCAGTACCATCAAGACCACTGTCCCTGAAATCAAGAAGGATGTACCTTCTACTTCATAACTAATTTATATTCTCTTTTACACTGATCACAATACAGCACAAACATTGAGTTCAGAGCGTTAGGCCAACTATCAGCTTCATTCTGAAGTACTTTATACCAGCATTAACCTCCTTAATGGTTACCACGCCTCTGCAATTCCAGCATTATTTCTTTCTAGTCAATCATCTAGGTGTCAGTGTACTGTTTGGCCATTCCATGCCGTTTAACTTTTCTCCGACACCCTCTGTTCAGGCTGGAGCATTACAGGCTTTACCTCACGTTTGCCACTGAACTACACATATATATATATATATACAGGCATAAATCAACAATTCACATTCAATTTTCATTAAAAGATATTGAATGGTTCAAGCTTACCACAATTCATACGAATAAACACAGATACGTTGATTAGCAATGAATTCTGGCACAAACTGGCACAAATTCCCATCTGCTTATCTTCCAGGCTTTTATTGAGCAAAATATAAGCTGGCTTCAACGCACTGATGCTTTATCAAGCTTATTTAAACAAGTGGTTTCGAACTAACGCTCCCAAGTGTGTATATCAGCGAGTCTGACCAATGAGCCCCGTTTCGACAAGTGTTTGAAAAAATGTTACCTTTCTACGTCTCCCTAACAACCAAGATAGTATTTATAGCCCGACCAATCGTGGTTAGGCTTTCATTTGTTGCGCTCCAATCAATTGGGAGTTTACATGGTAGGCTATTTATGTAACGTAAGGTTTTTTTCAAACACGTTAAAAAAAAATTTTATGAGCAGAAATGATGATTTGTGTTGTCAGGCATCCCCACTATTTTATTTTGGTTATAATTTATTAATTCCTGGACTATTTGCGTAACGTTTTACATATTATTTGTCAGCAAGCCCTAAGGAACCCAATTATCCAAATTTAAAAGAGCTACGTGGCTGCGTTCAAAATATGTATTTTCTACCTCCTGTTTCGAAGATGTGATGTCTGGGTACTGTTATGTTTTCAACCGTAAACCCATCTAATGTTATCTTTTCTAATAAGAGTTTTTTTATGATTTATAAACCTAACTCTGGGAAAGGGTAGTGTATTTTATCACTGTCCGTCTGAAAAAAAATTAGTGCATGTAGACTTACACGCGTGATGGCAGCATTTGTGTATCGCGCGACGCGTGTTGCATGCGTTCCTGATTTTCAGCCCTCCCCTCTCTCTTTATCCTTTTGTCCATCTGTTCGTTCGTTTTGGTAACGCAGTGTAGAAAAAGACATGAATGGAATTTAAAATTTAGGTCAACTTGCATATTTCAAGGTTTTTCTTAGAAAGGCAGCACATTTTATTGTGTGTTTGGGAAACGCGTGTATGTTGCAGAAAGCCTTTAATATCGACGTGAAACGTTACAATTTGCTTACGCAATAGAAAACAAGGGGATTTCGAGTACAGTCATGTGACAGCACTGTTCTTTACCATTCTTCTTCCTTTATTTATTATATGTATTTATTAGGCTTTATATTTACTTGATAATTTATATATATGTGGATTAGAATATTCCACGACACCTCCCCTCTTAAAACAGACATTATATGTCAGTCCTTTATTCTATATACACATAGAGAAATTTATTATTATTTCTGGGGTTTAAGGTGATTCTCATCACACGGATGGCGGCTTAAAAAATCCGCTCCCAAATTGGTTTTTCCAGATATATACTCAATGCTAAAATTATATGGAGCCAGAAGCAAAGACCATCGGAGTAACCTAGAGTTCTCATGCTTAGCCTGTGCTAAAAACGATAAAGGTTTGTGATCTGTTTGCAACTTAAATGCCTTCCCATATAGATAAATATTGAATTTCTTTATTGCCCATATTACTGCAAGACATTCTTTTTCGCTAGTTGAGTAGTTGATTTCAGCTTTATTCAACTTTCTGCTAGCATATGCCACTGGGCTTAATTCCCCATCCAATGCATCTGATTTCTGTAGTAAAGTTGCACCTAACCCAATATTACTTGCATCCGTCCTTACTATGAATTCTTGACTTAAGTCAGGTAATTTCAAAATGGGTTTACTTGTGAGCTTTTCCTTCAATTCTTGGTAAGTCATTTCACATTGTGGTGTCCATGTAATGCGATCTGGATGTCCTTTACGTGTCACTTCAGTTAACGGTGCACATATGGAATTAAAGTTTTTGATATACTTCTGGTAGAAACCACATAATGAGACAAAGGATCTCACGTCCTTCTTGGTTTGTGGTCTCGGGGCTTTCTGTAGTTTTTCTAAATTCTTTGGGTCAGGGGTCATATTTCCCTGATAAACTGTGTGTCCCAAAAATTCCAATTCTTTACATCCAACGCAACATTTGGTTGGACGGGCTGTTAAATTTGCCTCCCTAAGTCGATCAAACAGCATGTTCAGAGAGTCAATGTGTTCCTCAAATGTTTCTGTTGCTATAAGGATATCATCCATAAAATTTGTTATACAGGGATTATTCAGAGGATCCAATAATTTTCTCATCATTCTAGAGAAGACACTAGGCGCATTCTTCAATCCAAATGGCAATCTATTAAACTCATAGTGTCCTTCTGAGGTACTAAAAGCTAGGTATGGTCTAACCTCAGGCTTTACGGGAATCTGATAGTATCCTTTACTCAGATCCACTTTTGAGAAATATTTAGCTTTATTTAGTCTGGCAAACAGCTGATTTGTATCCGGCAATGGATCCACCTGTCCTTCTGTAATAGCATTCAGTCTCCTGTAATCTATACAGAGTCTATGTTCTCCAGAGGGCTTCCTTAAGAGTACAACACCGGAACTATACGAAGACTCACTGTGCGAAATAATTCCTTCCTTCAACAGATAGTCTATCTCTTCCTTCAAAGCTTTCTCCTTAGCAAACGGAATCGAATATGGTTTCATACAGACAGGTGTGGAGTCTATTAGTTTCATATCATATTCCAATAGGTTTGTATGCCCTGGTCGGTCTGTTAACACCTCTGCATGATTATTTAGAACCTGTTGCACTCTCTCTTTCTGAGTTTTCGTTAAATGTGTACTGATTTTCACCTGTGCTGCTGTCTCACAGGGGTGTAATGGATATTCAAATGATGAAAGTGGTTCCTTTTTCATCTCCATGGCGATGGACAAGGTCAACAAGTGTGTCTCTTCCTGATGTTCTCTTTCCAAATATTTCTTCAGGAGATTCACATGATAGATTTTTTCTTTCCCCTTCTTATCTATCTTATAATTTGTTCTAGACACCTTCTCTAGAACTGTATATGGACCCTGCCATCCAATTTGTAACTTATTCTGACTCCCGGGCAAAAGAAGCAGTACCTTCTCTCCCACAGCCAAATTTCTGTCTTTCGCCTTCCTGTTATAATAGGCAGCATGTTTCTTCCTGGCTTGTTTCAAATTTTCATTGGCAAGTTTCCAGCCAGTTTTTAACCGAGTGGTCAGCTCATGCACATATTGGTATGAAGATGTAATGTTTTCCTCTGCCTTTTCATCAGTCCACGTTCTTAACAAAGCTACATATGGACCTTTAATTGTGTGGACCTATTTGTCCATGCACCGGTATGGTCTCTTCCACTCGAAGCTTTATAGTGATGATTTTTCCTCCCAGAATTATCATTCACAAAACGACCGCTACCAATTTTTCTTTTGGGGCTTTCTCCCCTCTTAAAATTCTTGATGAGAGATTTCCTCTCTACATCCTCTTCCTCCAGTTTGTTTAAGTCCGATTGAGGGATTTTCGGCTTATCCTGGGGTAAGACATCTTTTTGCACTCTCCGCATAGTGGCCATTGTAAAACAGTTAAGTGAAGCTTGTCCGTGAAAAGGGGCTTCCCATTCCATTTGGTCCACTTTATCAAATCTATATTTCTTTTTATTATCAGGCCTAATTTTGCCCCGGGGCGTGTCCAGGTCCTGATCCATGTTCCCACTTGTGGGTGTTCCCTCATGTGCTATGCTACACCTTTCTACAAAATTCTCAATGTCCCATCTTGCTTTGGGCCAATAATAATTGTGAGCCACCTTTTGAATGATGGTACCTATCTTCTCATGGTCCCCATCTGGTTTCACATGTAGGCTCCTTATTAATTCTGTCCTATATCTTTTTGGAAGAACCAGCTGTCCGTGACCATTGGATCTAGCTCCAGTCTTCCTATACATCAACTTGTTTTTCATGTAAAAAATCTCCCTTGCCTGGAGTTGTATGACAAGTTGACAATTTTCTGAAACAAGGCTTGAGTGTTTTATCCCCAGCCTGTGCCTTCCTCATCTCTTCTGGAGTGGGATCTAACATAATATCCTCCTCCTGTCTTGAGGTCGACCTGACCTGAAGGGTTGCCATATACACAGGTTTCCTTCTGCAACGGTCAGTGTCATGATTGTCCATCTGACAATTTTTACACCACCTTTTTCCTTGGTTGAAAGATTTTCTTTCATTATATTTCCTTTCATCGAATTGTGGGAATTTATTTTTATTGTCATACCGTGGCCTATCAAATTGGTGCTTACCTTTATTTTGATCCTTAGGATCAAATTTATTAAAGTTCTGTGGTGCCCTAAAGTTGTCCACCTGTTTCTTTTTATTACCTGTTACCTCTGCTTGAGCTGCTTGATACCTTTCAGCAACATTTAGCAACTCATCCAGCCTCTCTGCACCTTGTTCCATGAGAAACTTTCTCAGGTCTGGAGCCATGGACTCTCTTAGTTGCTCTATAAGGACCATTTCCTTAAGATCTTGGGTTTTCCCCAGAGAAGTCCATTTCTCCAAGTATGTCTCTATTCGTGCAGAGAACTGGTGATAGGTTTCACCTGACAGTAGTTTAGCATTCCTAAATTTTTTCCTATAAAAATTCAGCATTCTTTTCATACCTTAACAAAAGAGCCTGCTTTAGCATGTCATAATTTTCCTGATCACCTCTGCTCATTTTTGCAAAAACTTCATAAGCTGCCCCACGAAGTCCCTGAGATAACTTTAAGCTCCACCTTTCTCTCTCTAACCCATACGTGGTAGCTAATAGCTCATACCTATTTAGGTAGCTCTCAATATCATCGTCTTTCTCAACAAAATGATCTAAATGAAAGTTCATAGCTGAGGTTGAGGCTCCTTGAGTAACCGTAGCATCAGAGGCAAAAGGACTGGCACCATTTTCAGGAGCATGGCCTTGAAACTCCAACTCCCTTAGTCGTAACTCATGTTCCCTTTGTAATCTTTTATCTTCTGCTTCCCTTTCTGCAGCTAATTTCTTGTCTTCCCTCTCGGCAGTCAATCTTCTTTCTTCTGCTTCCAATTTCTTAGCCTCTTTGTCAGCCTCAATCTGCAACCTCTTAATTTCCCTTTCAGCCTCTAACCTTCTTTCGGCTTCTTTTTCTAATCTTCTTTCTTCGCGTTCAATAAATTTGTCACATTCCGTCGTGACATAGGCAACCATAACTTGCCCATCCAATCCTAACTCTTTTGCAGTCTGAACCGCAGCAGATCGAAATTTGGCCAGGTCCGCCATTGTCTATCAGGTAAATTTCTACAATGTCTAACCAACAATTCAAATTCTAAATATATATAATGGACAACACAGGCACCGTGAGCTCAACCTTATTTAATTCCACCCAAGGATACCTTTTAATTCTTATATTCCCTGAAGTGAATTACCCCCAATATTTTTAATAGGGAAAGATTCAAAATCCCAAGAGCGAGACCCCAATATATGTGGTGAAGTGGGATGTTATAAATATTTATAGGGGACTTAGTGTACTGACTGAGATCAGCTGTGAAGGTATATATATATATCTAATAAGAGTAGTGTATTATATATAACCTTACTTGCTACCACATATCTAAATATCTCAGTCAGAATTATTCTGGAATAGTGTGATGACTACGTTATGTGTCTAGGGTATGTGTATGATGAAGTGTAAGTCACAACAACAGACAGATAAACAATTTAATTTAATCCACTACTCTTAACAACACTGTGACACTCACATACATATAACACTCTATGAGAATATCTTAAAGAAGTCACTCGTAACCTTTCAAATAACAATATGTATTCAGTTTTGTCAATAATGTATTTGTGTCCTGATTCAAATACAAAGGAACCAGGAATCACAATCAATTTTAACTACAAGTATATGTACAGACTTTATCAATATGAATATTGTAGTGACATATATTATTAAAAATATCCTATGTGTGTCAGTTGTGTAGTGGTAATATGAGGTAATACTGGTTTTGTTTTGTTCAAGCTCTGTTGGTATTTGTCATCATGACTTCAATGGTTTGTCTTAGGGACTAGTATTGGAGATGTTCTCAGTTCCTGATATTAAGACAATTAAATTCCCCTCTGAATGTTATTTTTACAAAGTTATTTCAAGATGAGGGGACATAATGTTGAGCTCAGCTGGCCAAGTTAGCTTATCTGGCGTGATGGCGGCAGGAAAGGACTCCTCTGCTCGAATTCTCCTCTGGGCTCTGGAGACACCTCACAGATAGCTAAAAGGACCAAGGAGTATGCTGTCCGACACTGGATTCAGCAAAGCTCTGACCAGGTGCTGCTCAGTACCATCAAGACCACTGTCCCTGAAATCAAGAAGGATGTACCTTCTACTTCATAACTAATTTATATTCTCTTTTACACTGATCACAATACAGCACAAACATTGAGTTCAGAGCGTTAGGCCAACTATCAGCTTCATTTGAAATACTTTATTCCAGTATTACCCTTCTTAATGGTTACTACGCCTCTGCAATTCCAGCATTATTTCTTTCTAGTCAATCATCTAGGTGTCAGTGTACTGTTTGGCCATTCCATGCCGTTTAACTTTTCTCCGACACCCTCTGTTCAGGCTGGAGCATTACAGGCTTTACCTCACGTTTGCCACTGAACTACACATATATATATATACAGGCATAAATCAACAATTCACATTCAATTTTCATTAAAAGATATTGAATGGTTCAAGCTTACCACAATTCATACGAATAAACACAGATACGTTGATTAGCAATGAATTCTGGCACAAACTGGCACAAATTCCCATCTGCTTATCTTCCAGGCTTTTATTGAGCAAAATATAAGCTGGCTTCAACGCACTGATGCTTTATCAAGCTTATTTAAACAAGTGGTTTCGAACTAACGCTCCCAAGTGTGTATATCAGCGAGTCTGACCAATGAGCCCCGTTTCGACAAGTGTTTGAAAAAATGTTACCTTTCTACGTCTCCCTAACAACCAAGATAGTATTTATAGCCCGACCAATCGTGGTTAGGCTTTCATTTGTTGCGCTCCAATCAATTGGGAGTTTACATGGTAGGCTATTTATGTAACGTAAGGTTTTTTTTTCAAACACGTTAAAAAAAATTTTATGAGCAGAAATGATTTTGTGTTGTCAGGCATCCCCACTATTTTATTTTGGTTATAATTTATTAATTCCTGGACTATTTGCGTAACGTTTTACATATTATTTGTCAGCAAGCCCTAAGGAACCCAATTATCCAAATTTAAAAGAGCTACGTGGCTGCGTTCAAAATATGTATTTTCTACCTCCTGTTTCGAAGATGTGATGTCTGGGTACTGTTATGTTTTCAACCGTAAACCCATCTAATGTTATCTTTTCTAATAAGAGTTTTTTATGATTTATAAACCTAACTCTGGGAAAGGGTAGTGTATTTTATCACTGTCCGTCTGAAAAAAAATTAGTGCATGTAGACTTACACGCGTGATGGCAGCATTTGTGTATCGCGCGACGCGTGTTGCATGCGTTCCTGATTTTCAGCCCTCCCCTCTCTCTTTATCCTTTTGTCCATCTGTTCGTTCGTTTTGGTAACGCAGTGTAGAAAAAGACATGAATGGAATTTAAAATTTAGGTCAACTTGCATATTTCAAGGTTTTTCTTAGAAAGGCAGCACATTTTATTGTGTGTTTGGGAAACGCGTGTATGTTGCAGAAAGCCTTTAATATCGACGTGAAACGTTACAATTTGCTTACGCAATAGAAAACAAGGGGATTTCGAGTACAGTCATGGTGACAGCACTGTTCTTTACCATTCTTCTTCCTTTATTTATTATATGTATTTATTAGGCTTTATATTTACTTGATAATTTATATATGTGGATTAGAATATTCCACGACAATGAGGCAACTTGTTTGCTTGTATTTCCGTTAGCTTCTTTGTGCTGCTATACAGTTCTCTCATATTTCCTTTGGCTGCAGCATCTTCTGCCTCTCTTGCCAACTCCTCAATATACTTCCTCTTGTCTCTTTTGATACTTCTTTTTACTTCTTTGTTTGCTTCTGTGTACACTTCTTGAGCCTTGGCTTTGGAACTTCTGGTTTTGCTTGTGTTTAACTCTGCTTTCTTGTTTTTTCTATCTTTTATCTTATTGATGGTTTCTGTTGTTATCCATGCTTTTTGTTGTCTTTCCCTTTTCCCCAGTATTTCTTCACATGTCTCCTTCCATACCGTTTTGACCTGCTGCCAATAGTCTTCTGTATTCTCTACATCTTCCAACTGTTGGAGCACTTGGAATTTGTTGGATACTGTGACCGCAAATTTGTCTCTTGTTTCTTGATTTCTTAGCTGTCCTACATTAAACTGTTGTCTATAATTTTGCATTGTTGCATATCTCTTGAGTTTCATTTTTACTTTGGCTATCAGAAGATGGTGATCTGATGCCACATCTGCTCCTCTATATACCTTTACATCCTGCAATGATGATCTAAACTTCTTCTTTATGCATATATGATCGATCTGATTTTCTGTTCTATGGTCTGGTGATATCCATGTTGCCTTGTGTATTCTCTTATGTGGAAACATGCTTCCTCCTATAGCCAGTTGATTTGAAGCACAGAAGTTTGCGAATAGTTCTCCATTTTCATTCATTACTCCTAGCCCATGTTTTCCCATGACTTCTTCAAATCCAGTATTGACTGTACCTATCTTTGCATTCATGTCACCCATCAAAATTGTGATGTCTCTTCTTTTTACTTTATCCATAATTTCCTGTAGTTTAGTATAAAATGCTTCTTTCACAGACTCTTCTTTGTCATTAGTTGGTGCATAACATTGGATGACATTGACATGAATTTTCTTTTTAGCTGTTTTGAAAATAGCTGTTATTATTCTGGGTCCCACAGCTTCCCATTCAATGAGTGCTTTCTGTGCTTCTTTAGATAACATAAGAGCTACCCCTTCACTGTGGTGTGAACTTTCGTCTTCGTGTCCTGAGGACAGCACCAATTCACCTGTGATGAGTTTCTTCCTGTCTACCCCCTTCCACTTTGTTTCACACATTCCCAGAACCTCGATTTTGTATTCCCTCATTTCTGCTGCTACTTGTGCCACTTTCCCTTGTTCGTTCAATGTCCGAACATTCCAGGTGCCAAATCTGGAAGTTCTCCTAGAAGAAAGAAGGTTAGTCAGCAACACAGACTCCTTTCGGCTTTCTCTGTGTTGCATCATACGCCTCCCCGCGAGAGGACCTTCCCCTGTCTTGGATGGCTGTGTTTTATTTTCTTTATTTGACTTGTCCATATTTGTTGAAGTTTTTTGTGGATTAAATTTTTTTTACAGGATGGGGTAACCGGCCCCATGCCCAACCCTCCTTAGTCGCCTTCTACGACATGCTTGGCAGGGGACAGTGTTACTATTCTTTGCTCCCCTTTCGGGCCCCGGTAACACACGGGTGTGTGCCAATAAACACATTGTATATTTCAGCTCCTCAATATGAACCAATCCAATCGAATCTTGTTCAGCACTACGTGGGTAGGGGCATTTTTAAATTCAAAAAATACCCTCATGTGTTTCACAATATTAAATTTAATATCCACGCGTGACCTCTTACAGTGATGTCATATCGTTGCGTCAGACTTCCGCCGGCATCTTGTGCACAACTCATAAACACCATGTGTGAACTCATTTGATGTCCAGATGCTACCTTACTTACTTAGTCGTTCCCCTTCTACCGTGAGGTTGTAGAGGTTTGAAAGAGAGAGCGCCAGACTATCCTATCAGCTGTCTTCCTCCTGGCCTGGTTCCATTCTAGTCCTCGGTTCTTCAAAGATGGTCTAATGTTGTCCTCCCAGAGGACTCTGGGTCATCCTGGGGCTCTGGATCCCTGGCTCTTTGTTTCCCATGCTTGTCGTGGAAGCCGATCTTCTCCCATTCTGCAGACATGGCCAAACCATCTTAGTTGGGACTGTTCTACTTGGGTCTGCAAGGGGTGGGATTTTAGGCCTTGACGTATCATCTGTTTGCGGACTATGTCTCTTCTTGTTACTTCAACCACCTTCCTCAGATACCTCATTTCTGAGGCTTGGATCTGGCTTTTGTGGGTTGTAGTCATTGCCCATGACTCGCATCCATATGTCAAGACTGGGACATAGGTGGAGCGGTATACAGCTATCTTCGTTTTCTTACCAACTTCTCTCTTGCTGAGGAATCCTCAATTTATGGCCTGAAAAAGTCTCCCAGCTGCTGCTTTTTGAGTGACCAACTCTTCTTTGATGCCTCCCTTTCGGTCTGTAATAGCTCTGAGGTATTTAAAGTGGTTGACCTGCTCCAGGACCTGTTCTCGCAGCTTAATCTGATGTCATCTTTCTTCTCGTGATATCACCATGGATTTTGTTTTAGATCTGCTTATGACCATCCCTCTCTTCTCCAGCTCTTCCTTCCAAACTTGCAGGTTGGATTTGAGATGTGCCTCTGATTTAGAAATCAGGGCAACATCATCAGCAAATGCAAGCTCTGAAATACAGACCTGTCTCATCTTCCAGTACCCCACTGAATACTTTCTTGTTCTCTCCTTACATGCCTTGATGATATCGTCCATGAGGAGTATGAAAAGACAAGGTTACAGGATATCACCTTGTCTTACACCAGTGGTGGTCCTGAACTCTTCTGACCTATGGTTTGTTGTCCTCGCATAATTTCTGCAAGACTTGTAGAAGCTCTGTATAGCACGAATCAGAGGTGCTGGAATGTTCTTCTTTGCCAAACAGTCCCAAAGTTTGCTCCAGGGGACCCTGTCAGACACCTTTTTCAGATCTGTGAAACAAAGATTGATCTCACTCTTATACTCAAGGGCCTTTTCACTCAGCTGTCTAAGTGTAAAGATTAAGTCTTGAGTACTTTGGTTTGCTTGGAATCCACACTGGACCTCATCCAATTGTGGCTCAGCTAGGCGTCGGAGTCTCTGCTCTAGGATTCTAGAGTAGATTTTACCAGGGACACTGAGAAGGGATATGCCTCTATGGTTTCCACATTGCCGAAAATTGGTGTTATGATGGCAATCTCCCAATCCTTTGGTAAGATCTTATTGCACCACGCTGCCTGTAGGACCCTTAAGAGTAATAGGTCGCCTGATGCTCCCATGTACTTAACCATTTCTGGTTTTATACCATCATGCCCTGCTGCTTTGCCCATCTTGATTTTCTCCACTGCTGCCTTCAGTTCTTCCATCTTTCTGTCATCTTCACCATCATTGGTTTTCTCTTCTGTGCTAGTGGTTATCATTTCTGATGCTTAACCCTGCTCACCATCCAGGAGTTCTGAGAAATATTCTTTCCATCTTTCCATTACTTCCTTCGGGGCAGTCAGCAATTTGCCTTGCTTGTCCTTTATAAATTTGAGAGGGCATTGTTTTTCCTTCCTCATGTTCTTTAGGGTCTTATAGAACAATTTCTGGTTTTCTTGCGCATCTTTTTCTAGCTTTTCTCCAAATTCTTCCCGGGACTTCTGTTTTGCTGCTAGCACCTTGTTCTTTGCTTCTGTTCTGAGTATCACATATTCTCTATATTTCTCCATTTGTCCTGCTGTGTTTTTAGCTCCTAAGTATTGTTTCCATGCCATTTTCTTCTCTCTTAATTTACTCTTTGACTTCCTCTGTCCACCAAGATGTCCTCTTTCTCTTGTTCCCAAGTCAGACTTCACCACATGCTTCTGCAGCAGCTGTCTTTATGATGTCCTTGAATTTAAGCCAGAGGATTTCCAAGTCATCAGGTCGTTCTTCTGTGTTGCTCACCGCTGCAGCAATAAGCCCCTGATATCTGGTCTTAATTTCTGGCTCTCTGAGCTTGTAGGTTTTAATGCTCATTTCTCCCGTTCGTTTACTTAGTTTCTTGCATGATGTTGGGCAGTTCCTAGGCTGAGCAACTCTTTCAGTTGTTCTTTTGATTGTAAGCAGGTAGTGATCACACAGGGATGGTCCCGTGAAATGATAAACGCATCTACCACCTGTGTAATCTGCCCACCTCAGACGCCTATCTCAGACAGACAATATTGGTGTTACTGTGGTGTGTGGAGGTTTGCCTGATGTTTGGCTGACAAGGGTGTTGTCAGCTAAGTCGGGCTTATTATAGGTGGCCAACAAATTCAACAACCAACGGGCTGATCACCCGTTTGCCAGTCACTTCGATTACGGAAACAACAGCAAATGGATTGATTTGCCGTTGCCCTAAAGACGCCAATAGGCGTGATGGGAAACAATGGCAAAGAAAACCTATCTGCTGTTGCCCTAAGACGCCACTAGGCGTAATGGCCACTGACTGCTTTGACGGTCGGTGGCTAAGGACGGAAGAAGAAGAAGAAGACAAATTCAACAACGCGAATAGATATTGATATGGGTCGAGAACAGGTATGTCAATGGTGATGAGGTCAACAACACTGAAAAGATGGGTCATCAACTTGACCAACAGCTAAGTTATGTACACTGGACCCATGTTGTACATTTAATTGACGATTCGATTTTATTGTAGGCAGATTCAAATTATCGTGTCTCTACAATTTTAGAGGAAGAACGCAGAAGTACGTCCGTCTTGGACGATTACTATATCATAAAGCCTCCAGGGTATGATTTGTATAGCAACAAATCGACACAACAAAAGTGCGTCATCTGCATTCAAAAATGATGCAGAAAAGTACACATAACTATTTAAACAAAGTACATCTATATCAGATGCACTCACATGTGCGTCTATCAAAATAGACTGGCATGTGAAAGTCTCACACACTTAACTCCCACGCTTAAAAAAGACAACAATTGGCTTCTATAGATGTTGATCGGGCGAGACCGTCTTTTCATGATAAGAATCTCGCTCGCTGACCGGTAATAATGATTTGGTATTGTTACGATAATACCCCAGTTCACCTGGCAGAACGTAAATAAGTCTGAGGAGTGGTAACAAGATAAAGACAGTCCCATAGCAAATACTTCCATAGGGGAGTGGAGTGTTAGAGACTTTCCCCTACCAGATCCAGCACAGAGAGCGAACAATGGTGCACAAAACATGCCACATAATCATGACGGGAGAGAAAATTTAAAAAATATCACTCGCATGGGAATGTAATGCAATCCTGCCGGAGTGGACTTGAGATTGCACAACCGTATCGTCACACCTCCTTCCCATTTTAAAAGAAGTAGTGTTTAATTAATCCAGTTTTTACAAATATCATTTCTTTCATGTGCCGCCTCTGTGACACACAGTACAGTTTATTTAGTCTGCATTTTGTTTTTTTTTAAAGTGTGTAGTATATTATAGGAAACCTGTCAATAGCATTACAATGCAACCCTTTTTCTGGAACCCCTAGGGTAAGGAAGGCAGACCAAAAAAGCCCCTGAAGAAGAGAACAGGAGACAGAAGTGAAAATGAAGAAGATGTGGAAAGAACTTGAGCTGCTGATGTCACGTGACAGGAAGACTTGGCATGTGTATGTTGAAGGTCTATGATGTCACATGACAGGAAGACTTGGCATGTGTATGTTGAAGGTCTATGATGTCACGTGACAGGAAGACTTGGCATGTGTATGTTGAAGGTCTATGATGTCACGCGACAGGAAGACTTGGCATGTGTATGTTGAAGGTCTATGATGTCACATGACAGGAAGACTTGGCATGTGTATGTTGAAGGTCTATGATGTCACGTGACAGGAAGACTTGGCATGTGTATGTTGAAGGTCTATGTTACGTGACAGAAGGACTTGGCATTTGTATGTTGAAGGTCTATGATGTCACATGACAGGAAGACTTGGCATGTGTATGTTGAAGGTCTATGCTGTTATGTGACAGGAAGACTTGGCATGTGTATGTTGAAGGTCTATGCTGTTATGTGACAGGAAGACTTGGCATGTGTATGTTGAAGGTCTATGATGTCACGTGACAGGAATACTTGGCATGTGTATGTTGAAGGTCTATTATGTCACATAACAGGAAGACTTGGCATGTGTATGTTGAAGATCTATGATGTCATGTGACAGGAAGACTTGGCATGTGTATGTTGAAGGTCTATGATGTTACGTGACAGAAGGACTTGGCATTTGTATGTTGAAGGTCTATGATGTTACGTGACAGGAGGACTTGGCATGTGTATGTTGAAGGTTTTTTCTCCTTGGGGAGCTAAAAGGTATTGACTGATTGATTGACTACAATATTTATATAATTAAAAATAAATTTAAGCCAGTTAAAGGTTGTCACAATTATCTAATAATTCAGATGCGATTATAATTTTGATATAAGTCGTCCACGAGGGAGTTGTTAACTATTGTAGATTAAAGTAGACTATGAGGTTACAAAATCTATTTTGTTCAGACATCATTTATGAAAGAAGTGATCCACACTCATATTTTTTGTGTGACATCAAATTTCTTTAACCTCCCCTCCCCCTATCATCACACATCATCACACAATTTTGAACCCTCCTCACTGTGTGACGTCATATGTGGACGACCTCATTTTGCATTAAACATTTCTGACATTTCTTTGATGTTATTTTTCAGATTTAAAATAACAAAACCTTAGATTGGCCCTTGTCTGACTTAGGTGAAAGTAGGGTGGAAAAGAACTTTTAAAAGATGTGAAATATTTTTAAATTGAACATAACTTTTGTGTTAACTGACTTCTTTTTCTTAGCTGGGATGAAACACATTTTGGCAAAATGGGTAGCTGGTACATAAACCGGACATTCTTCTTTGATGTGCATCCACCACTTGGGAAGGTGAAGCAATTTACTTTTTTCTTCATATTGAAGTTATATGGTCCAGTTAACGTTATTCCTCAGTAATTTGTGCACTCTTGTCAATCTCTCTTCTTAGAAGGGGATGAAGAAGACAGAAAGACCTGGAGCTGATAGCATGGGACATGGAAAGACCTGGAGCTGATAGCATGGGACATGGAAAGACCTGGAGCTGATAGCATGGGACATGGAAAGACCTGGAGCTGATAGCATGGGACATGGAAAGACCTGGAGCTGATAGCATGGGACATGGAAAGACCTGAAGCTGATAGCATGGGACATGGAAAGACCTGGAGCTGATAGCATGGGACATGGAAAGACCTGGAGCTGATAGCATGGGACATGGAAAGACCTGGAGCTGATAGCATGGGACATGGAAAGACCTGGAGCTGATAGCATGGGACATGGCTTCTCATGTGAATATATCGTGTTCGGTATTTTTGAGGAGGTAATTTTAATGGGTTCATTTTATGGTGGTAGGTTTATTTTTCACTCGGCCAGTTTTACCCTCTTCTGAATTTTTCGCGATTCCCGTAGATTTCATTGTTTACGAAAATCGATATTTTCAGGCACTCCTGTATGACGCGTCAGTAGCACGAGGCCATCACGTAATGTGACGCAATTTTCCTACACGCGGGATTTTGCGTAGGTGGCCAGAATTGATTTTTCCTAGCGCTCTCATTGGTCCGAGTGAAAACTTAGGATAGGCGTAGGAGAAGAATTCACGTGGGTGTTTTCTCTTGTATATAATGAGACAGAAAACGGGGATTCGGTCTCTATGAAGGAATACGTGTCAGCCGGAAGACTTCGAAATTATCGTCTCCATTGCGGGAAGAAAAAAACGATAATCGGTATGTAACTATTTTTTAATCGTTTTACTTATTAGTGGGTTTTTGAGAAATCTCGGCCCGTAAGTTAAGTTCGTGGGAGACATTAACTTAAAGTTTAAACGGTAGCGCCATTAATTACTATTTTTGAAGAACGACGTAAATGCAACAGTGTGCTTATTCTTTCTATGATTTTGGCGATAGATAGGAGTGTGTGAAGTTGTGAGAAACACGTGTGCCCATATTTGTAGAATGTTATGTAAAACCACCATTTATTTCTGTGTATTTACTAATGGAAATTTATGGGGAAATCCCTGGTGTGTTCGTTAATTTTTCTGAGCCTTAAAAATGTGAGAAATATTGTCGGAGGGTTCAGATTTACGTTGTAAATGAATTATACTGCTTAGGGGAGGAAACTATTCCTATAGCGAGATTTAATTTAATTTTGGAGCAAGCCGGGAAACCTCATGTGTAAATGTTAAAAAAGGAGACCCCGAAATTTCGGACAAAAGAAGTTCCCGAGTTGGAAATGTTGACACGTGGGTAGTCATGCGTAACACTTCAGACGAGGTCGGGAGACCTTGTTTACCCAACTGTCAGATTTAGAGAAGGAGGGGGGATGAAGAGACACGTGGGTCCGAATATTTTATGTATCGGTTTTCAGAACGAGAAAACGGGAGGATGAGTGTGATTTTAGTGCCACGTGGGATAGTATTATTTTATGTATTGTTATGCAGAACGAGAGAAGAAGGGAGAGAAGGAGTGAGATTGAAGTGACACGTGGATAGAATTATTTTATGTATCGTATATGTTAGAGATAAGTAATTTTAGAGAGGGTGTACATTGGAAGCTGTTTCTTTTAATTTCAGCGAGTCCCGGCAATCAGTGGGGAGCGTAAATTTGCCCACGTGCAATTTACCCACGGCACAAGGACATACCTCCATAGTCAGTGGACTCGAGTTATCGTCAGAAGCAAAAGAAAATTAACCTACGGTCTTTTGCAGTGAGGAGCGGGAACGGGGGTTATTTATCACACTGCCCGAGCTCATCGCTATTATAATCTCCAGCATCGACACGAGGTCGGAGACTGGTGTAATTTCACACAGCCAGAATTCAAGCCTTGTTTTCCTCTAACTCCGGAGCGGGTTAAAAGAGGGAAATTATTCAGCGGCAGTGAAGATTTCGACAGTAAATCAAGCACCGAATTCAGGAGCAGGGGAGAGGGTTAACATCCCTGGGTCCTGATAGTAGAGAAGAGAGTAGCGGAGACACCGCATCATCAGTCCTCGAGTGTTAGAGAGACACCGAGACCAAGAAGGAGAGAGATAGAGAGACACTGAGACCACGAGAGAGACGGAGGGAGAAAATAGACAGGACCAGTAGGGTCTGTTCAGTATCCATTTGACGGATAGACACTGAGTCTGCGTTCGAAAAACCAAGTCTATTATGTTAGCAATTCTTGTGGTGTAGTTATCAGCGCATATCGCCTAACAAGTAGAAAGCTGTGTAGCGTTTCGTTGAGGAAGAGTCACCAGGACTGAGACAGTAGAAAGCTTATTAATGTTAGAGAGTGGAGGCTAAAGTGATAGCCCCACCAAATTAGAGTTGGTTTTAAATCACTAACCATTTTTATTGCTCCTCAGCAGGGTGACAGGAAGAGTGAATGCGAGTGGGGGTTTTTTTTGTCTCTCAATCTAATTGTTACTTTGATTTTTCCAGGGCGTGCAACAGTGCACGCTATCGACTGACTTGATGACGTATGATGCCATTTTATGTTTTTCTTGTATGTAAATAAATATATACATATATTATTTACTGGATCAGCTTCTATTCTATACTATACTTACTTTATGTCGTCTGTATAGTGGTGTCTGTGGTCGTTTATACACCTTATCTCCTTGTATTTAAAGGAAGTCAGAGGGGGGTGAGATTATAGCCAGTTTGACGTCACGAAGCGGCAAGGGCGAGTCAAAACCTGGTTCTATCCCTTGAGCCAATAGTCCCACCTGTCCACAGGCATGTCATTTTCCATCTAAATTCTATCTTCTCAGACTTTCTCATACTAGGGTCTTGTTTTCATTCAGGCAAACTCTATAAACTTAAAACCACTTCGTGACAATATGATTAAATATAAACATAGTTTTTATCTATCAGCTTGTTCCTTTAACTACAGTTTAAACAAAACAGAATTAAAACAATTTTCTCTGTTGTACTTGACTTATGGACACTGTATATAACAAATAATTTTTAATTCAAATTTGTATTTGTTTACATTTGACTTAAGGACACTGCATATAACAAATATTTTAAATTCAAATTTGTATTTGTTTACATTTGTACGTGTTAACTGTGCAAGTGCTTCGTCAGTAGTGGCTTGGTTAACATGCTTTCACAAGGAACACAGGGGTTCTCTCCCTATTTAAGTAACCCAGCTGTGACAGGCCTGGCAAGTCAGCAGGGTGCACTTATTGTCTTATGTTGCTAAAGTAAAATGGAGTATATCAACCTCTATCATCATTATTGCCACTCAGCTTGCAAAGGAGCATAGGCCTTCAACAGACACCTGCGGCCAAGGTCTTTCTATGTATTCCTCATCCCTTTCATTTCTATCTCCAGTTCTCTTCTCCTTCTACATTCCTTATCTTGGGTATTTCAGAACAAGGTCTGCCTTGCAGTGCTATCAGCAGGATTTCCTCAGTGTGTTCCATCCATCACCAGCATCTAGCTCTCATCTCTTTGTCCACTGGCACTTGTCTGCTTCTTGCTGTTAGTTCCACATTGGTGATCTTGTCATACCACTTCAATCCTTTTAATTCTAGACAAGCACCCATACATGAAAGTCATCTACCCTCTGTGGTTAATAGTAAAATATGAAAGATATTTAACTTTAAAAATTTGTATAAAAGATTCCTATCTATAGAGATATGATTATTTAACAGCAAGCAAGTAAGCTAGTAACCAAAAAGCTACATACCTTCATAAGTTGATGCTTGCGTAGAATAGAAGGACTGAGGTGGTATGACGAGATCACTAATGACAAGAAACGAACAAGCACCAGTGGTACAAGAAATGGGAAGAAGATGCTGGAAATGGATAGGACACACAATGAAGAAACCTGTTGATAGTATTACCAGGCAGTCTTTGTTCTGGAATCCCCACAGGAAGACCACAGAACACATGGAGAAGAGAACTGGAGGCAGACATGAAGGGGATGAAGAAGTCATAGAAAGACCTTGAGCAGATGGCACGGGACAGGAACACTTGGTGTAAGTTTGTTGAAGGCTTATGGTCCTTGGGGAGTTGAAAGGTTATGCTCCTTGGGGAGTTGAAAGGTTATGCTCCTTGGGGAGTTGAAAGGTTATGCTCCTTGGGGAGTTGAAAGGTTATACTCCTTGGGGAGTTGAAAGGTTATGCTCCTTGGGGAGTTGAAAGGTTATGAATGATTGAAGTAAGCTTTTTAATAGCACATTGTAATTTTCAATAAATACCTAAGTTTGAACATTGGTAAATAAATAAAATGATGCTGATTAAACTATTTGGTGACCAGATGTTAATTGGTCTGGCTGGTACCATGACTGGCTATGATGGAAGCTTTCCTTTCAACAAGCCTGGTGATGCATATGGAGATGTCAGATACGTTGGCATGAGAGTGGTAGGTGTGCTTATTTTATGGTTTAAGTTGAATACTAATATAGACAGCCATATTAGTTTGAAGGGAAGAAATTGAAAAATGAAAATACTCGAGAAACAGAAAAAAAAAACGTTATATTGTGGACAACTTAAAAAAAAAAGTGTCAGTTTACAAAAAGTCACATGTTTCCCACACTCCATAATATGACCATTTGAAAATAACAAATTAAAAAATGTGGATTGCTGATCATGTTACATTTTTGAAGTAAATATTAGTAATTTAAAAAAAAAAAAAAAAAAAAAATGCAAAATTTTAAAAATCCTAGCTCTAGAAATGATCATTGTCATTTACTTTTACGGTATGCCTTGAAATTTTTTATTAAATTTTTTCATAGTTACACTTTAGATTCTTTACGGTTAATGTCACGCAGTTATTTTGTAACTTAATGTTTTAGGTAATGACAGGAAAAATTATTTAAAGTATTCTCATAAAATTTGTACATGCCAGGGGCTGTAATCAAGAGAAATAATACAAATGTTTAAATTATTATTTTTTTGGGGTAATAAACTACATACTTTTCCGTATTTTACAACTTAATTCAAAATTATTAACTATACACTTTTAGTTTAAGGGAAAATAGAAAAAGCCCAGTTTTATGTAGCAATTACTTTTTTTTACTATGTAATTTTAATGGCATTAATTTTCACATGGGGATTCTAATTGTAGCACAACTGTATCGTTATATGTATATATTAAAACCAGTGACTGTTCAATGTGGATCTACATTCAAATAAATAAAAGTAAGGACTATCCATGTGCTTTGATTTATTTTTTCTATGTGCGCAATTAATTTTGTTTAATAATACTGCAGCAAGCGGATTCCAATTGTAACATAACTGTATCAACATATATTAAAACCAAAACCGTTACTCACTTTTTTTTCCTGTATGCAATTAGTTTTAAGTCAATTTAGAGCAAACTTTTTAGTTGTTACAGAAAACAAAATGATTAAAAATACTATTTAAATTATTTCTATTATATTCGTATGAGCAAGGGCTGTAATGAAAAAAAAAAATTAATTTACGTGTCTAGGAAAATCATGGTAAACAATCCAAATGATAAAAACAATATTAAGTTGTTGTAATTTGCAACTCTGCTTTTTTATTTTACAAAGCAATTTAAATTATTTAAATATACACTTTTGGTTTAAGTGAGAATTAAAAAAAAACCATTTACTTTTATGTAGTATTTAAGTTATTATTACTATCTATATCAAATTTAATTATTTGTTACAAAGTAGTTTCTATTTATTTAGCAACTCTTACATAGTTTTTAAAAGACTAAAGAATTTATCACTGTATCAGTCCACAACACCTTTTATATTTAGACGTGCCCTATAATATAACCAACGAACCATGTGTCTGGGTTGAAATGAAGCAAAACTTTATTAAAGAACAGGGTCTTTATCAGATAGCTAGACCGAAAGGTCTTCTTTAATTGGACATGTGTTAAACAGGGTGCGCTTCATCAAAACAAGGCACAGTTTTATTTTGTTTTTAAATTTAGGTTTTTAATATTTCATAATGTGCCCTGATATCTCGGCCATCAAGTTACTGTTTAATGAATTCACCTGGTTAGAACAATCAAGGGAAATAATTCAGATGTAGCAACACCACTTTTCTTTATGTTACTAAGGAATTTAAAATGATTTAAATACACACTTTTGATTTAAGTGAAACTAAAAGAAAAACATTTGGTTTTGTGCAATATGTAAGTTATTATTAATTTAATTCAAATGTTATCTCAGTGTTAACATACGGCTGTGAGAGTTGGAAAATAACAAAATCATTGGAGAACAAGCTGAATACATTCGAGAACAAATGTCTTAGAAAACTCATGAACATCAGTTGGAAAGAATTCAAGACTAATCGACAAATAAGAGAAGACTCTAGGCAGAAATATGTCTCCGACTATATAAGGAAAAGACGATGGTCATATATCGCTCATGTCCTACGAATGCAAAACAACAGAATACCACTACAGGCGCTCACTTGGGTTCCTGAGGGTAAGAGGAAAAAAGGAAGACCAAAAGAAACACTCAGAAGAACAATAATAAGAGAAGGAAGAACGTTGGGCCTAAATAATGTGCAAGAGCTAAGAGGAGTGGCGTCACAACGAACAACCTGGAGAGCACTGGTTTCTGCCTTATGCGCCGTGTTTGGTGCTTAAAGAATTTATTATTATTATTATTATTATTAGTTATTATATGTGTGTATGTATGTATATATATATGTATATATATATATACAGGGTGTTTATAAAGTCGCTGTGCAGTGAAATTTACGCTCGGGCGAGACTACGTCACCAGAAATGTGGTTTTCAATTGGGGCTTGTTGTGTAATGCTGCACACGGGATTGTGGAACACAGCATTGGAACACATAATATCATGACGTAAATTTGCATCATTCGTGACGTAATTTCTCAAATATTTTTCAAATTCACTGCACAGCGACTTTATAAACACCCTGTATATATATATATATATATATATATATATATATATATATATATATATATATATATATATATATATATATATATATATATATATATATATATATATATAGTTGAGTTATAAAGAATTTTCTAATTATTTAGGAACTCTTTCTTCTTCTTTGATCCTTAGCCGCCAACTGTCAAAACAGTCAGTGGCCAGTAGGAACTCTTACCTAGGTTTTAAAGACTAAAAATACTTATTACTGAAATAGGCCACAAGATGATTTATATTTGATCATGCGTCCTAATATAACAATGGACCCTGTGTCTAGGTTGAACAGAGCGCGCATCATTAAAATGAGGCAAAATTTTATTTTAAAAATGGGTCTTATAAAAAAGATAGGCCGATAGGTCTTTTATAATTGGACATGTGCCCTAATATAACCAACAGTCCCTGTGTCTATGTTAAACGGGTCGTGCCCTAATATTATGACGGACCCAGTGTTACGTTCAACAAAAGAAGGCTACATTAATTTTTAAAATACAGTCTTTAATTTTTGATCATGTGCCTTAATATAACCAGTGGATACAGTGTCTAGGTTGATTGGTGCTCGCACATACTTATTCCAGACTCCTGAATCTTTATATTTGAACATGCGCCCTAATCTAACTGACTGTCCCAGTGTCTAGGTTGAATTTCAAAAGCTTCATATGCCTAGATAACCCAGGCAAAGACGAGTACTTACAGCTAGTATATAGGTGTGTAGTACACACACACCCACACAAACACACATGAAGTCAGTCCTAAAGTATAATTAAACATTTTTCTATGTGCCTACAAATATATATACACACACACACACACACACACACACACACACACACACACACACACACACACACACACACACACACACACACACACACACACACACACACACACACACACACACACACACACACACACACACACACACACACACACACACACACACACACACACACACACACACACACACACACACACACACACACACACACAACACACACACACACACACACACACACACACACACACACAACACACACACACACACACACACACACACAACACACACACACACACACACACACACACACACACACACACACACACACACACACACACACACACACACACACACACACACACACACACACACACACACACACACACACACACACACACACACACACACACACACACACACACACACACACACACACACACACACACCACACACACACAACACACACACACACACACACACACACACACACACACACACACACACACACACACACACACACACACACACACACACACACACACACACACACACACACACACACACACACACACACACACACACACACACACACACACACACAACACACACACACACACACACACACACACACCACACACACACACACACACACACACACAACACACACACACACACACACACACACACACACACACACACACACACACACACACACACAACACACACACACACACACACACACACACACACACACACACACACACACACACACACACACACACACACACACACACACACACACACACATATACCTCATGTTGTAAAACAAATGTGCCTCAGAAACCAAAACTGTAAGAGCATGTGAATACTTGATGCAGCCTTCCTGCAAAGGGACCAGCTAAAATGATAGCTCCATGCTCCACAAGGAACGCAACAGAAAATTATGATGAATATTGTACATGTATTGGAGCATTAACTCTTAGTATACGAGCAGCCTTTTAGAAAGGCCGATGATCGATCTGCACTAAATAATTTATTTATAAAGATAACATAAAGTGTTATATATCAAATTGTGAAGAAATGAAACCTCTATATTATGCACGTAACTAAATTGTTCAGTGGTTTTAAACATGCATTCACCTATACATTTTCGCTATTGATGGGGATCGATCATCGGCCTTTCTAAAAGGCCGCTCGTATACTAAGAGTTAAATGACAGAGTGGTCAAGAGCACTTCTCAAGGCAAAATTACTGGGTTTTTTTTTTTTTTTAATGTCCTGCTATTATTTGAGGTGAAATCTCCGGTTAGTATATCTAACCTGAGACTGATTTTACGTGAGTATCTTACAAGTATTTTCCCTGTATGCTGACAGGTGTCCTCTTGCTATTCAGGCAGATACTCACCGTCTTCAGAGGGGCTAGGTTTTAAAACCAGATAGCTTCACACTCCAGTCTACCCAGCTGTAAATGGGTACCTGACTTTGTTAGGGAAGACAAGGGCAGTGAGGAAAGAAACCAATCACCCCACTTCATGAAAGCTGAGACCTTGTATAATGAAGTCTGTAACATTTCACTCCCCTGTGGCAAATCTGGGACTGCCGTTACCTTTTACTAATATATTTTGTTTTGGAGGGGAGAATATTTATGTTCAGTGCTATCTTGTTTTGTATGTTTGTAAAAAAAAGTGGAACAAAGTTTCTTTACTTTTTTTGTGCCAAGGAACCTTTTGATTGTCCGGCTACGGACCCTTTCTTAGAAAAGATGTACATAAATGCATAATTTAAAATGTTAATGTAGGTTACATGCATAGTCCCCTAGAATCCATTCTCAGACCTTCCCAGGGGGTCCATGGATCACACGTTAACAAGCCCTGAGCTTGAAAGTGACACAGTTAACAAAATGTGTCCATTTTTACTGCAGAGTAATATATCTCTGGAGACATTTTCAGCATAAAACTAGTTGCTATGAACAGTTATCTAAGAAAAATTAACACTTTATGCTGATCTGTGTTCTCAGTTCTGTGCTGTCCTGGGGGCACTTCTTGTTCCCCTAGCCTACCAGTCTGTTTGGCTACTCACACATTCTATTCAGGCAGCGATATTTGCTGGAGCATTAATTCTGTTTGGTAAGTTGTAATACTGTTTGTTTTCCCCAAACCCAGATGTGGCTGGTGAATTTATTGTTGGTTACTTTGTTGTTATAGCATTTGTACTTGTGATGTTGCAGTATGTGCTATGATGACATAAGATTAGTTGCTGTTTCATTACCTTATTGTTACTACAGTACTTATATAGTGATGGATAGTTTGTGCAATACTGACTAAGTTGTGAATGTTACATTTTGTTCTGTGTTGTATGTCTATTATGTGTTATAATATTGTTGCTGCTCCTGTGGTTTCTGTGACTTGATTGTTGTGGCTCATGTAATTGGTAATTTATGATTTTACTGTTACAGATTATATAATATGGGACCTAAGACGCGTCAACAGCGAGGAATGCAGTTAGCGACCCATAGCTAGACTGCTTGCGTCAGGGTCAGCGAACCAGAGCTGACCAAGACCCTACTCCACCTCCAAGTGGTGGTCCTGGAAACAGACTGCATCACTGCAGTCTGGCTGAGCGAGTAGGGATCGAAGAGGGAAGGCTAACCTGGTCCCAAAAATGCCGTGCTGAAGTCGGATGTGTCGGCCGAAAGGCGCAAATATCGCAGCTCCGCTGTAAACGGACACAACGCAACCAACGTCCTTTTCAGGACGAACGAAGAAGAAGAAGAAGAATATAATATTGACATAAATGTTTTAATATTAATTTTTTCTATATCATGCATCATAATGGTGGCTTGCCCTTGTAGTTTCCAGGGTATCTCCGAAGAAACAAAGACAGAATAAGACTGCTCCTTCCTCAGGCATGTCGTACAAAGTGGCTCGTATGTGGTGGATTATGGGACTGGTAACCTCATCATGTAAAACAAATTGCTACAGAAACTATGGCTGTAGGGGCTTGTGAATGCTTGGTGCAGACGTCCTGCAAAGGGACCAGTTATAGTGGTGTCTCCATGCTCTTTAGGTAGCTCAGAGGAAAAGGAGGGTGATGAATGGTTGATCGTAATGTTAGTATTAGATCTTATGTGATGCAGAGCTGGGATTTTGTAACTTAATTGTTGTAGCTCATATGGGTGGTAAGCATGTGTGTTATTACTACATCTGTGGTGATATTGTGTATTGCTATTGTTTCATTGTTCCAGCTGTTGTATTAATGTTGTTTATTTTATTATAACTCACATATTGTGAGTTGTGATTGTATTATTTTATTGCTGCTTCTCATGGTGTTGGTGAGTTAGAATGCCATATTTTAAATTGTTACTGTTCTAGTGGTTGGTAAAGACAGTATTTTATTTCATACTTGGCCTTTTCTGGTATGCTAGTGTAAAAGCCCTTCATGAGATGGGAATTAAATTCAAAAGCACCAATATCTAACAGCAGTTTTACTTATTTAAAAGTATTTAAAAAAAACCACTGTGCATCACCACAGTACACAAACTACGTTGCAGCAGCAAGGATCCCAATTTGGTGTATACGGGATTACACATTCTATAAATATATTTTTGTGCACACCGTCATTTGCACATTCTTCTTTGGTAAGTTACTATTTTCAGGAGAGTACATATAAGGGAAACAATACAATTAATGTCTAACTTTCAACCAAAGTTGCATCCCTTAACATTACGCACTGACAGAAAAAGCTGAGATTTTATATATAGGTGTAACTGTACTTTTCTCTTGTTGAGGTGATCACTGGCCCAAGACAGTATACATGTTGTTAGGTGTGTAGTGCGAGCGGATGATGAACTGAGTGTGGGTGCGAATGAAGGCGCGAATGTGTTTAGGCTCGTATGTATGTAGACCCTGCAACCCATACACTCACATGCAGTAGTCAAGGATGCTTGGACACTGCAGACACGTTTCAAAACATTTATTGACGAGAACACACATGGTATCAACAGGAACAGTCATTGTAAACAAGGTCATGCTGACCGGAAATCGATAGGTATACATTAGGCATTCATCAAGCTGGTAAACATTTGAATATTCGTGCATAGTCAATACAATGTTCTTCAATAAGGACAGTTCGTGGCGTCGCCCTGGGATTACTGACTAAACGCGTCAGATCCCTTAATCACTTTGACACATAGGTGCAACTTGGCATTCCCCGCCAATTGCACATTATCAGGCTGTAGTATAATAGCCGAAAACACAGGCCTCGTTCTGACGTCGGCTGTGTACTTCTGATAAGCAGGTTACCATCAACCCTGCAGTAATGCTTATTGTAGACATAAATTCCGCCAATCTGCGGTTCCCACAATATATCTTCGTCACTGGATTTCTGGATGGTATGAAGACTAATAGTCTTGAATGGCTACCTTGAGCACAACATATAAGTTCTGAAATGGAGGACCGGTGAGCTGCAGTTCACAGACTAGGCAATCTTCTAACATGTTCTGCTACCGAAAGCATAGTAATGGAAAAAGTCGGTATTACCTGTAACCGAGTCCATAGAACAATATAAGAAACTCTGCTGTCATTCCAACGCACAGAGATTCACTGGGGAAAACTGCCAGTGCAGTTACTTCGAAGATTCTCCCCGAAAAACACAATGGACTCTCGTCCCTTCAGAAACCAGGACACTTCCCCCGGCTCGCCGGAAGTCTAACTCAACTCCCGCTTAAAAAAACCTGCCCATGGGCATACGCCCGAACTGTCTGCCTTTGACCCTAAAGGTCAAACACAATGAATGAATAAACAAGGGAAGACAACCCCTAATCAACCTGACATCGCAGGTAAAGACACAATTATTCTTATGATAAAAACATAAGCAAATAACTTGACAGATGACTCCATCAAAAATGACAGCAACATATTACTACCACCCCCCTGTAAAAAAAAATGAAATTTTTTTTTTTTTTAATATGTCCATGAGCAAGATTGCACAAGTATCACTTATGTGCTCATGAAAAAATGAACCTAATATCAGGTACAATAGATGCATAAACAAAGCGTCTGAAGAGGATACAAATCATCTCCCAACATAGGAGAAAATATTTCCTTTAAGCCAAACAAACTAAGGGGGTACCATTAAAGAAACCTAAGTTGCTGGCAATACCAATCATATATCAATCATTACTAAATACTATAATTATAGCAATATACAAATGTCATGAATTACAATGCTATATTAGCAACATATCATTGATGGATGGACAAAATGAAATTTGTTAAATTATCTAAACATCATCCAAATACATTTGTATTACAACATATTAGGATATTAAGGACAGACCTAAGTCCGAAAGTGTATCAGGAAAAACTAGGACACAAGATTTAACTGGAATCATGTGGGCATCTGGACAATATGTCCGCCATCACATTATCCGAACCACGGATAGCTCGCACCGTGAAATGGAAAGGCTGAAGAGCAATAGCATAATGAGTAGATCTCGAGCTCTTCAAATCCTTACTTTGCATAGCCGTAAGAGCTTTTTGGTCGGTTTCTATAAAGAAATGCGCGCCCAGAAGGAACCTTTGTAGCTTAAGAATGGACCAAACCATAGCCAACAATTCACGGTCTAAAACCGAGTAATTCCTTTCTGCCGCATTTAGCTTCCTAGAAATATACATTACAGGATGCAGAGTTCCTGAATATTCCTGCATTAGTGCCGCTCCAATCCCAGTGGAAGAGGCATCACTACGAAGAACAAAAGTCTTATCAATCGTTGGTAGTCTTAAGATAGGATGAGATGAGAACAAATTCTTAACCTGATCCAATGAAGATTGGCATTCCTGGGACCAACGCACCATATTAGGAGAACCTTTTTTCAATAACGATGAAAGTGGTGCCATAATGGAGGACAGATTCTCAATGAATCTTCCATAGAATTGTATCAATCCCAAGAGACTACGCACTTGCTTTTTTGTCTTCGGAACCGAGATATTTAATATCTTCGAAATGTTTTGGTCCTCTGTCTTCAACAGACCATGACCAACTCGATGACCTAGGAAGGAAATTTCACTAAACCCAACAAAAGCTTTAGAGGGTTTTGCAGTCAAACTATGCTCACGTAGAGTAGATAGCAATTCCTTTAGACCCAAATAGTGTTCTTCCCAAGTATCGCTGAAAAGACAGATGTCGTCTAAATATGCAATGACATCTGCACGATCTGATAGAATTCGTCGCATCATGCGCACGAAAGTCGCTGGGGCGTTCATAAGCCCGAAAGGCATAAAATTCCATTGAAACAGACCCCTAGGTGTCGAAAAAGCAGTGAGAGGTTTGGCGTGTTCCGTCAGTGGGACTTGCCAATAACCTTTCGACAAGTCTAGTTTAGTAAAGAATTTAGCTTTAGAAAGTCTAATAAGTAGATCATCTAATAATGGCATAGGTTCAGCATCGAACTTCGTAACTTGATTTAATTTGCGATAGTCAACGCAAAGACGTATGTTATTGTCTTTCTTTCGAACAATAACTATCGACGAAGAATAAGCTGAAGTGGATGGTTCAATTATTTGCAGTTGAATCATTTCATCCAATTCTTTCTCGACTTGTGCTTGAAAATGAATAGGTATTGGGTATGGTCTTACTCTGATCGGATTACGATCAGTAAGTATGATGTCATGTTCTATGACATCTGTGTGTCCAGGAATGTCGGTAAGGACATCCTGATATGATTGTAGCGTAGAGGATACTTGACGTTGCTCCTCAAAAGACAAGTTCGAAGAGATTGTAACGTCCCTCCACGATTCCGTTGAATTCAGTGGAATCGCAGGAAGAGGTAAGTTAACGTCCGAAAAAATAGTTTCCTCATCCTGTATAACGGACAGGGATGAGATGTGACCATGTTGGACTGGAGAGTCGTCCATCGCCTGGAAAATAGGCTGCAAATAGTCTGGACGTTCAATAAACTCTGTTAGCATATTTATATGGAAGGTTTTATGCTTTCCATCCACATCGACGATGTAGTCGACATCGGAAATTTTGGAGACTATAGTGTATGGACCTTTCCATGAAATGAGAAGTCTATTCTCTCTTGAGGGAAGTAAGACATATGCTTTGTCTCCAGGACAAAGTTGACGTAGGCGTCTTTTCTTGTTAGCAAATCGCCTAGCTTTTTCTTTCGCAAATTCGGAAGATGAAGTTGCTAACCTGCACGATTCGATAATCTTTTCTCTAAGAGAAATTACATATTCATATGACGATTGTGTATCATCGTCAATATTATCAGAAGTTATCAAATCGTGTAACAAGGACATCGGACCGCGCGGTTGCGCACCAAAGACAAGTTCGAAAGGAGAAAACCCTGTATGCTCGTTGGGAACTTCTCTATAGGCAAAGAGGACTGCAGGTAAAACCCTGTCCCAATCCTCCGGATGATCCTCCGTTATCTTGCCAAGTAAGTTCTTTAGTGTCCTGTTAAGACGTTCTACCAATCCATTGGACATTGGATGATAAATACTACTGAGAGACCTTTTAATGTCTAGCGTAGCCATTACCTGAGACATAACGTCCGAAATTAACTGAGTGCCGTGGTCCGACAGTATTTCTCCGGGGAATCCCAGACGAGAAAATATGAGCCAAAGAGCATCAGCGATATCGACAGTTGATATGCTCTTCAGAGGAATAGCCTCTGGCCAACGCGTGCACATGTCCACGCAAGTGAGGATAAATTGGTGTCCTCTGGCTGACTTAATCTTGAACGGACCAATGATGTCTATAGCCATTTTCTGAAACGGCCGAATCGGAATATCTGCAGCCTGAATAGGAGCAGCATGTCTCGGACCTTTAGACTTGACCTCTTGACAAATTTTGCAAGATCGGCAATAAATTCGGATGTCTTTATTCACGAATGGCCAAAAGAAGGACGCAAGGACTCTAGTTTTAGTTCTGGAAAACCCCATGTGTCCAGCACACTGAGAATCGTGTGCATGCTGAAGAATTAAGGCTCTCATACACTTAGGCACAAGAATTTGCGAGTGCATAGACTTGTCCGAGTGTTGTACCATCCGTACCAATATACCATTCTTCATAGTAATATACGATTTGTGATTCGTATTTTGATTGGGATCCCCTTTCTTTGCAAGAAGGAAGAATTTCCTCAAAGAAGGATCCTCTTCTTGACGTTTAACAAACGAGTCATGGGAAATCACCAAGTGCTCGTCTTGGCTATCAACTTCATTACTATTATCCGATGAAGTTGGGGGATTAAGAGCCTGAGCTCTTGTCACCACTGCATTGACCGTTTGAATGTTTTTTTTCTCCCAACTAGAAATTTGTTGCGGGGTGCATTCCTTAACCCCATGAATACGACCGATTATAAGATCCGCAATAGGATTAGGAAGAAGACATGCATGGACATCTCCTGTGAAGAAGGGAGTGTCAATCCTAATAATAGCAGTAGGATAACTTTCCATAGTACCACCAAATGTAACACATTTGATTGTTTTTCCAGTGGCACAGCAAGGATCTATCAGAGACTCCCTAACCCCGACGGTAGTACATCCCGAATCGAAAAGTACTGAGACTAGCCTATCATTTATTAGACCTTTATGTAAGATGAAAGATCCTCTCCCATCATGCGCAACTGTAGCAGGTAGAGCAGGAAGAGGGTGACCACAACTTAGAGTAGATACAGTCGATGAGTCGAACAATGTTAAGCATTGGGGGCATTCAGTTGCTCTCCCAAAATCGAAAGCACAACCAGTGATAGCCCTAGAGTTACCACTATCATTTACTGTATTACAGGCTCCATCAAACTCTTGTTGTGCAGAGTTTGCCTGTTGGAAAGGTCTTTTTTTGTTTAACCTAGGTCTGCCTCGATTATCATTTCCCCTGTAATTATTTCGACTATCATTTCCCCTGTAATTGTTATCATATTGCCTATTGTAATCATCATTCCGGTTTGAATCCCGGTTTCTAAATTCACCATCGTCATAATCTTGACGTCAAGAATGGTTATCTCGAAAGCTCGAATGGTTATTATTACGATAACCCTTGCGAAAGTGTCTAAGATTATTACCATTAAAATTACGAGAACTACCATCTTGTCTCCAATTCATAGACGAAGAACCATCATGTGTTGGATTACTCCGCTTCTGAGTGTAATTCTGATTACTTCCCCTATTCCAGTTTTGTTGAGCACCCTGAAATTTTTTTTTGAAATTAGGGCCATATGGTGTTGCCGAAGCAGCTGGCAACCCTTCTTTCACTTTAGAATTGCTAACTGTAGCATGGGGATGCGCGGTGGCATACTGACAACAGTATTCCTCCATATCTTTTAAGTTTTTAGGCTTACGCTCATGAAGGAATGCAAGAAAAGAATCATTAACAGATGACAAAATCTTATCTCGCAATAATAAGTCCATTAGACCTTCATATGTTTTCTCAGTCTGAGACAACTCAACCCATCGTGTAAATGTACGACGTATTTTTGTAACAAAATCAGAGAAATCTACTCCATTTTCTGGCAACATTGTCCTAAAACGAAGACGATAGTCTTCTTCTTTTAGTTGGTATTTTTTTTAGCAATGCTGCTCTGACAACATCATAATTAGTCCTGTCATGTTCGTCTATTGTCATAAGAGTAGTCACTGTGTCACCTGTAAAAAATTCCATCAGTTGTTCAACATATTTTTCCTTTTTTATGTTATGCGTATCGCATAAAAATTGGAATCTATCTAGATAATCTGCTACGTCATCCTTTAAAGGATTGAAATGAGGCAATTTAATCCTATTAACAAACTCCTTTGTCGTACTCGAAGTTGTTTGCTGAGCACCCGTACTCGCCAATTTCAATTTCTCTAACTCCAGAGTTGCGAGTCTTTCATCAAGTTCCATTTTCTGTTTTCTTTCCTCATGTTCCATTTTTCTAATTTCAGCCTCAGCAGCAGCTTGAAGCTTTCTCTCCTCTGCAGCAGCTTGAGCTTGAATTTTTTTCTCCTCTGCAGCAGCTTGAAGTTTTTTGTCTTCCATTTCCATCTGGAATTTTCTTTCATCAGCTTGAGCTTTTCTCTCCTCAGCAGCAGCTTGAGCTTTTCTCTCCTCAGCAGCAGCTTGAGCTTGAACTTTTTTGTCCTCAGCAGCAGCTTCTCTTTGATACCTTTTCTCTTCAAGTTCTAATCTTCTATTCTCAGCATCTAGCTTCTTAAGTTCAGCATCTGCTCTCCTTTGTTCAGCTTCTGCTTTCAATTTAATTTCCTCTTTTTGTTTCTTTTCCTCTGACTTTAATGCAATGGCGAATTGAGCAGATGAATATTCTTCCAATTCTTTACCAGACTTACCGAGGGTCAACCCTTGCTGGATAAATAAATCCAATGTAGACATTCTGTCAAATGAGATCAGAAACCTGAAAAAATTAACTAAATTACCTGTATATCCCAATCATTGGGAGACAAGTCTGAAATGCTAGACTTGTATACTCACTTCACTTTATTTCACTCTCTTAGTCTTAGACAAAGACCTTGTATGGTCCTCTTGTTTATAATGTAACAAAAAATCACTTGAGTACCTGTGGAAAATAATTCCTTTATCCCACTCACTATGGGCACAAGTCTTTTTTTTTTTTTTTAAAGAACTTGAATATGTATTTCACCTTGTCTCAATCTTTGAAGATAACAAGTCTTTTATCAAAGAACTTGTATAAATATCTTATATAATAATATTTTATTAACAATCTCTATATGAAGAGTGTACCTTATCAATAACAATAATAATACATGACCAAGTATATGTATGTAGACTGTGTATGACAATAATGTAGTACAATCATAAATACAAAGACAAAGATACAGAACAATGACCGAAAACGTTCGCGGAAGTCAAATAAACAATACAGCAAAAAGTAAAGAAAATGTTACACAAATGTGTAATGATGACCGCGAAAAATAAACAAGACAAATGGCAACACTGTTATAAACGAAAAGGTGTAAAGAAATAAACGGAAGGAATGAGAGAAAAACAGATACAAACAAAATTAGTCGAAAATCAAAGAACGGAAAAATAACGAAAACAACACTAACTGATGTCGTCACAGCTAAAAAAAAAATATAGCAACAAAAGTCACTAGCAAATTTCAATTAAGAAAATTGCAATCCCTACAGAACGCTTACAGTAACCCTCGATTAAGTGGCATATTTACTGTAAGACCCACCAACCGAAAACCCGCAGAAAAACACAAGAAAAATACACAACAATAGTACAATTAACATAAATAGCAATCAATTCAATGTGTTGCAAAATAAAGCTTAGTCACACATGATATTACAGTAACTAACTTGCTCCTTGCGAACACAGAAACAAAATGTCAAGCGCGCACTGAATGTCAAATCCACTGTAGCATAAAGTGGTATACACGAACAAAAGTTACTATGACCTTCTCGACTTAGGACTTGCACATTGAATGTTTACAATTTCCACGTACTGTTTACAAACACTTGACCTCGAACAATGTAGCTTGAATGCTCGGGCGTAGAAAAGTCTGTTGTTGACTTGAAACGTGTAAACGACCAGCAGTACCGTTTACAAAAAGGGACTCGACTTGCAGTTGTGGTCCACGTAGCAAATGCCTAGATGTTAACTTCAGTACTTGTCCTGTTGTGGTTTATGTAGCATTATAACATAAATGCTAGCACTGTTTATCTGGGTCAACAGTTGATGACCTATTTCTGTCCTGTTGTAGCCAAAACTTGCAAGTGTAGAATTAGCGATGTGTGTTACAGCTGTCCAGTGTGTAGCTTAGACCCACAGATCAGAAATGTAATGTGTACTTGTCCTTCTCACACAAATAGCCAAATGAAATGTAAATTTCTGGACCACATTAATGTCATCAATAATGTTAATTGCTCGCTCTGTCCACCAGAAATGTATCAGAAGAGCCCACGTAACTGGTCCACCAAAAATGTAACTGTACTTTTCTCTTGTTGAGGTGATCACTGGCCCAAGACAGTATACATGTTGTTAGGTGTGTAGTGCGAGCGGATGATGAACTGAGTGTGGGTGCGAATGAAGGCGCGAATGTGTTTAGGCTCGTATGTATGTAGACCCTGCAACCCATACACTCACATGCAGTAGTCAAGGATGCTTGGACACTGCAGACACGTTTCAAAACATTTATTGACGAGAACACACATGGTATCAACAGGAACAGTCATTGTAAACAAGGTCATGCTGACCGGAAATCGATAGGTATACATTAGGCATTCATCAAGCTGGTAAACATTTGAATATTCGTGCATGGTCAATACAATGTTCTTCAATAAGGACAGTTCGTGGCGTCGCCCTGGGATTACTGACTAAACGCGTCAGATCCCTTAATCACTTTGACACATAGGTGCAACTTGGCATTCCCCGCCAATTGCACATTATCAGGCTGTAGTATAATAGCCGAAAACACAGGCCTCGTTCTGACGTCGGCTGTGTACTTCTGATAAGCAGGTTACCATCAACCCTGCAGTAATGCTTATTGTAGACATAAATTCCGCCAATCTGCGGTTCCCACAATATATCTTCGTCACTGGATTTCTGGATGGTATGAAGACTAATAGTCTTGAATGGCTACCTTGAGCACAACATATAAGTTCTGAAATGGAAGACCGGTGAGCTGCAGTTCACAGACTAGGCAATCTTCTAACATGTTCTGCTACCGAAAGCATAGTAATGGAAAAAGTCGGTATTACCTGTAACCGAGTCCATAGAACAATATAAGAAACTCTGCTGTCATTCCAACGCACAGAGATTCACTGGGGAAAACTGCCAGTGCAGTTACTTCGAAGATTCTCCCCGAAAAACACAATGGACTCTCGTCCCTTCAGAAACCAGGACACTTCCCCCGGCTCGCCGGAAGTCTAACTCAACTCCCGCTTAAAAAAACCTGCCCATGGGCATACGCCCGAACTGTCTGCCTTTGACCCTAAAGGTCAAACACAATGAATGAATAAACAAGGGAAGACAACCCCTAATCAACCTGACATCGCAGGTAAAGACACAATTATTCTTATGATAAAAACATAAGCAAATAACTTGACAGATGACTCCGTCAAAAATGACAGCAACAATAGGATAATTGTTTTCTAAATAACTTCTATGATTTAGGCAGTTTTGGCATTACAGACTTGGATCAGATCATTTTAAATTAAAGAGAGCTTATGCATGAAGGCACATCTGGAGTTGTCCTTATATGACCACCAGCTATGCACAAAGCTATAGTATGTAGATTTGGATGTGAACCTCTGTCTGTGAGGCTAATTACACCCTCATTGACTCTTGAAATCATCCTCACACTTCCAGGGATTCTCCCTGTGGTGAAACATATTAAGAATCCAGCATTGCACACTAAGCTTGGAAGAGTCACTTGAGCCCCAGGACTCTGGCTTTTACCTGGTTGCCTGGATGCAGGAGGATCACACTATGGACCTCATGATATGCAGTGGGAGCTGAGAGGTGTAGGACATGATGATTCCTTGGGAGAGCTCAGAACCAGAGCACATCTGCATATTTGGAGAGCCCGCGGATGGTGGGAATGCACAGTATGCAGCGGGCTTCTTCCTCCTAGCTTGGGACCAGATGGGTAGATCTTTTAAATGTAAGCCAAGCTGGAGAAACTGGAGCTCATGACTTCAACTAAGCACCTTTCAGAATGGTATAAAAGTCACAGGAAAAGCCTAGATCTACAGTGTAGTTAACACCAAGGAGTCTTCAACTTGGTATTGGCTGCAAAAGAGTGAGAAACTCAGCAGCTCAAATTAAATAACAACAACAACAATAGAGAGCTTAATGTGAAATGTTTATGTTACATTTTTAAAAAAATACATATTTATGTTTTTGAATGTTTTGAAAATAAATTAAGCAACATTTTATTTATTCTGAGCCAGACACTGGAACCTTGACCTTGTCCAGACACATACTACTAGATCCCATCCTTATGTTTTTCATCATGACGTCTACTTACTCATGCTTAAAGTTCCTGACTTACAGAAGTAGGTGAGTACAAAGATCATTGTTATGAACATTTGCATTTAATAGGCCTGGATTGATGAGACTTACTGCAACCTCATTAGCTACTGTTTTTTTTTAAAAATTCCTCAGTGTCTTTTCTCCTCTCTTCTGTCTTCATATCATCATCAGGGACCGAAGATGCATCAAAAGTGAGGAATGCAGTAAGCGACCCATAGCTTGACTGCTTGCGTCAGGGTCAGTGAACCAGAGCTGACCAAGACCCTACTCCACCTCCAAGTGGTGGTCCTGGAAACAGACTGCATCACTGCAGTCTGGCTGAGAGAGTAACTGATGTGTCGGGCCGAAAGGCGCAGATATCGTAGCTTTGCTGTAACAGCGACACAGCGTAACAAACATCCTTTTTAGGATGAATGCAGAAGAAGAAGATATCATCATCAGGTGCCATCTTCACATCGAATGTCGACTGCAATGAATCTCCAATGTCTTCTACCTCTTGTCTTGATGGTGCACTCTGATAGACTCTTTCTTGTCTATCTCTTTATGTTATCGTCCCACTTATAGCACTGTCTTCCTCTTGCATATTTGCCTTCAACTCTCCCTTCTATTATGGTCTTCAGTAAGGTGTTATGTCTTTTTACATGGTCTTCAGTGTCCGGTGTTATGTCTTTTTACATGGCCAAAATATTTTAGCTGTCTAATATTGATCTCCTTCATTAATTCTCTTTTCGTTGCTAGGTATTCTTCATATCAGTCACTAACTATACATGCATCAGTTCTGTCTTTCTGTTACTTTATATTCTTCTTTCACCTTTCAACCTCCAAAGGAGCAAAGGCCTTCAACAAACTTAGGTCAAGTCTTCCTGTCCTGTGCCGTCTGCTCATGTCATCTTCATCCCCTTCATGTCTACCTCCAGTTTTCTTTTCCACGTGTGCTTTTGTCTTCGTCTACCTCTCTTATCCTGGGGATTACTAGTTTATATGTGCGTCTGTTGTTACATTTATCAGTTGTTGTTTTTTTTTTAAGCGGTAGCAGGTACAGGTCCTCAGCAAAACCATGCCAAACCTTCCTCTCCTGTGCCATCTGTTCAAAGTCTTTCCATGTGTTTATCCCTTTCACGTCTGTCTCACTTCTCTTCTCTGTGCATTTTTGTCACCCTCTATTTCTCTTACCCTGGGAATCTCAGAGCAGAGACTGCCTTGTAATGATATCCACTGATTTTCTCAGTGGCCTGTCCAATGCCAGCTCTGTACTTCATAAGGAGCAAAAATAGAATATATGGAAAGAAGTAGGAATCTCTATAGCACCTGATTGTTTAGCTTCCTGTGAATTTTAAGAGTGCAACTTTATCTTGTTGTCATGTAGTTATCAGGTGATGATATTAGAGTCATGAACCAATGAAGTTACTTTTACTTATATTTTAATTATTTTGTTCTATTTATATATTTTGTAATGTAATGACTGAAATACCTGTGTATATAGTGTTATTTATTCTAGATAGTTTATGATGTTTATTGGTACTCATTATTGATTCTTCCAGTGAATGAAGCAGTTTGTTAAGATACACTTTTCTAAACATTTGGTATTTATGTGGTGTATCGTTTTCTGAATTTGTTATCAGCCTTTTATTTTTGTCTCTTAATGCTTCTTATGGAGCATGGAGCCACAGCTGCAACCGGACCCTTTGCAGGAAGCCTACACCAAAGTATCCATGTGCTCCTGCCGCAGTGGTTTATGTAGTGATTTTTTTACATGATGAGGTTGCTAGCCTCGTGCACAGCCTCATAGTAGTCGCCTCTGATGACATACCTGGCCTGAGGGCTCAGTAGTCCTGTCTCCTGAGAAACACTCGTAACAACACGTGACTTTGTCTCCTGAGAAACACTTGTAACAACACGTGACTTTGTCTCCTGAGAAACACTTGTAACAACACATGACTGTGTCTCCTGAGAAACACTCATAACAACATGTGACTTTGTCTCCTGAGAAACACTCGTAACAACACATGACTTTGTCTCCTGAGAAACACTCATAACAACACGTGACTTTGTCTCCTGAGAAACACTCGTAACAACACATGATTTTGTCTCCTGAGAAACACTCGTAACAACACGTGACTTTGTCTCCTGAGAAACACTCGTAAGAACACGGGACTTTGTCTCCTGAGAAACACTTGTAACAACACGTGACTTTGTCTCCTGAGAAACACTCGTAACAACACGTGACTTTGTCTCCTGAGAAACACTCGTAACAACACGTGACTTTGTCTCCTGAGAAACACTTGTAACAACACGTGACTTTGTCTCCTGAGAAACACTCGTAACAACACGTGACTTTGTCTCCTGAGAAACACTCGTAACAACACATGATTTTGTCTCCTGAGAAACACTCGTAACAACACGTGACTTTGTCTCCTGAGAAACACTCGTAAGAACACGGGACTTTGTCTCCTGAGAAACACTCGTAACAACACGTGACTTTGTCTCCTGAGAAACACTCGTAACAACACGTGACTTTGTCTCCTGAGAAACACTCGTAACAACACGTGACTTTGTCTCCTGAGAAACACTCATAAGAACACGTGACTTTGTCTCCTGAGAAACACTCATAAGAATACGTGACTTTGTCTGCTGAGAAACACTCGTAACAACACGTGACTTTGTCTCCTGAGAAACACTCGTAAGAACACGGGACTTTGTCTCCTGAGAAACACTCGCAACAACACTTGACTTTGTCTCCTGAGAAACACTCGTAACAACACGTGACCTTGTCTCCTGAGAAACACTCGTAACAACATGTGACTTTGTCTCCTGAGAAACACTCGTAACAACACATGACTTTGTCTCCTGAGAAACACTCGTAACAACACATGACTTTGTCTCCTGAGAAACACTCGCAACAACACGTGACTTTGTCTCCTGAGAAACACTCGTAACAACATGTGACTTTGTCTCCTGAGAAACACTCGTAACAACACATGACTTTGTCTCCTGAGAAACACTCGCAACAACACGTGACTTTGTCTCCTGAGAAACACTCGTAACAACACTGTTGCTGTCACTTCCAATGGAGTTTCAAACATCGATCTATTGGTCGTATATTGTTTCATCCTAGTTAGGTGAATAATTGGGTCTTTGCTTGCGATGTCAGGTTGATTTGGGGTTATCTCCCTTTTGGGTCATTGTGTTAAGTTCAAAGGTAAAACAGTTCGGGTGTGCCTTGCGCAGGTTTTTTTAAGCGCGAAGTAGAGTTAGACTTCCGGCAAGCCGTGAGGTGTCCTGGTTTCTGAAGGGATGAAAGTCCATTGTGTTTTTCGGGAAAATCTTCGAAGTGACTGCGATGGCAGTTTTCCCCAGTGAATCTCTGTGCGTTGGAATGACAGCAGAGTTCCTTGTTAGGTTCTGTGGATTCGGTGGCAGGTAATACTGACTTTTTCCATTATTACGCTTTCGGTGGCAGAACATGTTAGAAGATTACCTAGTCTGTGAACTGCAACTCACTGGTCCTCCATTACAGAACATATATGTTGTGCTCAAGGTAGCCATCCAAGACTATTAGTCTTCATACCATCCAGAAATCCAGTGACGAAGATATATTGTGGGAGCCGCAGATTGGCGGCATATTTATGTCCACATAAGCATTACTGCAGGGTTGATGGTAACCTGCTTATCAGCAGTACACAGCCGACGTCAGAACGAGGCCTGTGTTTTTCGGCTATTATACTACAGCCTGATAATGTGCAATTGGCGGGGAATGCCAAGTTGTACCTATGTGTCAAGGTGATTAAGGTATCTGACGTGTTTAGTCAGAGAGACCAAGGCGGCATTTTTGAACTGTCATTGAATAACATTATTATTGACCATGCACGAATATTGGAATGTTTACCAGCCTTTTGAACGCCTGATGTATTGTTATCGATTTCCGGTCAGCATGACCTTGTTTACAATGACTGTTCCTGTTGATGCTACTATGTGTGTTATCGTCAATAAATGTTTTGAAACGTGCCTGCAGTGTTCAAGCATCCTTGACTACTGCATGTGAGTGTAGGGGTTGCAGTGTCTACATATATATGAGCCTAAACACATTCGCGTCTTCATTCGCACCCACACTCAGTTCATCATACGCCAGCACTACACATCTAACAACATGTATACTGTCTTGGGCCAGTGAACACTTCTATAAGAGAAAAAGACAGTTACAAACACGTGACTTTGTTTCATATTATGAATAAAAAATTAATTTCATTTATTCATGTTCCTTCATCTCCTCAAGGAGTATAAGCCTTCAACAAACGTCTGCCAAGTCTTCCTGTCTTGTGCCATCAGCTCAAGGTCTTTCTGTTTCTTCTTCATCCCTTTCATGCCTATCTCCAGTTCTCTTCTCCACATGTCCTTGGTCTCACTCTTTCTCTCTTACCTTGAGGATTTAAGAACCATGACCATAAGGCAGTTAATCATAAGAACCATAAGGCAATTAACCATAAGAATCATAAGGCAATTAAGAGGTTTCCTCAGTGTGTGTCCTGTCCATCTCCAGCGTCTTCTTGTCTTCTCTTGTTCCTCTGGCATTTGTCTAGTTCTTGTCATCAAGTTCTAACTTTGTTGTTATGTCATACCACTTTAATCCTTCTATTCTACACAAGCGTCCATTTATGAATGTCTATAGATTTTAGTTTGTCATATTACTTACTTACTTACTTAGTCGTTCCTCTTCTACCGTGAGGTGTAGAGGTTTGTAAGAGAGAGCGCCATACTATTCTGTTGGCTGTCTTCCTCCTGGCTTGGTTCCATTCTAGTCCTTGGTCCTTCAAAGATGGTCTAATGTTGTCCTCCCAGCGGACTTTGGGTTTTCCTGGAGGTCTTGATCCCTGGCTCTTAGTTTTGCCATGTTTGCCATGGTAGCCGATCTTCTCCCATTCTGCAGACATGGCCAAACCATCTCAGTTGGCCATATTATTACACTGTAATTCTATAGTTGTGGTACTTGTGTTTAAATGTGAATATTTTAAATTTTGCCTTAGTTTAAAATATTGCATGAAGAAAAATCTTTTTAGATTTTGTTGATTACCTTGATTTCTCTTGGTATGTCAAGTTTGGTAGTTAATGAGTTGTGTCAGCCTTATTTGCTGCAGAAACCACCCCTGCAAGAGCATGTCACTGATGGGAGCATGCTGTCTGCTAGGGCACTAGCTGCAGTGGTGGCTGCATGCTCCATCAGGAGCACAAAGGAAAATGATGATCGTGATGATGATAACGGTTGTATGTAACTTTTGTATTTACAACCATTCATTGAGTTGTTAATTTGTTACACCTAAGTTATAAATAAAAACATTACACTTGCTTTAAGAGTAAAGTATTTTTTTGTTTCATGAGCTATAACGTGTATTATATTTCATCTTCATAAAGTGTATTACTTTTCATGAGCTGTAAAGTGTATTACTTTTCATGAGTGTAAAGTATATTACTTTTCATGAGCTTTAAAGTATATTACTTTTCATGAGCTTTAAAGTATATTACTTTTCATGAGCTTTAACTCTTTGACTCCAGACCAACGCTCTGAGCGTTGCAAAATTCAACACGCCGTGCCAGAGCAACGCTCAGAGCGTGGTTTTTAGTTTATCACGAATAAACCCTAAAAATCGTCCGCTTAATGCAGTTCATATATTAAAGCTCGTAGAATGACTTCCGCTACTATTTAAACAACTAATTTGACTTTAGTTAATCAGCACATGTGAGTGTTCTGATGTTATTATCACAATTTTTGTGAAGATTCGCGTGTTTACGTTTTTCGTTGTTTTTGCTAGATAAATATGTCACGCTTTATATTTACATTTTCTAAGTCTCCTAAGCAAATAATTGTGTCAAACTACTTTGAAACATTGCTGACATTGATGATGATTGTTTGGTAGTCACAGTTTGTTGTCAAAATACGGAATATATGCAGAAAAGCTAGACACACTAGATTTAGTTGATGAGTGGGCGTAGTTGTATTCTGGCCGATCAAAAAGCAACAAAACTAGACCTACCGTAACATCTAATCACTAGTTCTTGGTAGAAGATGAAGCTAGGGATACTATTAAAACATTAAACAAGAGTAAAAAAGTATTTATATGACGTTATTCTTATTTATTTGTTTGAAAATTACGTAATGCACGATTGCATAATTTATTTTTTTCTTACAAAGAACCACGGAAAAACTGGTGCGAATAACACTAAATGTACTAATTTTGGCCATAAGCATGTTTTTTTTACTTTGTATATGGATTAACTTGACGTTTAAAGACTAAAAAGAAAGTTTTATTGTCTACGACAGTAATTTGTCTTTGGTAAGATCGTATTCTACAGTCAACTTTTTAGCGTTTTTCAATTTTACATGCAAAATGATTAAATTATACCGAACATACTTGTGTTAATACTACCACAGACATTATATATTTGAATTGTCTATCCATTTCCCTACAGTTTGGTATATAATAAGTACATGTTCAAAGGAAAATTCACAAACAAATTTAGACTGAAAGATGAACACTTCACTCTATAAAATTCTGCCCATAAAAAAAGTCTGGCACAGCGTGCAAAATAACTCTGGAATGAATGAGTTAAAGTATATTACTTTTCATGAGCTTTAAAGTGTATTACTTTTCATGAGCTGCAAAGTGTATTATTTTTCATGAACTATAAGGTGCATTAGTTTTCATGAGCGATGGTTTGTTTTACTTTATATCTTGTGCTTGATGCTTACAAATGTTTGTACATCTGCTGTTTCAGGGCATTCAGTTTATTTTGGTGGCTGTGGATGGCACTTACTGGCATTTCTTTAGCTGGTGCTATTGGGTATGTGATTGTTTTGTTGTTTCCTAACCTCAGTTGTAAAACTTACTTTGGGAGATGTAAGAATTAAAACTGTTAACTCTGCCATAGAGGTTAAGAAATAAACCATGACTTTAAGAGCGTGACTTCAATAATCATGATTACTTTCTAGTCAGTGAAGATCAGTAATACAACAACCAGGAAGTTACAGACTTTCATTAGTGAGTGCTTATGTAGAGCAGAAGGATTGAGATTGTACAGCAAAACCACCAATGTGGAACTGATGTTGACAAGTACCAGTGAAGCAAGAGGTGAGAAAAGGATGCTGGTGTGGGATAGGGTTGAAAGTAAGAAAACCTGCTGATAGCATTACAAGGCAGTGGAGACTGGAAAACACATAGAGAAGGGAACAGGAGACAGACATGAAAGGTGTAAAGAAGGCGTGAGAAGGCCATGAATGAATTGCACAGGACAGAGAGGCTTGACATTAGTGTTTTTTTAAGGTCTGTGCTCCCTAGGGAGCTGAGGTATAATGATGATATGACTAGCTAGTCACGAGCCTGTTGTTCTCCTACATGGAATGAATTGCTAGACATGACATTATACAACAATCACCATAGTCAGTTATTAGTATTATTATTGTTGTGTGTTTTTGTATTCTGGAACATGATGTTACTAGCTGTACTTAATCCTTAACTACTGCTTTACCATCAGAAGTGTAATGAGTCAGTATATACATGAAACAAATGTCTGCTGGGAAAAGAAATCTATGTTCTGAAGTTTCTACATCATCAAAACTTCTCTGTCAAATTAAGTCTTGTTAGTCCCAGTGACAAGTGCCATTTATATGCTTTCTTAAATTCTGATTTGATCGTATCTTGATTCAAGCTCATGGAGAGATGAAAGACATTAGATACTAACAGTCAGTTCCATCAATGTGGGATTGATGCTAAGAACCAGACACATGCCAGTGGAACCAGAGATGAGAAGAAGATGCTAGCTTCAGATATGACACACATAGAGAAACCGATTGATGGTATTACAAGGCAGTCCCTGTTCTGAAATCCCCAGGGTAAGAGAGGTAGAAGGAAACCAAAATCACATGGAGAAGAGAACTGGAGACATGGAAAGACTTTAAGCAGATGGCACAGAACAGGAGGACTTGGCTATTCTACTCTCACCTCTGAGATGCATTTTCCATCTGATGTTATTAGTGTGCCGAGGTATTTGAGTCTCTTGATGTGTTTCTTAATTCTTCCAATTACATTGATGGTGCATTCTGGAGCAGTATTTTTTTGGTGTTTTTTGTTGTTGAGATTACCATTGGTTAACTGATGGAAGCCAAGGGAAAACCACTGTTTAAATTATCACATGTACAGTCATGAATCAAAAATCTAAAAAGAAAAAGTATTGGCCATCTCCAATGGCCATCAAAACACCATAAGAAATGGAGCAACATGATCACCAGCACCAGACAGCATAGCATTCAGTGAATGAATGATGTTGATGTATGTGTTAATCATCTCCAACTTTTCTTTCTGATTCACCTGTCGAGTTAATACCAGATGCTGTTTCATGATAGCTCAATATTATTTTGACAGGTGACCTTTGGTAAACATATAGCAGCCAGAGTTGTTTGTCTGATTGCTATACCTGTGCTTGTGTACTTTCTGATTTTTGCGGTGCACTTCAAAGTTCTGAATCAGAGGTCAGTAATGATGCATGCATGTTGTACTGATTGCTGAGGTTGTTATTCTCATTTTCAGGGTTTTAACTTGTGATTTTTTTTTTTTTTTTTTAAAGAAAGAAGAATTGTAGGAGATAAAAAGAAAAGACTTTTAAAAGTGTAAAGAATATTTGTATTGTGTGTAAATACAGTATATTATTTCAAGCTATTCAGATTTTGAAGAGATCTGTATTTGCAGTACACGTTAAACTTTAAGGCGCTTCTATATAAATAAGAGTGTTTTATTTAGATGGTTAAAATTCACAAGGTAAACAGCTTTTTTCTCAACACATCTATGGATATTCATATAAAATGAATGAGTGTTTACTACTTTAGGTATGTTTTCAATATAATTTTATAGCTGTATTAACACAATAACTAGCGCAGGCCACTGACAGCGTCTTGGGAGTTTCTCCACTGTGGCCATCGACCGCTGAGGGCGCCAGGCCTTATTCGTAGTAATAAATAGTAATAAGTCAAATAAAAAATGTATTGAAACACTTTCTGATCTAGTCCAAGATTTTAATTTACCACAGGAAGTCATTTTTAAAACATAGATCGTTGTCGAATTTGTAAAATTAATATTATATTCATATTTTTCTTTGTTCTAAGTTAATTACCAAACTATGTGAAATTGTTTACCATGGCAGCTAGTGATAGGGTTAAAGAAAAACCACTCATGTGCCTCGCCTAACTGCTAAACATGCTAAAACGTGTTCAAAAAGTTGTTTGATAGGTCTAGCTATGACGAAGACAGGGAAAACATCGTGGATAGTGTTTCAAATATTAATTTTGCTAGCAGCAATAACAGTATTAGTGATGATGTAAGCAGTAATGACAGTGAAGATACTGCTACTCACAGTACATTTTAATTACGTAGATTGTCCCGAATGGCTTTATTTTCAGTGAAAGAACCATTTTAGACAGTGACATACCGTACACATGATACTTCAAACAAAACACACTAGCGACATATGTACTGTAAATTAGCTGTAGATAGTGTTTTTCACGTATGTAATTGTTTTTTAAATTTTACAATTTTGTTCAAGTGGAGTAGATGTGATACCAAAGTCAGTGATAGTGTAAATATTAGTCATATTGTGTGTTCTTTGACTCTTTTTTTGATTATTAAATATACAACCTGATAATCCCCAAGACAATGGCATTACATGCCTCAGAATTTGATGGTAGGTTGATAAGTTTAGACAAATTTTAATGTTTTTTTTATCTGCAGATCATATAATATTATTTATAAAAACTATTATAACTTACAAATATACCATTCTTTTAGCTTGTTGTAACATTACATGCATTTACCTTCAAAGTGACATATCATTCATCAAACTATGTTAAAAATTAAGAAAACTACAATTTAATGTGTACATCCACCTTGAGAGTGAAAAAGTGAACAAAAATTAATTACGCCACAGCGTGTTTTTCAGTTCAGTAGTTAATGTATTAAATATTTAGTGCAATAGAATGTTTTTTGTAATACTGAGCCATACATCGAGTATAAATCACATTTCTCATACCATTGAAAATAAAATGTTTGGACCTTGACACCCGTGGAAAATATTTGGAGTAATTTGCTACAGGCCCTAAAAATAATTATAGGTACCTAAACAATGACCACTCAAATTAAACAGAACATGTGATCATTGACCACTGAATCCAAGGAAGAACATTATTTCTGTTCTTTTAAGTTAATAATGAGTTTGGTTTCTGAATAAACCAAGAAACTTTGCATAGCTGTTTTCTGATCATTAAAAAATGCATGGAAATGTGAGGCTTTCTTTCAAAGTTTTGACAGTGTTACTAAATTGGCTCATCCTGTGTAGTACCTGGGGGCTACTGGAGTAAGTATAGGACGACTGTTCCCTCAAACATGTTGTAACTGGCAACCTTATTATGTAAAACAAATCCTACAGAAGCCACTGCTGCAAGATGCTCATGAATGCTTTGGTGCACACTTCCTCCAAAGGGACCATGCTCCACAGGGAGTGAAAAGGAAAATGATCTAAGTCGACTGAATTCTTTTCTCATATTCAGATTTTTCATTTGTTTTCAAAATTATAGGAAGTCAAAGAATTGTGTCCATGTCTTTTTTATTGGTGGATTATAGATTAATATTATCTGGTCAAGTCTTGGTTAACAAAGACAACAACCAAAAAGCTACAGACTTTCATAATTGGGTGCTTGCGTAGAATAGAGGGATTAAAATGGTATGACAAGGTTACCAACGTGGAACTGATGACAAGAACTAGACAAGTGCCAGTGGAACAAGAGATGAGAAGAAGACGATGGCGATGGATAGGACACACACTGAGGAAACCTGTTGATAGCATTACAAGGCAGTCCTTGTTCTGGAATCCCCAGGGCAAGAGAGGCAGAGGTAGACCAAGAAGCACATGGAGAAGAAAGCTGGAAACAGAGGTGAAAATGATGAGGAGAATGTGGAAAGAACTTGAGATGATGTCAGAAACAACTGTATCAAAGTTGCATAACAGTTATGAAGTTTTAGGAATAGAAATGTTAAGTATCTTACTTGTATTATGGTCTTCTGTTTTTAGGAACCCATGACCAACACGGTGTCCTAAGAAAGATATTTCGCTAAAACCAATACATGCTTTCGATGGTTTCGCTGTCAGGTTATGCTCGCGTAAGATAGACAATAGTTCATTTATACCATTATAGTGATCGTTCCAAGTATCACTGAAAAGACAGATGTCATCAAGATACGCAATGACATCTGAGCGATGAGATAGGATTCGACGCATCATGCGTACAAATGTTGCAGGGGCGTTCATAAGACCGAAAGGCATGAAATTCCATTGGAATAGACCCCTAGGCATCGAAAAAGCAGTAAACGGTTTGGCGTGTTCGGATAGTGGAACTTGCCAATATCCCTTAGACAAATCGAGTTTAGTAAAGAAGTGAGAATTCGATAGTCTCGTAAGTAGCTCTTCTAGTAAAGGCATAGGTTCAGCATCAAATTTAGTCACTTGATTCAATTTGCGATAATCCACGCAAAGACGTATGTTATTGTCTTTTTTCCGTACTATAACCATCGGCGAAGAATATGCTGATGTGGATGGTTCAATAATTTTTAACTCTATCATCTCATCTAACTCTTTCTCTACCTGTGCTTGAAAATGTATCGGGATAGGATACGGTCTGACTCTTATAGGACTATGGTCAGTAAGAATAATGTCATGTTGAATGACATCAGTTTGACCAGGAATGTCAGTAAGGACATCCTGAAATTGTTCTAACATAGTAGAAACTTGTTTCTGCTCTCCTGGAGATAATTCTGGAGAAATTGCAACATCTTTCCATGATTCATTAGAGTGAAGAGGAATCATTGGAAAAGGTAAATTTACATCCGAGAAACTCGTTTCCTCATCCTGTATTACTGACAGAGATGAGTACTGTCCATGTTGGACTGGAAAATCGTCCGTTGCCTGGAAAACAGGTTGTAAATAATCAGGACGTTCATGGAATTCCGTGAGCATGTTGATGTGGAAGGTTTTACGCTTCCCGTCAATATCGACGATATAGTCAACATCGGAAACTTTTGATATTATATCGTACGGACCTTTCCAAGAAATGAGAAGTCTATTTTCCCTACAAGGTAGCAAGACAAATGCTTTGTCACCTGGACAAAGTTGACGCAAACATCTCTTTTTATTGGCCAATTCCCTTGCCTTCTGTTTCGCAAATTCAGAAGAAGCAGTTGCCAATTTGCATGCTTCAATAATCTTGTGTCTAAGTGCGATGACATATTCATAAGAGGATTTTGTGTCATCGACAATATTATCAGCAGTTATAAGATCATGAAGTAAGGACATAGGACCCCGCGGTTTCGCGCCAAAGACAAGTTCAAAGGGAGAAAATCCTGTATGTTCGTTGGTGACCTCTCTATATGCAAAGAGAGCCGCGGGTAAAACCCTATCCCAATCCTGAGGATGATCTTCCGTTATCTTACCTAGTAGGTTTTTCAGAGTTCTATTCAAACGTTCCACCATCCCATTGGACATAGGATGATAAATACTACTCAGCGATCTCTCTATCTTCAGAGTCGACATTACTTGAGACATGGTATCCGATATGAGTTGGGTACCATGGTCGGATAATATTTCTGCTGGAAACCCCAGACGAGAAAATATTAACCAAAGAGCATCTGCGACATCAGCAGTAGTTATGCTCTTTAGAGGAACAGCCTCCGGCCAACGTGTGCACATATCAACACACGTCAAAATAAATTGGTGTCCTCTAGCAGACTTTATCTTAAATGGACCAATGATGTCTATCGCCATTTTTTGAAATGGCCGAATGGGAATGTCTGCAGCCTGAATAGGTGCATCATGGCGTGGACCTCTGGATTTAATCTCTTGACATACTTTACAAGATCGACAATAGATTCGTATGTCCTTATTCACAGCAGGCCAAAAGAAAGATTGAAGAACTCTAGCTTTAGTACGGGAAAAACCCATATGTCCAGCACACTGCGAATCATGAGCGTGCTGTAAGATTTTAACTCTCATATTTTTAGGCACAAGGATTTGAGAATGAATGGACTTAGCGGAGTCTTGTACCATACGTACAAGTACGCCATTCTTCATCGTAATCCAAGATTTACGATTAGTATCCTTATTCGGATCACCTTTTGTTGCCAGAGTAAAGAATTTCTTTAGAGTAGGATCATCTTCCTGCTGTTTGATAAAGGAATCGTGGGAAATCTCCAAGGGATCATCTTGGATCTGCGCATCATTATCTTCAGAATGTGAAGATTGTGGCATATTAAGAGCTTGAGCCCTAGTGATTACTGCATTAGCAGATTGCATATTAACATTTTCCCAATTAGAGATTTGCTGTGGAGTGCATTCTTTCACTCCATGAATGCGACCGATGATAAGATCAGCGATCGGATTCGGCAAGAGACATGCTTGCACCTCTCCTGTAAAGAAAGGCGTAGCAATATTGATAATGGCAGTGGAGTACTTCTCCAATGTGCCACCAAATGTTACACATTTGACTATATTGCCTGTAGCTCAAGAAGGATTTACGAGTGATTGCCTCACTCCAATGGTAGTGCACCCCGAATCGAAAAGAATTGATACCGGAGTACCATCTATTAGGCCCCTATTAAAGACAAGAGCACCCCTTCCATTATGCGCAATTGACGCATGGAGAGCGGGAAGCGGGTGACCGCAGCTTAAAGTAGAAACTGTGGTTGGATCGAATAATGTTTTGCATTGCGAACACTCAGATGCTCTAGCAAAATCGAAAGCGGAATTTGCTACACTGTTGGAGTCTTTTTTATCATTATTCTGATTATCGGTGTCGTGGAACTCCTGTTGTGCAGAGTTAGCCTGGTAATACGATTTACCATGTCTTTTGTGTTGTGATCTACCTCGGTTATAATTGTCTCTATAATTATTATTGCCTCTGTTATAACCCCTATTTGGGTTTGAATCATAATATTCATGATCATAATCATCATGCTCGTTATATTGAGTATCCCTGTAATATTGTTTCTTTTGTCTCCATGAAGCACTTGGGTAGTTCCTATAGCTACTCCCTTTCCGAGAATTTCTAACATTATGGGTACCTCTCGCGTGTCGAGGACTATCAGCCCGATTCCAGTTCTTCGAAGAAGAACCCTGATTTGAGTGGTTATCTTGGTTTTGATACTTATTCCAATTAACCTTTTTATCAAATTTATTTTTAGCTCCTTGGAATTTGTGTGAGTAATTCTGATTATACTCTGTTGCCGAAGCAACTGGCATACTCTCTTTAATGTTAGAGTTACTAAGAATCATGTCAGGGTGTGCCGTGGCATACTGGTCACAATATTCTTCCATTTGCTTTATTGTACCAGGTTTACGCTCATGTAAGAACTCTAGGAATGATTTATTTACAGAAGACATGACCTTGTCTCTTAGCAATAAATCCGTAAGACCATCAAATGTTTTCTCTGTTTTGGATAATTCAATCCATCGTGAAAGTGTAATTCGTGCTTTTGAGATGAAATCTGAGAATTCTACACCTACCTCAGGTCTCATTGTTTTAAACAAAAGACGGTAACCTTCCTCAGACAGCTGATATTTCTTTATCAAAGCTGCCATAACAGCATCATAATTATCTTTGTCGGCCTCTTCAACAAAATATAACTTACTTAGGGACTCCCCTTTTAGATTTTCAGACAACTGATTCACATACTGTGATTTGTCAACATTATGAGATCGACAAGCCCGTTCAAATCTAGAAAGCCAAAATGTTATGTCATCACTGGTAGGGTTAAACGCTGGTACCTTGACCTTGTACACAAAGGGTTTACCATTACCACCAGATGCCTGATTAACATTACTCATACATGTCAATTTTAATTTCTCTAATTCAAACTCATGTTCTCTTATTGCTTTTCTCTCTTCAGCTTCTCTATCTAATCTTTTCTGTTCTGCAGCAGCAGCAGCTTCTAATTTTTTCTGTTCTGCAGCAGCAGCAACTTCTAATTTTTTCTGTTCTGCAGCAGCAGCAACTTCTAATTTTTTCTGTTCTGCAGCAACTTCTAATTTTTTCTGTTCTGCAGCAACTTCTAATTTTTTCTGTTCTGCAGCAACTTCTAATTTTTTCTGTTCTGCAGCAACTTCTAATTTTTTTCTGCTCTGCATCAGCTTCTAATTTCTTCTGTTCTGCCTCAAATCTCCTTTCCTCCACTTGCATCTGCAATTTCTTAAGTTCAGCAGCAGTATCAGCTTCTTTTTCTAATCTTTTTTCTTCAGCTAGAGCTTTCCTTTCTTCTGCAGCAGCTTTTTTTTCTTCTATTTGAAGTTTTCTCTCCTCAGCCGCAGCTTTTTTTTTCCTCAGCAGCAGCTTTTCTTTCTTCAACAGCAGCAGCAGTTTTTTTCTCTTCTGCAGCTAATGCTTTGTCATATTGAGCAACAGCCCATTGTTCTAAGTCTTTTCCAGTCTTATCAAGAGATTTTCCTTGTGCAATGAAATAATCTAATGTAGACATATTGTCTTCTTAAATCAGAAACCTGAAAAAGTAAATAAATTACCCTATTTCACTTTAATGGGAGACAAGTCTATACCATAGACTTAGTCTTAGTCCAAACTTGTATGGTTTATAATAACCAATGATAACTTGAGTACCTGTGGACAACAATAACTGTATCTCAAATACTGTGGGAGACAAGCCTTACAAAGGTCTTGTACATTTTGTTTTATAACAATAACAATCATAAAGTACTGATCTGTACTATACTATCAGTGTATACCACTATACGTCATATGTCAACTAAAGACATTACAAAGGACAAACAAGAAAAGACAATATGAACACATTTGCAGAGATCAAATTAAATTAAATAGGAGAAATGAAAAAAATGATCACAGAAACCGTGATGATAACTGCCATAATATAACAAGACAAATACGCCACAGTGTATAAACATAAGGGTGTAAAAAACTGAAATGAAAGGAAAGATGAGACCTACAATTATACAAACAAATCAAACAAAACTAAGGAACACAAAATTATTAACAAAAAACAACGAAGAAAAGAACACCTCATCACAACTAACAGAAATAGCAGCAAATTGTTGCTAACAAATTTCCAATTAAGAAAATGTGTACCTATAGAATACTAGTACCAGACCAATGTCACTCGGCATACCTTGTACTAGTCACACAGAACATAAACTAATTTAATACATAACAAATAACATGTAAGCATAAATAGCATATAGCATACAATATAATTTATGTCATGAATGGAATGTGTTGCAGGTATAGTGTTGTAAAGCAGGCACAGTTTATTTTAATACTAATAACTTGCCACTTTATTCAGTAATAGATTTAATTTTAAACTATTACACTGTCAATTTTTCTCTGTTGAGCATATGAAGATCCAACGATGAACTATGCACTTTATGTTCAACAACACTGTGATTCTTCTGTACGTTGAGAAATGTCAACAATACTGCTCCAGATATTTTCTACACTTGATACCACTGTCCTGTGTAATACTGTCTGTACAGCGAAAAACTGTCAACAAGCGCTGACCTAGATACAGCATCCTATCGGTAATACAGGTCAAGCTGACATCGACTGTATAGCTGTCCTACTGGTGTTGATGTGGTCAAACAAATGTTCTTTCAGCTGTAAACTGTGATTCTCAACACAAAACTGCGTAAGCTGGACCCAGGAATCTGGCTCGCCACTGTAAAGTTCCTTTTCTTCTTTCCACTCTGTAAAGTGTCAGTCTGTATGCTCTGTAAGTAAGAGTGGTGTGTTGTTGAGATCAGGCATGCTCCAGTCTACCCAGCTGTAAATGGGTAACTCACCCTAGTCCTGAGTTAGGGAAGGCAAAGGCTCCAGGGGAAGCAGGCCCTAAACTTGGTCACTCCAACCGACGCAGGATGGTGTATGTATGAAGTAGAAGTGTAGAGTGTGATTACCGCGAATGGTGTACTGTTCGTGTGCTGACCAATATAACCACTCATACACATGTGTCTACAAGGCACCAATGCAGACTGCTGGAATCTTTGTTTACTCAATTTATTCAGACGTACACACTGGGACATACGAGTACATCATGGTATGTTGACATATCAATTTGTAGGTATACATAGCAGATCTGAAGTCATGACACATTCAGAAATAATGGGCAGTACATCAAAAGTTCAATGTCATGATATATTATGGCCGCATCCCCCTATCTGACTAAACGCGTCAGTGAAGGCAGATCGGTAAATAACTAAAGTTACTTGACGTCCATAGTTTGTAGCATATATTATGAAACCACGAAAGGGGGGGGTTCTAGCAAGATTGAGATCTCCCTGTCACTGTCCGATAATAGGATAAATAATCTGTTCTCTTGGCAGTGATCAAAACATATGATGACCGAAATCTAACATGGCCGCCTCCCTGAGTTGTCGTTCACTCATTCATAGGAAGGAGAATATAAGCCAGAGTTAATTTATAATGGGTATATAAATGATTTCATAAATGTTCCCATACAGCTCTACGGTGATCAGGTTAGTTCACGTAGCCATAACCGCTGTAGGAAAGTCTGTCATCTTCGTCGATACAAAACACGACCCTAGCGATACGAAGCACAATGTTCCATCTAGGTCGAATCGACATGAGATCATCAATATAGGGTCTGGCAATACATGGAGTCCGAATTATACATTGTACCGTACCTTAGGAGAGTCTCTAACATAAACTATAGTAGAGATACCATCTCCTTTAGAAGAAAACCACTTCCTGAATCATATTTCCTTAAGAATCTACCAGCCCTTTGAAAAATGCGTACCCGCCATTATCACGGTACATCGGAACTCTCACGACTTGTCAAGACAACTCATACTTCCGCTAGACCGGAATAACAAGAATCTAGTCCCTCCTACCCATCCAAAATATACAATATAGGACTGATTCTACTTGTACTAATAATATGTAATACATATGAATTCAGGCCATAAACACAATAAGCAAATTAATATATTTTCTGGCCCTAAAAAATAAGTACAAACGTAAGCGCAATATCCTTGCGCCGGATCAATATCCAGAATGATTACTCCTATAATCAAAAGTGTGAATCAAACATGGATTCTCTCGCTTTTACCATAGACAGCATTTTCATACACAAATGAATGAATGTCTATATTTTTCCCATATTAAATAGCCATATCGATTTTTGTAATATGTGCGTCAAAATATGCACGCAACAGGGATGCCTTGTGTATTCTCTGGGAATCTCTGAGGAGCCAAAGAAAGAGTAGGACTACTGTTGTAAGAGATGACTAATGTGAGGTTGTGCAAGGGGGGGGGGGGCTGGCAACCTCATCACGTTAAATAAATGGCTACAGAATCCACTACTGGAAGAGTACATGGATACTTTGGTGCAGGCTTCCTGCAAGGGGACCAATTTAACCTACTCCTTCGCTGATTTGCTTCATATGTCGCTGTGGTTTGTCTGTATAATCTTGTCATTTGTGAAACTGCAGACTTACTATCTTTGTTTTTTGATCATCTTGTTACTTGTGAAACTACAAACTTACTGTTCTTTGTTTTTTGATCATCTTGTTATTTGTGAAACTACAAACTTACTGCTCATATTGATTGTTTCTTGATTGTCTCAATCTCAGTGGAAACGGTGATGGGTTCTTCAGCTCAGGGTTCCAGTCACAGCTGATAGGCAACAGACTTTATAATGTTAGCATGCCTCAATGTAAGTACAATGTCTTATTGAATGTTTTGTACACCAGAGTAATGAGATAGCAGGTTTTGCAATGTCAGCATGCTGAAATAAATATAACATTTTTGGAATTTAACTTTCCCTCTTAAGTATAATGTAGATTTAGCTGCATGAGCATGCTGCTATAGGACTACATCTACCTTTACCATTACATCTTAGTAGGACAAAAACATAGTCTTAGTCAGGGACAAATGGATAAAAACAGTAGAGAAAAGAAAGAGAGAGGTAATCTAAGTGCATACAGATTTAAAACATTATGACTGTATAAGTGAGGGATGAGTGAAAAGTAACTATGCACTTATGTTACAAACAGTATAATAGTCTTTTTCATTTGCTGTCATATAACCATATGAGTGTCAGGCATTCCCCACCATCCAAGGGGGCTCTCCAACTATGCAGAGCTAAAATACTGTGCTCTGGTTCTGGGCTCTCCCAAGGAATTGTCATGTCTTGCACAGAGCCATTTCTCAGCTTCCCCTGACTACCACTGGGTCCACAGTGAGATCCTCCAGAATGCAGTCAACCAGGCCAAAGAATTATGCTTGTTGTCATATAACCACATCAATTTCTGTCATAAAGTTGGAGGTCAGTGTTAGGCTTCTCTCATTTGTTGTCATATAACCACATCAATTTATGTCATAAAGTTGGAGGTCTGTGTTAGGCTTCTCTCATTTGTTGTCATATAACCACATCAATTTCTGTCATAAAGTTGGAGGTCTGTGTTAGGCATCTCTCATTTGTTGTCATATAACCACATCAATTTCTGTCATAAAGTTGGAGGTCTGTGTTAGGCTTCTCTCATTTGTTGTCATATAACCACATCAATTTCTGCCATAAAGTTGGAGGTCTGTGTTAGGCTTCTCTCATTTGTTGTCATATAACCACATCAATTTCTGCCATAAAGTTGGAGGTCTGTGTTAGGCTTCTCTCATTTGTTGTCATATAACCACATCAATTTCTGTCATAAAGTTGGAGGTCTGTGTTAGGCTTCTCTCATTTGTTGTCATATAACCACATCAATTTCTGTCATAAAGTTGGAGGTCTGTGTCAGGTTTATCTCATGTGCTGTCATATAACCACATCAATTTTTTTAATGAAGTTGGAGGTCTATGTCAAGCTTCTCTCATGTGCTGTCATATAACCACATCAATTTCTGCCATAAAGTTGGAGGTCTGTGTCAGGCTTATCTCATGTGCTGTCATATAACTACATCAATTTTAAAAATGAAGTTGGAGGTCTGTGTCAGGCTTCTCTCATGTGCCAGACATTGTGGAGTCAGTATTCTTGGAGGACATGTTCTACTGTTTATTTATCTTCCACACATAAGTGCGCTTCTGTTTGCCCATTTAGTTATTTGTTATAGAACTTGTCTCATTCTTAGTGTTTTGTTACAAACACCTCATTATTTTGTAACAAAAATGGTTTACGGTATCTTTGACTAGTGATCAACCTTTTCCATCCTTAAGCAGTGTCATGTAGTTGTTTCCTTGTTTCACTGTGTGAACAGAAACAAACAATTAATAATCTGAATATGGTTTTGTCACTTGAGGAATGAGCACAAATGTTGCTAATATGCTAAAAGTCTCAAAAGATCACTTATTGCAATGCTCATTGCAGGTGGCTCAAGCTATGTGCATCTTAATTTATTTTGGTGGTGTGTAGCCACTATCACTAACACTTGCTCATTGCTTATATAGAAGTGTTGATTTATGGTTGCCTGATAAAATATGGTGGCTGACTGTAATTGTTACACTGGGTAACTCAGGTTATTGTTGTTGTTATAGAAACAGCAGCGTTTGGACGTCAGCCCAATGCCATGTAGTGATATTTGTTTTATTTCATATTAGATAAATGTCTAGCCTCAGAAGGAGATGCTATTTCCTAACATCTTCAAGTTCTCGGCTCTCAAAGAGGTAGTGGTCAACAGTTTTATAGGGGTGTGTACACCGCTAGCACTCTGGAGTGTGTTGTGGTTTGTTCAGGTGCTTGTTAAATAGAGTAACTATTCACCATCATTAAGAATTAATACAGAACAGTAAAAAAATTATGCAGGAATTATATAACACTAAATGGTGGTGTCCTGATATAACCTAATAATATATATTATGTATACACTGTTTAGATAGCGCAGACTATGCTGGCTTGGCCACGTCTGCCACGTGGAAGATTGTCACACCCCTAAAGGTACCTTCTATGGACAACTGGCAGATGGCAGAAGAACATTTGGGCGACCACAGCTACAGTTCAGAGATGTGTGCAAGAGAGATATGAAGGCTCTGGACATAAATCCAGCAACCTGGGAGGATGAAACTGCCAATCGCACCAAGTGGCAATGCTCATTATGGCCCCCACCTCAGATTGGGCAAAGAAAAAAGCTCTTACAACAATCAGAAGAGAAAAGAACAAGCAGAAAGGAACACCAGGGAAAAAGAGCAGCTGCAGGCTATCACCTCAGGGGTGCATTTCCACAGTCAGTCATGACCAAATGAGCTACTTCTAGATATAACCGACATTTCCATGGTTGAAAGGTGCATTGTACGTCAAAGTGTAGCAAACACCCAGACAAAAATAAAACGTCAAAATTTTTTTTTTTTTTTTTTTAGGCAGAGTAACTAGGGTAGAAGATTGTTTCTTGGCTGACTTTATGAGAGACATTTTCAGATATAGCTTTTGGAAGTGTGATAACTCTGAAGCAGCGACGTACAGGAGGGGCTTACCTTCATTCTCATGCTCATCTGTACCCAGAGGATTATCCTCCAAAACAGCAACAGGTTGGTGGATTGCTTGATGATGTGATTGGCTGGCTGATTTATTACCTGGTGACTTGATTAGTTGGTTGACTGACTGGGAATGGTTTGAAAGGTTCCTTGATGTATTGCCTGATGATTTGAATGGCTCATTACTAGATAATACAGTGATTAGTCAATCAACTGATTAATCAGCATTTCATTAGGTGTAGAAATCTTTGAAGCTACATCAGTCACAATGTAATAACCTGGATTTTCTTATGTAAATAATTTCAAGCCAGTGAAATTTCTTAATCTTGATTACCAAAACATGTGACCTCTACAAGAAGTCATAGAAGAAAGTGGTAACCCTTTTTTGTATATGTCATGAAATTCTCACCTACTTCTATACAAGCTGACAATATGAAAATGGGCACTCTGCTAGCTTTAAAGCTAATCTTAATGAAACAAAAAAATTATAATAACAAATGGAAATTCCACTCAAAAATAGTTTTGTTTGTTTTTTTAACTATTAAAAAAAATGTATGTGTGTCTTCTTCTGGGACACAGTGGAAAGCAAATACAACACTGCAACAAAGTACTATCGATTTTTATTATAGTATTAATTATTTGGTGTTCGCATTCAGCAGCTTTGTTAGTTAAGTCCCAATTTTGGCAAAGTTTTTTTCCCTCACTATTTCCACAGCTGAGCTTTTTAAATTTTTCTTTGGTCAGTTCATGCATTGGTTTTGTTGTTGTTTTATTTTAATCCCTTTTTTTCACTTTCAAAATTAATTATGACAAAAGGAAGAAAATTCCATTCCAGATCTGTATTTTATTTTGCTACATTAAATATTTTTTCAATGATTTCATTTTGACTACAGTGAACAAAGCCACCATTGTCTAATAATCTTTCTTAAAACCACAAAGTTATACTAGGAATGGAGTTCTTTGAAGTTTTGTCTTTCCCAGTGGCACTGGACAGGAAGATGTCTCCGAACCAAATAGGCTACAGAGTTTCCAGACAGATTTGCTACACAGATCCCAATCTTCTTGAGACCAATACAGAATAAATAATTCTCATTCCTTGTCGGAACATCTGTTGTGACTTCCCCTGCATGTAGGGAGAAAGACAGACAAAACAATGAGGGAGACAGACTGGATTATCATGATGCAGAGGAGAGAGGGAGATTGGTGGAGATCATTTTTAAGTCAGAAATGCTCACAGTTGATAGCCGAAGGGTCTATTTGGTGGCCATGTATAAAATATGAGCAGTATTTATAGTGAAAAAACTGTTGCAAGTATGAAGGTGTCCTACCATGCAGAATTATATGTACAAGCAGCAGATCATGGAAGAGGAAGAATATTCAGCTGTGAAAATAACTGAGCATTGGGAATGTTATCTTTCAAGCAAACAAGACATGGCGCTCTTTTTTATAGGGACTAGACTTTTTGGAACCGAAAAGCTACAGCGACTCCAGATCACATGGAGAAGAGAACTTGAAGACAGATATGAAAGAGATTAGTAAGACATAGAAAGACCCCTGAGTCGATGGTACGGAACAGGAAGACTTGGCGTGTGTTTGTTGAAGGCCTATGCTCCATGGTTACAGTAGGTGTTGTGTGGTGGTTCTAATAGAAGGTGTTGGGTGGTAGTTAAAATAGATGTGTGGTAGTTTTGATAGACCGGTTGTTATAAGGGAAGGTGTGGCCTTGTGGTTATAATAGAAGGTATATGGTGGTTATATTAAATGGTATTGTGGGGTGGTTATAGTAGTTCAGCACCCCATGTGGTTTCGGGGGTCTGAAGAAAACAAAGAAATAGAATCACTGCTCTCTCAGACATGTAAAAATGGCTAATGGGAGATTGTGCATGGGGCTAGCAACCACATCCTGTGAAATAAACAACTACATAAAACCCCCACTTCAGTAGCACATAAAGTGGTTCTTTGGGACATGACTCCCGCAAGGGGCCATCTACATATGTAGCCCTTTGTTCCTTATGGAGCATAAAAAGTTAATATTATTGTTACTGCAGAAAGTGTTGGGAACTGGAGACATTGTTGTAAATTGAATGTGAATCGCTGTCACTTTTAGCTGAGTGGTCCGCCTCTGTCTTTTTCTCTATTTTATCTTCTCCCACTTTTCTTTGTAATAGCTCCTACAGCTCTGTTTCTGGAATTTAGTCATGTCACTCTTAAGTTGGACAGGCTAAATTCCACCCCTTTGCAAGTGCACATCGGCACCAAACTATAAGTCTTTGCATTTATCCTTTCTTGTGGGTAGCGGCAAAGTTCCCTGATTCTTTGATTTAGAGAGAAACTGGACACACAGGAAAGCGCCTGCCGCCTTTCATGTATCCGGGTGCGTCTAAAATCGTGAACTCTGGCCATTCGAATGACCGCCAGAGTGTCGCAATTTTCCTTTATCAAGAGACACCAGGGAGACAACTCCCATCAATGCACGTGTAAACCCACGCTTGAACACCTGCAGACATTATCTAACTATATAAGCTAGGTGTTGCTGAGTTATTTGCCGGTTGAAGATCATGCACTGAGTATGGTTACTTTAGTGATCTTTTGTTCATCGTGCTTTGTTATTATTATTACGCGAATTAGGGTGAAGGTGTTCATACAACTCAGTAGCATGGTATGAAGAAGTAATTCATGTAACTTGAACTCAGCAACATTAATGAAGTAATTAATGCCTTCAGGTTGAGTCCATAATATTTAATCACATGTACACACAGGATGATCATTTCAAATAGGAGCAGAACATAAGTCCGTATAAGTCATGCATAAATTAATCAATAACGTAGACTGCTGGTTTACGTGTCAATGTCCGTTTAAGGATACAATGCAGTATTGTCGTCAGAACATCACAGCTATATGCACGCGCAGCTAGACATGGCTACCTGCCGACAGTGAGACTGCGAGTCTGAATATTCATACGAATTTGACGATTATTCTCCTCCTTCTGAGGATTCTAGTTAAACACTAACCTCCGTAAGTTTCCTCTCATATAGAGTTCTAGGACTTACCCTGGTCCATCATAAATGCACATATAAATGGCTATATCATGCCATTGAATTGGAAGGTTAGAAAAACGCAGCTATTCAGCTTGGCGGTCAAGTAACAAAGGGTAGCGTCTCCTAGTTACCGACTGTGACCCAAACAACGCTAGACACGTCATAATCGATCGTGTATGGAGCGTTCAATAATTGAAACATCTATCGCAATATATTAAATGTCTTAACCTTTACAATTGCACGTCTGCTAACCTTTAGCAGACGGCGTTAATATCATATACCGTAATAATTCCCTGTACACCGGGGAAAAAAAAATCGATAGATTTTTTTTCAAGATTTATCCGACTTAACAATTTTTTCAAAAAAAAAATTTAACACAATCGTGACATATGGCCGACGATGTTCTGAGTAGAACCGTGTCGCGGTCATGTCAACTAACTATTTGTCATAGTCATCTAACATTAATCACATTATATATCAATATTATACATATTATTATATCAACTAAATAAAATGTCCAATGTTAATAGTGAATGATAGAATTAAATTAAAGTAAGGTCTGTCGTATTAGTATGTCATATAGGAATTAATTTGACTAATTAAATTAATTTAATTAATTAAACTAAGAGTTAAATTATTAAGATTCTAATGTAACGCGATGTTATGAGAGAAGAAAAGACAAAATAAGTGAGAAGAAATAGAAAGAAATTCGAATATAAGTTTAACTTAATTGTGTGTGTTAAGTGTTAGTGAATAATAACTATCTAATTTAACTAACTAAATAACGTATAGGTACATTAAAAAAAATATTAATCTAATACTTGTGTGAGATTTATTTTCTCTTTTCATAATTTCTTCTTTTTATATTTCGTTCTCTTTTTTTGTTCTTTCATTTCATTTTTTTCTCACATTTCATTTTATTGATAATAATTCAATTAAGAAGTTAAGTTAACTAATTAATTAGTATAGGATATGATGATCCATCCGTAGTCCTGATCCTGATGAATTCTTTTAGACAAAGTGTTGAAACGTTTCCGTCGGACAGAAATGTCAATTATCCTAGGATCCAAGAATTAAGTGCACATAGGATAATAAGTTCGACTTGTCGTCAGATATTGTTCCATGATTGTTCAACGAATATTCATATATTGTGTATGGACGTTAGACGAAGTTTCAATGTCAATATGTATACCTTGATTGTCTTTAGTTCAATTCTGTGATGCATATAGTGTTTATAAATATTAAATTGAAGGCAAGGTTAGTTCCCTTATAGTTGATACTTCGTTCTATCCAATGTAGTGATGATTGACGTAGTTTAGGAATGTCAATGTTGATTATTCGTCGTCAATAGGATTACGTGACAACGCATCCGCCACAATATTTTCAGTGCCAGGAATATGTTCAATGGAGAATTCAAATGGCTGCAGGATGATCGCATATCTGGCGAGTTTTGGGCTCTTGTGGTTAGATCGACGCAAAGATGCTACAGCACGTTGGTCAGTCTGTATGGTGAAGGGAGCACCAAGCAAGAACTTTTCTAATTTTGTGATTGCCCATATAAGTGATAAAAGTTCCTTGTCCACTGTGGAATACTTTGTTTCTGCCGGCTTTAGCTTTCTTGAAATATATATAAGGTAGGATGTAGAACGCCATCATGGTTCTGGAGCAGGCATGCACCAATGCCGTAGTTACTAGCATCTGTTCGTAAGAAAAATCTTTTGGAAGCATCGGGAAGTCTTAAAATTGGTTCATGCGAAAACAAATTTATAATTTTGTTGAAAGTTTCATTGCATATACCAGTCCATGTCACCTTCACCAGCATGTCTTTTTTTAACAATGAAGACAATACAGCCGTGATGGATGACAAGTTTGGTATGAATCTACTGTAATATTGAACAAGTCCTAACAAACTCCTGACCTGTTTCTTCGTCTGAGGAACTGCTATGTTTAGAATTTTGGAGACTGTACTAGGTAACGTTCGGATATATCCCGATCCAGTGATATGTCCCAAAAAGGTTATCTCATTACACGCGATCTGAACCTTTGTAGGTTTAGCAGTTAGATGATAATTCCTTAGAGTGTCGAAAACATATTTAAGTCCCGAAACATGTTCCTCAAACGACGAACTAAACAAGCATATGTCGTCAATATATGTAATAACGTCTGGTCTACCTGATAAAATTTGTCGCATCAGGCGAATGAAGGTAGCTGGCGCATTAACAAGCCCAAAAGGCATCACATTCCACTGGTATAAACCTTGTGGAGTGGAAAATGCGGTGTAGTACTTAGCCTTTTCGGTCAGTGGTATCTGCCAATAACCTTTAGTTAAGTCTATCTTACTAAATATAGTTGCGTTGGATAGACGTGGCAGTAAGTCGTCGATAAGTGGATGTGGTTCGCTGTCAACTATAGTCTTAGCATTTAATTTTCTATAATCAACACATAGTCTGATGTTATTGTCCTTCTTCCGGACAATCACTAATGGAGAAGAGAATGGCGAATTACTAGTCTCAATGATTCCCAGAGACAACATCTGTTCAAGTTCCTTAGTAGTTTTAGCAAGGAAATGTAAAGGAACCGAATAGGGATGTACACGAATAGGTGTATCATCATTGAGAGTAATGTCATGACTGATAGCTGATGTGCGACCCAGGACGTCGGTCAACACATCTGGATAAGATTGTAATAGATTAGCAATCTGTAGACGCTGTTGCGGTGTAACCGTTGAAGAGATGGTTACATCCCGCCAAGATTCAGTAGGTTGAACTACTGGTACCGGTAACGGTAACTGTACCTCAGGAAAAGAAGATTCTTCTTCCTGGATGACGGATAAGTTGGAATAATAACAAGTAGATACTGTGTTGTCATCTAGTTCATGAAAAATTGACTGTAAGTGTTCAGGACGTGTATGAAATTGCTTGAGCATGTTAATATGAAATATCTTTTTGTGTCCCTTGATATCTAAGACGTAATCAACGTCGGAAATTTTATCAATGACTTTGTAAGGACCATTCCAAGATATCAATAATTTATTGTTATTGTGAGGAAGTAACACATAAGCCTCATCGCCTGGGAATAATTGGCGTAATCGTCGAGACCTATTTTGTTGAGATCGAGCCTTAGCTTTTGCAGCCTCAGAAGAAGCTGTTGCCAACTGGCAAGACTCAATAATGTTCTTCCGAAGATTAATCACATACTCGTAAGATGACTGAGTGTCCTGAGTCATCTCTGCGTCAATTAATAAGTCTTTTATTAGTCCCATAGGACCTCTTGGGGGAGCACCAAAAACTAATTCAAAGGGAGAGAAGCCAGTTTGTTCATGCGGTACCTCCCGATAAGCAAATAGAACAGCTGGGAGTGCTCTGTCCCAGTCATGAGGGTGCTTAACAGTAACCTTATGTAGTAGTTGTTTAAGTGTACGGTTAAGTCTTTCAACCGCACCATTACTCATAGGATGATAAATACTACTTAAATTCCTATCAATGTTCCAAGTTTTCATGACTTCCTTCATGGTGTCAGATATGAACTGTGACCCATGGTCTGATAAAAGTTTTCTAGGAAACCCTATTCTAGAAAAGATGAGATGTAGTGCATCAGCTACATCTATGGTAGTGGTGGTCTTTAATGGGATAGCTTCTGGCCATCATGTGCACAAATCAATGCACGTAAGGACGAATCTATGTCCTCTGGCCGATGGTAGCAATGGACCAATAATATCTATGGCCATCTTGTCAAACGGTCTTACTGAGATATCGCAAGCCTGAATAGGCGCCGTGTGAAAAGCTCCACGTGCTTTCACTTCTTGGCATGTAGTACAGGAACGTACATACTGCGAAATATCTCTTGACACTCCTGGCCAAAAGAATGAAGACAGTACTCGAGATCGTGTTCGAGTATATCCCATATGTCCAGCACAATGTGAGTCATGTGCATGTTGAAGAATGTACCGTCTAAAAGTATACGGGACCATAACTTGTTGTTTCATTTGTGATTTGTCATTAAAACATCTAATCAATATGTCATTTTTAATAACAAACCAATGTTTGTTATTATTACCTGAGGATAGATTGTCAACTTTATCAACCAGCTTAAAAAATTTTTTCAAAGATTTATCCTCTTTTTGTTTGGTTGCAAATGTTTCCCTGTCAATAGGTGAATTGACTACAAACTCCTCTTGGTTGTCTGCATCCATCTTATTATCACTAAATTTCTCCATGAGTTGAGTCTGCGCTCTAGTCGTCACGGCGTTTCCAGTGCATAGGTTATGTTTCTCCCATTCTATGATCTCATCTGGAGTACAATCTTTACTGCCGTGTATACGACCAACCATCAGATCAGCTATAGGCTTTTTTAGCATACATACTTTTACATTCCCTGTGAAAAAGGGTGTTCTAATATGAACAATAGCTGTTGGGTAAAACTCAATAGTTCCACCAAATGTCATGCAGCGTACATATTCTCCTGTCGCACAGCTAGGATGTACCAGCGACTGACGTACACCAATCGTCGTGGATCCTGAATCCCTCAGCACTGAGACGACGGATCCATTAACTAATCCCCTGTTAAAAATTAGTAAGCCTGTTCCATCGTTGACTGCAAGACCTACCTCTGGTGTAATATGTCCGCAGTTAAGCACTGTTTCTTTCGCCTTCTGAAAAATAAGATTGCATTGTTTGCAACTATTTGCCACATTATAATTAATAGCAAAACATGCAGCAGAAGACTGTGTTGTATTATTGTCAAGTGGGACCTGAGCTATAGGGGTAGTATTATTTGTAACTGCCGCCCCCTGTATTATGGTTGTAATGAGATGATCCCCGAGAATGAGATCGATTCCGAGTATAATTGTTAGAATTATCTCGTCGTCCTCTATAGTAACTATTATCTCGATGTCTCGAGCCATGATTATTACCATTCCAGTTATTGTTATTTTTCGGGGTATGTGATCGATTATAATTAGTGTTATGTTGACTATTGTGGTAGTTTGTTTGAGGTGAATAATTTCTATCTCGTGATCTACCTCTGTTGAACTCATTTTTATTGTTGAAATCATTATTATGTCCCTTCTGAAAGTTAACATTGTGATTTCTTTGGAACCTACTTCTGTCTACACTGTGATGTCTTTGTTTGTTATTATGATTGTAGGCCATATTAGACGCCACAGGTAGAGGTTCTCTTAATGAGGAGTTAGAAATGTTCGCATTCGGATGTGCCGAACAGTAGTTTAAAGAAATTTTTTTCTAACTCGTCAATAGTACCTGGTTTACGCTCCTGCAAATATGCAAAGAATGGCTGGCTAACCGAAGATAATACCTTATCCCGTAGTAGCAAATCAACTAATTTGTCGTACGATTTGTTGACTTCTGCCAGTTCAACCCATCTATTAAATGTATTGCGTATGTTCGCAATGAATCCTGCAAAATCTTTTGGAGATTCAGGTAAAATTCCCTTAAATTTCAACCTACAGTGTTCCTCGTCCAGGTGAAAACCTTCGTAAAAGCAAGGACTTAATAGCACCGTAGTTATTTGCTATTGATGGGTCAGCATTTTGAGAAGCCGTCAATGGTTCTCCAACCAAGAATTCATTTAACTTGAGTACCCATGACTCTTCAGGCAAATGATTTGTTTTGCAAGTCTGTTCAAAACGTGACAGGAACGATGAAAGGTCGTCCACGTTTAAGTTGAAAGTGGGTAATTTAAAGTTGTAGAAATGTTTAGTTTGGCTGGATGACGATCCATTTTGTGCGTTATTATTATGGTTTGCATCAGCACTTTGTGCTTGTAATCTTGCTGTCTCCAATTTAATACGCGCCAATTCCATTTCTTGTTGTAAAATAATTTCCTCTCGTTTCAATTTATTATCTTCTTCCTGTCTGGCGATTGCTCTTTGCTCTTCTCTTTCACGTTGAGCAATCTCTCTTAATCTATTTTCCTTGGCAATTTGCTTCATCTCACGTTCCTCCTCCTCTTTCTTTAATGCAGCCTTTTGTTCCTCTATTTCTGCTTTATGTTTTTCCAGTTCTGCCTCAGCAAACTGACGAAGTTCTTGAGATTTATAGCCATATTCCTTACCAATTTTAACGAAATGGTCTATAGTAAGCATTTTGACTTTTATCTGGTAAGTAATTATTGATAATTACTGATTAAAATAGTCAATAGTAGCTTCAGAGTAATTATTATACTTACTCAACTTAGGAATATTCAATATAAATAATCACAATAGTACTGAACTCTTATGTCTAAGTTCAACCAATAGACAATATTTTTGTAACAATATTGTATCTAAGTATTAACTATATCATAAATAGTAATGATATCTGTTAACTATAATGTAATTACATCACACAATTAATCTCAATATCCAATAATGTTGGGTATGATTCCTAGTAATTATATTGTTCAATGTACTAAGTCACTCTCTTAGTACCAGAAAAGTATATTAAATAATATATAATGGGTCTATTACCTCAAAGGTAGACTATAAGATTATTTTATTTGGTCAATATATATATATTATATTATTATGCCCTAGGCATCTCTTATAAATTGTAGTGCTAATTTCTTGGACTATCACTGCATAATTATGCAATGTCCCATATTAACCTTAAATGTCAGAAAAAATTAATTAAATTAAATTACAAGTGTATTATTGAATATAATGTTATATTATTAATGTAGTATTTAATATATATCATGAGTACAAACAAAACAATGATGCAACTAAAGGGTACAAACAATGTCAAGACGCAAACAAGACATTTTCACAATTAAAAATGAATTTATGAACTAAATAAAACAAGCGGAAGTGTCACACGGAAAACGAAGGGTCAAAGATTGACCCGAGGTCAACTGAATATGCAAAGTACACAAAAAAAAAATGAATGCAAAAAATGATGACATCACAGGACTCATAACGGACAAACATTTAACAATCATAAAATAAATTGATAGTAAGAGTAGACTGGACGAAATAGTTAACGAACATGATACAAAACTGAATAAAAATGTGAACTTAGTACAAATAAAATACACCAGTTATCTACGGAACGGCACAGCTAACACAAATCGTCAAACGATAGCAGATCTGGACAGGTAGTCCAATGGCAAACCTCAATGGGGCTTCCAAAAATGCAATCGTTTAACTGCCCTAAGAAACGACCGAAATCAATTCAGGCATCGTGAGAGCCACAGAATCTAATTTCGGTTCATCCTCCCTACCGCCCACTAATTAACAACACATTAAAACAACCCAAAAAATACATGAAACACATTCAGAAAAGACATGCCTATGCAGGCAAAAGGCATGGACTCAGTACTACTGTTTGCAATGACGACAGTTTAAACAGCTAGACTTATCTTTTCCGTTGCTTAGATCAGTGCTAGAGGTCGTCAACAGCTAGGCTAATGCCCCTGACTGTCTGCTCCTGTAGTCCATATCGTGTGTTTGCTTCAATGGCTCATGTTTCCCCTGGTTAGGCTTAGAGAACGACTTTGGTTTCTCCGACAGTTCACCTACACGACTTTCGGTGACGTCACGTTGTTAGGCATTATAATGAGTAAGACGTCATCTTCGACTGGATCATGTGATCGAAACTTGATCGTAAATATTGTGATTAATCTGTGCGTAAGGAACAGAAGTTTGTTTCTTTTTTTTTCTGTCGTTCCCCGCATTCGGCCGCCACTTTGTTGCTGAGTTATTTGCCGGTTGAAGATCATGCACTGAGTATGGTTACTTTAGTGATCTTTTGTTCATCGTGCTTTGTTATTATTATTACGCGAATTAGGGTGAAGGTGTTCATACAACTCAGTAGCATGGTATGAAGAAGTAATTCATGTAACTTGAACTCAGCAACATTAATGAAGTAATTAATGCCTTCAGGTTGAGTCCGTAATATTTAATCACATGTACACACAGGATGATCATTTCAAATAGGAGCAGAACATAAGTCCGTATAAGTCATGCATAAATTAATCAATAACGTAGACTGCTGGTTTACGTGTCAATGTCCGTTTAAGGATACAATGCAGTATTGTCGTCAGAACATCACAGCTATATGCACGCGCAGCTAGACATGGCTACCTGCCGACAGTGAGACTGCGAGTCTGAATATTCATACGAATTTGACGATTATTCTCCTCCTTCTGAGGATTCTAGTTAAACACTAACCTCCGTAAGTTTCCTCTCATATAGAGTTCTAGGACTGACCCTGGTCCATCATAAATGCACATATAAATGGCTATATCATGCCATTGAATTGGAAGGTTAGAAAAACGCAGCTATTCAGCTTGGCGGTCAAGTAACAAAGGGTAGCGTCTCCTAGTTACCGACTGTGACCCAAACAACGCTAGACACGTCATAATCGATCGTGTATGGAGCGTTCAATAATTGAAACATCTATCGCAATATATTAAATGTCTTAACCTTTACAATTGCACGTCTGCTAACCTTTAGCAGACGGCGTTAATATCATATACCGTAACACTAGGCATCTCTAACATTCCTTGCCATTGTCTCCAGAGAATTCTGCTACCTTACAAAGTGATATTCTGCACCAGAGCAAATAACAGTTGTATTGTGTTTAGGAAATATTCTTTCATTTCAGGGCAATCGATCATCCAGCATATACGGCAGCTTCCAGCCTTACAAATTACCATAGAATCTATTGCAGCTACCTGCAATTACTCATCACCACAGCATATACGGGCTGCTTCCATCACCATCCACTTACCTAGGCACATACTGCCAGACCCATTGACACCCCAATATTACTGCATATACTGACAGGGTACCATAGATCCTTGTTAGTTGGCTGTATGCTATACACATCTGGTTGATTCAACTACGTCACTAACCATTACCGGAGATGTGTCTTTGACCCCTGATGATTACTCGTTTCCTTCCAGACGTCATTATCAGATCAGTCTGTGAGAGTCATTGTTCCAGCACATGCTAGATCTCCTTCACCTGCTGTTATCGCCGCAAGCCAAAGGCGGTTAGCATCGTATTGGTTTTGCACATAGTCCCTACAGAGAGAGCTTATCTCCATCGCATTAGAACACCCCAACTAGTGGGAGAGGTATAGTTATTTCCTAATTGAGGAGTAATTAATGTGGGAGATTACAGTAATTAATGCGGGAGATTACAGCTAATATCAGAAAGATTTAGGTGGAGTTGTACAGTGATTTCCTTGCCAGATATGTGTTTACCCTCCAGAATTATAAACAACACAGGATTGGCCGTCTTCACTTTAGAGGACTGGGGGCTCACCCCGGATAGTTAATTAGGCACCTGTATTCATGTGGCATTGACTGTGTTAAATCAATACGATTTGCTGGTATTCTTAATGGTATTTTGTTGTGATAGAAAATCACTAGCCCATCAGAGCTAGTGAGGTTATTATTTTATTTTATGTGAATTTTCATTAATAAATATATTTATATGTTCTAAGTGGTAAGAATTCACTTTCTACCTGTCACTTGATGTTAACCTGTGCTGTCCTTACTGTATAGATTAACCTATTTAGCAGAGAGGCTGGAGGAAGTGTATGATATTCTAAACATTGTCTCGAGTGTGGCTGGAAGAAGACAATATTTCCCTAATTACATATCTCTTCTCTCCAGAAGTCAAACATCCCTCTTTATTTTACATTAGTGACTGTATCCATGTCTATTTTCATACTGCTCATTCATACTCTGTCTAAACTCAGACATAATCTACTCGTGACAGACATGAAGGAAATGAGGAAGACATGGAAGGACCTTGAACTGGTGGCACAGGACAGGAAGACTTGGTATTAGTTTGTTGAAGGCTTATGCTCCTTGAGAAGCTGAAGGGTGATGATGATGAGAAGGTGTTGTGTGACAATAGGTGCTACTTGATCAAAGACATTTTCTTGCTTCACAGGTGACATCATATAGTCATAAGGACGATAACAACAGATGGAAAATAAAGCCAGCTGACAGAGAAGTTGGACCTAATGAGGAGCTGTTATATGTTCACCACGGAGATCTTGTTCGGCTTGAGCATGTAGCGTAAGTCATTAAAAAACTTATTTCTTCATAACAGTTAATTTCAAAGATAAAATATATTTTGTTTAAAAATTGTGTAATTTATGAGAGAAGATTAAATGAAAGAAAAGGTTTTTTAATTTAATTTTTTTTTAAATTTCTTGAAAAAATAGCATCATCATTCAGTGCCAAGCCAGATGTCAAAGGCAATAATTTTTCACCACAATCTCCTGCCTCTAGTGTTGCCTAAGAGTTGTATTGGTCACTTCTGTCCATCCCAAGCTGTCAGTCCATCTAGTGTTGTCTATATTTTCCTCTGTCAATTCTTCCCTCAGTCTCTCTCGTTGCTATCCTATTTTCTCACTTTCCTCATAGAACATATCCTGTAAGTTGGAACTGCCCTCATATCCTGTCAGTTGGAACTGCCCTGATATCCTGTCAGTTGGAACTGCCCTTGGTTTATTTTTGCAGTGATTTGTCTTATGTTTATAGTCTTCTTCAGGATGTCATCATTCGATTTATGAGCTGTCCATTTTTGTTTTCATTATCCTTCTAAGAATTCACATCTCTTTGGCTTCTAGTAGGCTCTGCATTAAGAGTACTTATTCAATTTAGCACTCATGAACCATTTTTCTTGCTTTTGTTGATAATGATTATTTGCTCATTTCGCTTTCTCATGTTCTCATACTGCTTTGTCTGAGCTCTTCTACTGTTTATCTCTTATTTAGCATCTTTAAGTATTTATATTTCTGTATTTAGGAACTTTACTGTACTAGTGAAGTTAAACTAACCACTGTTCAGTTTTAATTTATTCCTCTTAAATATTTTATGGATTAGGAGTAAAGTGCATTTGCACTTGACACTTGGAATTAAGAGCTTCTATCTAATGTTACTCTGTGTATTTATCGATTTTTAACTCCCCCCCCCCCCCCCCCCCCACACCACCCCCCCCCCCCCCCCCCCCCCCCCCCCCCCCCCCCCCCCCCTCCTCCACCCCCCCACCCCCCCCCCCCCCCCCCCCCCCCCCCCCCCCCCCCCCCCCCCCACCCCCCCCCCCCCCCCCCCACCCCCCCCCCTCCCCCCCCCCCCCCCCCCCTCCCCCCCCCCGCCCCCCCCCGCCACCCCCCCCCCCCCGGTCACATTTTTCTTCAAATCTTGTACATTTACCTTGTACTAGTCTCATAAATCTAGTTGTTTTTTTCTCATTGTAAATACTGATGTTTGGAAGGCTATTTTAAATAGTCACATGATTTAAGGCAACTTGGAGACTACATCACTGTTTGTGACAGGGATTCTGCACATTCTTTTATAATCAAGGAACATGTTTTACAACACCATAAGTTTACATGAGTAGTGCCAATATCTGTTTTGTGTTGAATATTTTGCCATAGTTTGACTTTCATATCTAGAGTCAAACACTGAGAATGAAATATCTTAATTACTAATAATCAGCATCGTTAACAACCCTGCATTGTGTTATGCAGGAGTGCTTATTTATTTTTGTCTGTCATTTATTAGGACTCGTCGTAATCTCCATAGTCACAGAGAACCTGCTCCACTTAGCAGGCACCACTTCCAAGTATCTGGATATGGTCAGGTTAGCATTTAATTTCACTGATTCTGTAGCTGTGGGCTACAAGTAATATAATGTAAGTGATGATCTTGACATGCTTAGATGAAGTTCCACTTATCAGACAATCATCAGCTTGTAATCTCCAAGGAAAGGGAAAAGACAAAGAGGAAAAATGTGTAATACATGCAGATGAAATCAGAAGATGACATAAAGAAAGTAGCAAGGATATTTTTTTAAAAAATGGCATGATGCTGACCACATCACCCCTAGTGTGCCGATGGTCAAGAAAATATGGGCCAAACACCATATTTCCAATATACCTCAATGGGCGTATAACAGGATCCTTTAAAAAAAAAAAAAAAATGCTGCATAAAACCAAGAACTGCCTGTCAAGGAAAAGTTGGAATGTATAGTAATGTGATGAGAAGATGATGAAAGTGGGAAAAGAAATGCATGGATTGATGATATGATGTTTTAAAAGATGACAAAATCATTTGTATCAATCTGAGCAGTGTTAAATAACAGAAATAAATTAGTATAAGAACACATAGAAACATTGACCAGAATGAACAGGCAGGTAACAGAGCTTGCTATACTCAGTGTAAATAATTGATGAAAATAGGTCAGTGGTAGGCACTCATAAGAAGGAAGGAGAACATTAGACAACAGGAAAATAACAAATGGTAGACAGGGAATTCAAACAGGAGACCATCCAAACAGCTTCATTACATCACTGCAAGAGTGAACTGTAACAGGGCATGTGACCAGCCATGCATCTTTGAAAAAGTGCATCACTGGGGGTAGTCACTCTCACGACACCACGGAAACTATGGAATGAAGAACCCAGAACGACCCATTTTTATATACTCAGTTATCTTCATAACATTCCTGTTTATAAGTGCGGCGCAAATAACACAGGAGATTATTCTCAGTGGGTTATACTGACATTGATGAACAAATACAGCTTATCAGCATTTTAGAAAATATGGAACACTAGACAGTAAAAAAGAAAGAGATTGGTAGAGAGCAAAATCCAGTCTATCCAAATGATGGCAGTGCCTCTCCACAAGAAGAGACTCATGCTTATTAACTCTGCCAACTAAGCACCACTGAAGATCCTGTTACATCCATCAAAATACCCATCAGTAAAATACCAGTTGTTCATTCATTACTCATCAGCTCCACAATGAGCACCGGCCTTCATCAAACTCATGCCAAGTCCTCTTGCCCTGTGCCCTCTTGTCATGTGCCCTCTTGTCCCATGCCCTCTTGTCCCATGCCCTCTTGTCATGTGCCCTCTTGTCCCATGCCCTCTTGTCCCATGCCCTCTTGTCCCATGCCCTCTTGTCCCGTGCCCTCTTGTCCCGTGCCCTCTTGTCCCGTGCCCTCTTGTCCCGTGCCCTCTTGTCCCGTGCCCTCTTGTCCCGTGCCCTCTTGTCCCATGCCCTCTTGTCCCATGCCTCTTGTCCCGTGCCCTCTTGTCCCGTGCCCTCTTGTCCCGTGCCCTCTTGTCCTGTGCCCTCTTGTCCCGTGCCCTCTTGTCCCATGCCCTCTTGTCCCATGCCCTCTTGTCCCGTGCCCTCTTGTCCCGTGCCCTCTTATCCTGTGCCCTCTTGTACCGTGCCATCACCTCAGAGACTTTCCACATCGTCCTCATCCCTTTCATTTTTCTTTTCCATTAAAGTTTTTTTTTTTTGGCTAAAAGATTTTACAGGTTGGGATAGCTGGCCCTAGGCCCTACCCTCTGTAGTCAACTTTTATGACATGCTTGGTAGCTTACAGTATTACTATGTTTTGCTCCCCTTTCAGGCCCGAAAATATCAATTATGGTCCCATACTATTCAGCTCAGAGACATGGAGCTTAGCGATCCTTGATTTAACACTGCTGCAATATTTTAAAAACAGAATAAATTTTAGACTTTATGGACCAGTTTTAAAAAAAAATGTTGCCTTGTTTTGGTGAGGCATGCCCCGTTCAACCTAGACAGAGGGTCCATGGGTTTTTTAAGTGTGCATGTCCAAATATAAAAGACCATGTGGTCTGGGATTGAATGGACCAGTTGAAAACAAGTGAGAACAAGAACAGACAGACAACTGTATTCAGCTAGAAAACACACTTAGATGTTTGGGACATGTAAGAAAATGTTTTATAACAAATGGACAAGGAAAGTCTCTATACAGTAGGTGAGAGGTCAGAACCAAGAGATGATCCCTTGAGGAAGATGGATAGACAACATAAAAATCTGATGAATTTGGAAATTAAAATCTTTCGATGTCATCAAGAGCATACAGGAATCTAGAAGAATCTAGAATATTAATAGCTTAGAGTTCCAAAGATTAATTTATCAAAAATTAATTTGTTTATTTTGAAAAATGTGTGTCAAATTTTAATTTGTGCATAGGATTGGTTTGGTCTGATTTTAAGGACCATCTTCATTGCACACGGACAACTCCATCAGTGCTCCAATCTCCTCCTTTAGATCACACAAGAAGGATCTCAGCACAGTGCACGAACTCTGTAGCACTGGCGAGAATCCCACTGTGTGTATATAGGAATAACACATTCTATAAATATTTTTGTGGTGGGTAGGTTTCTAATTTTTAAATTTTGCCAGGACAGTGGTCTTATAGCCTACTCTTTACGATTTCCAACTGCCGTGGGATTTTTAACGTGCGCAACTTGCTCACGGGACGTCCTATTCTTTTGCCCTTATCCAAGAAGTCTAGGCATTCTGATCTCACTACCCAGGAGACCAGGGGGGAGTATGACATCAGTAGGACCACTGGTTCTGAAAAAAAATTTCCATTAATTATATTCCTTCAACTGGGAATCAAACCTGGTACCTCTAGATTTTGAGGATGATGCCATACCTCTTAGCCACTCCGACCATGTGCATAGGATATGTATTGTTATGTTTTCAGAATGGCACTGGAGATGCTAACGACATCTGGATGGTGGAGATAGAGGGAGCTAGCAGAGGAGACAAAGTTCAGACTGTGAGGTCAAAGATCAAGTTTGTCCACTACCATGTCCGATGTCTGCTGCATTCTCATGACAGGAAACTTCCTAAATGGTTCGTGAACTGGGCACACCAGTTGCCTGTATTGAAATTTTACCTTTAACAGACTTATTTTGTGTGTTATCATATTCTCTATGTGTGCTGAGGTCAATTCAACAGCTTGGTTAAAAACTTAATGTTTATGATGACTTGCAAAATCAGCCTTGAATGCTGGCCTGTCATCCTTTAAGAGTCTTTGAGATATGTGTCAAGAAATTTCCATTGTAAATGAAATATGTATCTTTTTTTATAATGACTTCCCTTATTCTCTGTTTTGTTTACCATAGTTCTCATCGTGGTTTATTACAAGTTGCTGTGCTTTCATCTGCTTAGTATTCCAATGCCATTTTTTAATATTATCTGTGTATTGTGCATTTTTCCTCCTCTCGTTCTTCTGTTTTCTGTATTATAATACTACTATCATTCCTTATAAAGGTCTTTTATATTTTGACGTGCCCTAATATAACTGACTAGGTTGAACAGAACGCACCTCACCAAAATGAGGCACAATTTCATTTTTCTTCTTTTAAGTAGGACAGTTTTATTAGTTATCTCTTCCATTGTATTCCCACAGTATATTGTCCAGCTTACTGCAGTTTTTCTTGTTAGTTGATTTGTTCTAAGCTGCACTATTTCTGTGTGTTTTTTTTATTACTGTTTATCATCACTTCCCTTTTAGCTCCCTACGGAGCATGGGGTCATGATTGCTGCTGGTCCCCTAGCATGAAGCCTGCACCAAAGCATATGTATGCTCTTGTGGCTGTGGTTTCTGTTGCCGTCTGTTTTAGATGATGAGGTTTCCAACCTCATGTACAACCTCATATTAATTATGACATGCCTGAGAGTTGGTGTACTATCTTTATTTGTCTCCACAGAGATGATCTCTCCCCCCTCCCCCCCGAACAACTTGGGCATTTGTTACTATTAACTACATCATTTTTCTCTGTAATATTCTAAGCATTGCTCAACAACCTCTAAATGCTGCCATTATTGCCATCTCAAGTGGAACTATTAATTTATCTTGTCCTCAGGGGCTGGGAGCAGCTAGAAGTTACCTGTCAGCCTAATCTGCGGGATACAACATCAGCTTGGAGTGTTGAAGAGGTTATTGATGCAAGATGTACGTTTTGTTTGTTGTCACTAAATATGTTTTGTTAGCAGTCTGCTTGGCTGTTTTAATGAAAGAACACAGAAGGCTCATGTTTTTAGTTAACACATTAACTACCGAATTGAAAAACACACTGTGGCCGAATTAAATTGTTTTCCCATTTTCATCCTGTAGGTGTTTGCACAAAGTAAGCTGTAGTTTTCGTAATTGTTTACAGATTTTTATGAATTACACGCCATTTTAAAGAAAAATGAATGTACTATTACAATAAACACCGGTTGTAACTCTAATAGAGGTTGTTGCTATTTAACGGCCCTCCGATGGCCGAGAACTTGCAATATTTTCACAATTATAACTGCTTGCGCCTCATCTCTATCAAAATCCCAATTTCAATCAATGTGCACACCGTTTTCACTCTTGTCCTCGTCACTAGATTTATCAGTCAATTGTTGAAACAAGTTTCTATCCTATTCAGCCGTTAGACGAGATGTACACGCATTTTTTGTAGTCCTGTCACTAGTTGCCACGGTAAACAATTTTACACGATTTGGTAACTAACCCAAAACGCTGAAAAATATGAACATAATATCAATTTTCCAGTGTTCTACAACAACCATGCTTTGAGATTTTGTTTTCCGGTGGCAGCTTAAAATCTCGAACCAGATCAGAGAGTGTTTCAGTACATTTTTCATTCGTTTTATTACTAAAATTAGATTGGCGCTCTGAGCGGCTTGCGGTCCAAATGTGATTATTTTGTGAGCTGCTGACAGCGGCTTGCGGTAGTTAATGTGTTAAAGCAGTGCACTAGTAGTAAATAGTACAGTTTTACCTCAAATAATGTCCGATATTATTGTACAGAATCTTAAGGAAAAAAAAAAATACGGCAATGTTTTTGCAACACGTCTTTTCATGGCAAAGCAGACGTGAATATAACATACAAAGGTAAAGGTAGTCCCATAGCAGATACTGCCGTAGGGGAGTGAAGTGTTAGAGATTTCCCCATACTAGGTTCCCGTGGAGTTTCTAGTGGACTACTGCTCTAACAGCAAAAGGCGACTAACAGTCCCTACGAGAGGGTGGAACATCAGGTCATTTGGTTCAGACCTGACCTCACGGGGTAAAGTAAAGGTAGTCTCATTGTGGATACTGCCATAGAGAGTGACATGTTAGAGACTTCACTTTACTAAGTCCAGCATCGAGAGGTGGGGTGACCAGTTCCCTTCCTTGCTGCCTTTTCCTTCCCTAATTCAAATCAGGAACCCATTTACAGCTGGGTAGACTGGAGCTTGTAGGTACCGTGATTCAAACCTGGCACCTTTGCCACAAGAGACCAGCGCTCTAACCACTCCGTTAATCGGACTGTCTGAATATAACATAAATACGTTAACACAAAAACAAAAGAAAGAAAAGCAATGAAAGAAATGCAAATGTAAGTATCATTTATCTCTACATTAAAAAGCACATGAGAAAAAATATATAAGCATGACATTTTTCTTTGTAGAAATTGAATTTCTAATATGTGGTATATTATACTACTTAGATTTTTTAGCTAAATTTGACAACATTTTCATGTTTACTGCTGCTGCATTCTTCAATTTGAAGACAAGAAGTGAAGAGTTCTTCATGAGGAGGGATAACTTGCAGGACATGAAGGCTTGGTGTACATTTATGGAAGGCCTGTTCAATACTGTTAAAGGGTAATAAAATATTAGTTATTGGAGATGAGCACACCATTTTAGACTGCTGACTGCTGCAACTGTTATGAAGCAAGCTGGAGGCAGATTATTAAAGATGAAATAAAGAAAGATTTTGCAAGCAGCAAACAATCTCAGTCTGGATGCAGTAAAATTCAGAATTTGTCACATTGTGCTTCAAATACTGTGGGTTCATACACAGTCAGGCTTATGAGAACTTTCAGAGGTTGACATGTTTATATGAAAATCATAAGAGTTGTAACTTTTACTAGGTGAAGTGAGGTTGTCTGGTAGAAAGTCATCACAAGAGAGTTAGATTTAAGAAATACTGTGTTTGCTGTTAAGTAGATACAGAACTCTGGGATACTAAACAGCGTGGCTGTAAAAATGGCAAGAAGAGGGTGCTCATAATCTTAGAGACACCAGAGATTAAAAAAAAAAACAGACACAGATAGTCCCATAGCAGATACTGCCATAGGGAAATGAAGTGTTAGAGACTTCACTATACTAGGTCCAGCATTGAGGGGTGGGGTGACTAGTTCCCTTCTTCACTGCCTTTTTCTTTCCCTAACTCAAAAGCAATGTTGGATATCCATTTACAGCTGGGCAGACTGAAGCGTGTCGATACTGTGAATCGGGCCCGGCACCTTTGCCGTGAGAGACCGCCACTCTTACCACTTTGTCACTTGTGATTGTATGTGACGGGAAATAATAAAGGAAAACAGCATAGCTTGGAAATGTGATACCGAATCTGAGAAATTGTTTATAAAGAGGAAAATAGAATAGAGAGTGACTTAATGTTTAAACTGTCAATGATGTTTCATAAGTACGGTACTGAAAGGATATGACAAATAAATTCTGTTATAAAATTTCCCTGTTTTGTTTCTTGTGAAGCATGGAAAGGAAACAAACCACTTTCTTTAGCCATATTGTGAGAAGATTAAAGCTAGGATGTATTGTAACAACAGGAAAGATTAAAGCTAGGATGTATTGTGACAGCAGGAAAGATTAAAGCTAGGATGTATTGTAACAACAGGAAAGATTAAAGCTAGGATGTATTGTGACAGCAGGAAAGATTAAAGCTAGGATGTATTGTAACAACAGGAAAGATTAAAGCTAGGATGTATTGTGACAGCAGGAAAGATTAAAGCTAGGTTGTATTGTAACAACAGGAAAGATTAAAGCTAGGTTGTATTGTAACAACAGGAAAGATTAAAGCTAGGATGTATTTTGACAACATGAAAGATTAAAGCTAGGATGTATTGTGACAACAGGAAAGATTAAAGATAGGATGTATTGTGACAACAGGAAAGATTAAAGCTAGGTTGTATTGTAACAACAAGAAAGATTAAAGCTAGGATGTATTGTAACAACAGGAAAGATTAAAGCTAGGATGTATTGTAACAACATGAAAGATTAAAGCTAGGTTGTATTGTAACAACAGGAAAGATTAAAGCTATATTGTATTGTAACAACAGGAAAGATTAAAGCTAGGTTGTATTGTAACAACAGGAAAGATTAAAGCTAGGTTGTATTGTAACAACAGGAAAGATTAAATCTAGGATGTATTGTAACAACAGGAAAGATTAAAGCTAGGATGTATTGTAACAACAGGGAAGATTAAAGCTAGGTTGTATTGTGACAACAGGAAAGATTAAAGCTAGGATGTATTGTAACAACAGGAAAGATTAAAGCTAGGATGTATTGTGACAACAGGAAAGATTAAAGCTAGGATGTATTGTGACAACAGGAAAGATTAAAGCTAGGATGTATTGTAACAACAGGAAAGATTAAAGCTAGGTTGTATTGTAACAACAGGAAAGATTAAAGCTAGGTTGTATTGTAACAACAGGAAAGATTAAAGCTAGGTTGTATTGTAACAACAGGAAAGATTAAAGCTAGGTTGTATTGTGACAACAGGAAAGATTAAAGCTAGGATGTATTGTAACAACAGGAAAGATTAAAGCTAGGATGTATTGTGACAGCAGGAAAGATTAAAGCTAGGATGTATTGTAACAGCAGGAAAGATTAAAGCTAGGATGTATTGTAACAACAGGAAAGATTAAAGCTAGGATGTATTGTGACAGCAGGAAAGATTAAAGCTAGGTTGTATTGTAACAACAGGAAAGACTAAAGCTAGGTTGTATTGTAACAACAGGAAAGATTAAAGCTAGGATGTATTGTGACAACATGAAAGATTAAAGCTAATATGTATTGTGACAACAGGAAAGATTAAAGCTAGGATGTATTGTGACAACAGGAAAGATTAAAGCTAGGTTGTATTGTAACAACAAGAAAGATTAAAGCTAGGATGTATTGTAACAACAGGAAAGATTAAAGCTAGGATGTATTGTAACAACATGAAAGATTAAAGCTAGGTTGTATTGTAACAACAGGAAAGATTAAAGCTAGGATGTATTGTGACAACAGGAAAGATTAAAGCTAGGATGTATTGTGACAACAGGAAAGATTAAAGCTAGGATGTATTGTAACAACAGGAAAGATTAAAGCTAGGATGTATTGTAACAACAGGGAAGATTAAAGCTAGGATGTATTGTAACAACAGGGAAGATTAAAGCTAGGATGTATTGTGACAACAGGAAAGATTAAAGCTAGGTTGTATTGTGACAACAGGAAAGATTAAAGCTAGGTTGTATTATGACAACAGGAAAGATTAAAGCTAGGATGTATTGTAACAACAGGAAAGATTAAAGCTAGGTTGTATTGTAACAACAGGAAAGATTAAAGCTAGGTTGTATTGTAACAACAGGAAAGATTAAAGCTAGGATGTATTGTGACAACAGGAAAGATTAAAGCTAGGTTGTATTGTAACAACAGGAAAGATTAAAGCTAGGATGTATTGTGACAACAGGAAAGATTAAAGCTAGGATGTATTGTGACAACAGGAAAGATTAAAGCTAGGATGTATTGTGACAACAGGAAAGATTAAAGCTAGGTTGTATTGTAACAACAGGAAAGATTAAAGCTAGGATGTATTGTGACAACAGGAAAGATTAAAGCTAGGATGTATTGTAACAACAGGAAAGATTAAAGCTAGGTTGTATTGTAACAACAGGAAAGATTAAAGCTAGGTTATATTGTAACAACAGGAAAGATTAAAGCTAGGTTGTATTGTAACAACAGGAAAGATTAAAGCTAGGATGTATTGTAACAACAGGAAAGATTAAAGCTAGGATGTATTGTAACAACAGGAAAGATTAAAGCTAGGATGTATTGTAACAACAGGGAAGATTAAAGCTAGGATGTATTGTAACAACAGGGAAGATTAAAGCTAGGTTTTATTGTGACAACAGGAAAGATTAAAGCTAGGTTGTATTATGACAACAGGAAAGATTAAAGCTAGGATGTATTGTAACAACAGGAAAGATTAAAGCTAGGTTGTATTGTGACAACAGGAAAGATTAAAGCTAGGATGTATTGTAACAACAGGAAAGATTAAAGCTAGGATGTATTGTGACAACAGGAAAGATTAAAGCTAGGATGTATTGTAACAACAGGAAAGATTAAAGCTAGGTTGTATTGTGACAACAGGAAAGATTAAAGCTAGGATGTATTGTAACAACAGGAAAGATTAAAGCTAGGATGTATTGTAACAACAGGAAAGATTGAAGGAAAAAGAAACAGAGAAGACACTGGGCAGTTTGACATCGTGGCATGGACAGAAGTCAGCAACAGAATTGATGAACAGTACTGGAGACAGGAAGCTGTGCAAGACATGACCACCTGCACCAGTGGGCATGATACTTCAAGAAGAAGATGTGGCTGCATCTGGTCCCCTTGTAGAAAGCCTGCACCTAATCACTACATGTTCTGCTGCAGTGATAGTTCCTGTAGAAGTTTGTTTTACATGATGATGTTGTCAGTCCTCTGCACAACCTCACGTCATTTGCCTCTTATGACGTGCCTGGAGGAGCAGAAGTCTTTATTTGTTGTCAACTTCCAAAATTCAGGGGTGAGGAGAATGAGGGGCTTTGTGAACATGTTGACTGTAGTATCTTGTTAACAACATGTGATAAAATACATGGCAAAGATAATTTTATCCTTATATATATATCTTGTGTCCCAGTACCTAATGTCAGTTTTGAAGTGTACTCACCGTCGTTTCTGGAGAAGTTTCTGGAAAGCCATGCAGTGATGACTCAAGGAAACAGTGGTCTCAAACCAAAGGAAGGAGAGATCACATCCCATCCCTGGCAGTGGCCTATTGACTACAAGGTGGGGAATTTACAACATGAAGATTGGCACATTTGTTTTTAAACTTCATCATTTCTTTTTGCTCCTTATTCATAAGTGAAACATTTTTCGCATTTAGCTGAACATATTTTACATATCCACTACTATAAAACTGAGAACAAAATTTTTTTTGTTTTTATTATGTAATAGAGAACAATGTTAACTCTTATAGACGAGAGGCTAGTGTTCAGGACTGATTTTCCAAGGCACTCATGAAGGAAGGCCAGTTTTTGGGGCCAGTATATTTGAATTAAGTTATTTCACTGGTCTCAATTTTATATTTGATTAATCCTCATTCAATTTTCTTTACAACAATGTATAACCTTTCCAAACTTTTTAAAAGCTTGGAAAATTATGAAAACTCAAAGCGATAGAAAATTCCTTGCATCAGACATGGGAAAACAACCAAGTCCTTCAAGAGTTAAGATCAGATTCATTCAGGATTTAAACATTCCTTTGTTTTCATCATGTTAGCAATTATTGTTTCTTTATAATTTTTTTTTTTTTTTTAAATGTGAAATAAAATCTTATTATGGTATTTCAACTGCCATCAATGGTACCCAGACCTTGTAGCAGTATGGCAGCTTGTGTACCCTGACAACCCCTAGAGCTATGCCAGTGGGAGTTTTACTCCTGGTAGGTTCAACCAAGCTGGACTGGTCTGCGTGGGTAGGGGTCAGACAAAAGCTGGTACCCTGGTCTTCCAGGTTGGGGGTTTTAGCGCAGGGCCGTCACCCCTGTTACGGAAACAGCAACGAATGGAAAAACTTTGATGCGGGACGGACATCCGGAGTCTCAGGCTCGTATGACTGTCAGTGGTGAAAGCCGAAAGGAAGCCATTGGCATGAAAACGGATGCCCGCCCCGACTGCTAAACACGAAACTAGAATTGGTTTTTGGAACGTCAGAACTATGAATGAGGTAGGAAAGCTGAGGCCGATCACAGCAGAAATAGAACTGTGGAAGCCGAGATGCAAAGAATGAACCATAGTTGGGGCACTGTACGAAGGATGGCCGCCGACCAAACAAAGTGGAATCAATTTGTTGCTGCCCTACAAGATGCCACCAGGCGTGATGGCCACTGACTGCTTTGACGGTCGCCGGCTATGGATCTAAGAAGAAGAGATGGTAATTTAAACTGTCATAGATTGTTTGGTGTCAGTATTTAAATTTAAGTATTGAAATATTAATTATTAGGCTGTAATTAAATTTTCCTCATCCAATAAAAATCTTTATTCACATGTCCTCAGGGTCAGGTATTTTCAGGCCAGGACCACAGGATCTACATGCTGGGCAATCCAATCATTTTCTGGTTGTTACTAGTGCTAAAAGTTGTATTTCTTATTGTGTGGGTATCTTTTTCCCTGGGCCGCAAGAGAAAAATACCCATCAACAAGAATCTCAGAAGTAAGTGTATAAGATTCATCTTAACTAGCATGTCATTTATAGTTTTCTTTAAAGAGCTGAAAATCTTGGGATTCCAGTTTTATGTAGAGATGCCTGGAAGATAAAATGAGGGGTAAAGTTTGTTATACTGCTAAATTCCTCTGTTCTCAACAATGAGTTAGTGTAAGATTTTCCAAAAATGTATCTGTTTCTTATGAACTGGCCATGTCTTTCCAGCTTGTTTTACTCCGTTCCTGCAGTTCATTTTTTTGTCCCTTCCTTTTAGCCCTTCCATTACCCTTTTTTTTTTTCCAGCTGGCACAACTGATGAGAGGGCATCATTATTAATTTCATAAGTTCTCAACATTTTTGGAATTGCAAAACACTACCAGAAATGTTTAATTTTGTGATACAAGCTCTTTGGGTTATTTAAAAAGTGTGAAATTTTGCGACACACCTTGTGGTCCCTGATGACATGATGTATTACAACACACAGCTTGTGAACCTATGATGTATTACAACACACAGCTTGTGAACCTATGATGTATTACAACACACAGCTTGTGAACCTATGATTTATTACAACACACAGCTTGTGAACCTATGATGTATTACAACACACAGCTTGTGAACCTATGATGTATTACAACACACAGCTTGTGAACCTATGATTTATTACAACACACAGCTTGTGAACCTATGATGTATTACAACACACAGCTTGTGAACCTATGATGTATTACAACACACAGCTTGTGAACCTATGATGTATTACAACACACAGCTTGTGAACCTTTGATGTATTACAACACACAGCTTGTGAACCTATGATGTATTACAACACACAGCTTGTGAACCTATGATGTATTACAACACACAGCTTGTGAACCTATGATTTATTACAACACACAGCTTGTGAACCTATGATGTATTACAACACACAGCTTGTGAACCTATGATGTATTACAACACACAGCTTGTGAACCTATGATTTATTACAACACACAGCTTGTGAACCTATGATGTATTACAACACACAGCTTGTGAACCTATGATGTATTACAACACACAGCTTGTGAACCTATGATGTATTCACTGACTGCCTTAACTCGACCATCTCTATTTCATCATTGATATTAATGCTTGTAGTGTCGGTGGGGAAGTGGTTAGAATTCATAAGGGATTTTTTTTTGGATAGTGTGTTAAGAATAAACTGATATGTTGACAGCACATTAAGGATAAACTGATGTGACAGTATATTAAGGATAAACTGACATGACAGTATATTAAGGATAAACTGACAAAAGAATGAAGTTTTGATTGCTCTTAAATGCTGTGAGAATTAGCATTAACGTATTTGTAGAAGCAAACATGAGTGATTCTTTTGTTTAGCTTTTGGGATGGTTATGATGTTAGACTTTGGCCTCACTATAAGTCTAAAGACAACAAATGTGCTGAGTCACCAGTTATCACTATCGATAATTATGAATTGGCAGTGGTGCACCACTTCACATACCTGGGGTCTACCATCAACGACAAACTCTTTCTGGACACAGAAATTGACAGCCGCATTAGCAAAGCTGCAGCTACCTTTGCCCGCCTCACAACGCGTGTTTGAGGAAACTCCAAACATACAAAGAAGACCAAAGCTGCAGTATATAATGCCTGCATCACAAGTACACTGCTATATGGCAGTGAGTGAGACATGGACAACCTATTCATTCATAACCCTCCACTCCCAAAGGAGCATAGGCCTTCAACAAACACATGCCAAGTCCTCCGGTCTTGTGCCATCATCTCAAGTTCTTTCCACGTTCTCCTCATCATTTTCACCTCTGTTTCCAGCTTTCTTCTCCATGTGCTTCTTGGTCTACCTCTGCCTCTCTTGCCCTGGGGGTTCCAGAACAAGGACTGCCTTGTAATGCTATCAACAGGTTTCCTCAGTATGTGTCCTATCCATTGCCATCATCTTCCTCTCATCTCTTGTTCCACTGGCACTTGTCTAGTTCTTGTCCTCAGTTCCATGTTGGTAACCTTGTCATACCATTTTAATCCCTCTATTCTAAGCAAGAATGGTTTACAGTAGAAACAGGGGTGAAACAAGGCTGTATTATGTCACCACTACTTTTTGGAATAGCTTTGATCCCCACAATCAATTGGGTATTGGGGGACCTGGATTTCGCAGATGATGTAGCATTCTTAAGTTCAACACCAAGACAATCCCAAGAAGCCATAAATAATTTGTGTCATCTCTCGGTTAAAATTGGTCTCCAAATAAATGCCTCTAAAACTAAAGCTATGAACTTTTCTAACGAGACCTTTGATATCATCTTTTCAATTATTTCAGTTCTCGGATGGTGACACAACAAGAGAAATCCATACTAGAATTGCTTTGGCAGCTAGCGCCTTCAATAGATTATCTAACATTTGGAAATTACGATCATTGAATATACATACCAAGCTTCGTCTGTTTAATTAAAATGTTATCTCAGTGTTACCATACGGCTGTGAGAGTTGGAAAATAACAAAATCATTGGAGAACAAGCTGAATACATTCGAGAACAAATGTCTTAGAAAACTCATGAACATCAGTTGGAAAGAATTCAAGACTAATCGACAAATAAGAGAAGACTCTAGGCAGAAATAGGTCTCCGACTATATAAGGAAAAGACGATGGTCATATATCGGTCATGTCCTACGAATGCAAAACAACAGAATACCACTACAGGCGCTCACTTGGGTTCCTGAGGGTAAGCGGAAAAAAGGAAGACCAAAAGAAACACTCCAATAATAAGAGAAGGAAGAACGTTGGGCCTAAATAATGTGCAAGAGCTAAGAGGAGTGGCGTCACAACGAACAACCTGGAGAGCACTGGTTTCTGCCTTATGCGCCGTTTCGCTTAAGCAAGCACCCATTTATGAAAGTCTGTAGCTTTTTGGTTGTTGTCTTTGTTGTTCTCCATGTCTCAGAGCCATACAATAGGACTGACTTCACATTTGAGTTGAAGACTCTTATTTTCGTGTTGGATCTGATTTCTCTTGATCTCCATGGACAACCTATGCTAAGCAAGAAAGAAGGCTCAATACCTTCCATCTACGATGTCTACACCACATCCTTGGTATCTCATGGAAAGACAAAGCGACAAATGTCGAGGTGTTGTCACGTATGGCCTTCAGAGCATGTATACACTGTTTAGACAGTACAGACTACGCTGGCTTGGCCGTGTCCGCCGTGTGGAAGATGATCGCATCCCAAAAGATATCTTCGATGGACAACTGGCAGATGGCAAAAAAACAGTTGAGCAACCACAGCTGAGATTCAAAGATGTGTGCAAGAGAGACATGAGGGCACTGGACATAAATCCAGCAACCTGTGAGGATGAAGCTGCTGTCTACAGTGCCACCTCAGACTGGGCGAAAAGAAGCTCTCACAGCAAGCAGAAGAGAGGAGAAAACGTCGAAAGGAACACCAGGAAAATAAGCATCTGAGGGCTGTCACCTCAGGGGCACATTCCCATAGTCAGTTATGGCTGAAGGGGCTATTATTTTTATTATGATGTTAGAGAAATTTATGGCTGGACAACGATACATAGCTCATTTTGAAAATTTTAATTCTGGAATTCAATTACTGACAGAATTATTGAGTTTAGACTTAGGGCCATTATCATCATCAGTCCTTGTTGTTTCCTGTGGGACATATGGCTGTAGTTATTGCTTTCCACCAGTTCCAAAGGCCATGCTCTGTTATTGTCCCCATGAGGTTCTGGTTGCTTTGGCTCCCTCTTCTGTAATTTTTCTCCATGGCTGTCTGTGGCTTCCTCTATTGCCATTCTTGTCCAGGCACCATGTTGAACTGATCATACAGAAGTGCAAGCGAGGTCTGGCAGCCCTAAAAACACTGTCTGCTGCACACTTGGAGCAGAGACTACTGTTTACTCTGTATCATGAGCTGCTCATGTCGGTAATCTATTATGGGCTGGAAATGCTCATTCTGTCAGTATCACAATGTGAACGACTGGAACACATTCAAAATGAAGGGATGTGTATAGTATAGGGCTGTATGTGAGACACCCCCATTGTGATGAAGAGGTACATGCTTGGATTGCTGTCCATTAGATCCAGAAATGCAATGACCCAGGCAAAAGCCTATATGCTGATAACCACAGAAAAAAGACACCCCCTGATTGGGAACATAGCTGAAATCAAAGGAGCAAGAATATAGAGAGAGATGTCATGGATGGCATAGACTGAGGCTACGATGGAACAGGTGATCACAGCTGAAAATATATCCAAAGGAGAAGAGTAAAGGTAAAAGTAAAGGATCCTGTTACACGCCCATTGAGGCATATTGGGAATATGGTGTTAGGCCCATATTTTCTTGACCATTGGCACACTAGGGGTGATGTGGTCAGCATCACGCTGGCCGCATAACCTTCCCAGAGTTGCTCTGGTACCCAATTCATGAGGCTGGGTCGACGCCGGGGCCGTTTGCGGTCTAAAAAAATCCCACCTCAACTGGGGATCGAACCATGGACCACTGAGCTAGGAAGCCAGTGCACTAACCACTGCTCTACCGCTGCTCCGAAAGAAGAAGAGTGGAGGAAGATATTGAGAACTGAACAAGCTGCCAGCAGGTCATCATCAGCTTTGGCAGGGAGTACAAAGTTTGGGACAGTGGGAAAGCAGAGCTGGAGATTAATTTTCAGATGAGTGATCATTCTGGCAATGATGATGCCATTGTGTGCACTGATGGGTCTGTATTCCATGGTAAAAAATCAGGATGAGGCTTTTCTGCAAGAATAAAAAGGCAGGGTCATCGCTGAACAGAACGGAGCTTGCATGACAACAACTTCCAGCATGAGAATGGAGGTAGAGGCAGTTATTGTAGCACTGAGGTGGCTGTCTGAAACTCCATCAACCAAGACAGTTATTGTGCCAGACTCTCAGTCTATGCTTTGGAAGGTCGAGAATGGATGGCTACGGCATGAATGGGAAACATCTATAGAAGCCTCAAGTCTTCAGGAACTGGTGTAGATCTACTGTCCTGGTCATTCAGGTGTATGTGGCAGTGAGAGAGCTGACAGACTAGCTTTGAGAGTACCCGTAGTGGGGACACTGGATGTGGATAAGGGAGAGACACTAAGAACTATTGATGATTGCCTGTTAGAGAACGATACTGCAATCGATGAATCCAAGGCTAAGACTTTGGCATTAAATGTAAGACCAGCAGGGATGGCCGTATAAGAGGATGCACTCATTGTGTAAACAACCAGTGCACTACAGGAACAGTTAGCATTCATACTCTTTGACATTTACTGAGGGAGACTGAGCACCTATGGGGTTTGCCCAGAGTACAGTGATGTTGATTGTGATCAACAATAACAGTGAGATAGCATTATTAAAATTAAATTTAAAACATTAATTGGTAAGTAAAGTCAATGTTTATGCTTGTTACAACAAATGTTTATTCAGTTCACAGAAAAATGTCCAGCAAAGTTAACATACACAACATTCAAGTGCTTTCAGTTGATTATAATAAATGTATAGTGTAACCAGGACAAATTAAACAGGCTGTGAAGGGTTTACCGCAGCAAAATAATGTAAGTGATACAATTCTTTTCTGAGAAGGTTGTGTTGGCAGCCTCATCATGTAAAACAAATTGTCACAGAAACTACCACTATAGGAGCATGTGAATGTTTATTTAGGCTTCCTGCAAGGAGACCAGCTACATTGGGGGCTCCATGCTTTGTAAGAAGCACAAAGGAAAATGATGAATACTGTTGTTGTTCTTGACAGTTTATTATGAGAGAACATTAAAAGTGTGCTGGTGGCTGCTGTTGGCTTGGGTTCTGCACTACCTACCGTTCTGGGGCATGACACGTGTGCTGTACTTCCATCACTATTTCCCAGCATTCCTCTACAGCGCCATGTTTGGAGGTAAGCAGTGCTTGTTGATGGTTTTATTATATTTGTTTAAGAACAAGTTTTTTATATTTTTTCGGAGGAAAAGCTCTTGATATTATTAGAAGGCAGTCTTAATTCTGGAATCCCCCAGGGGAGACAAAAAAAAGAAACAGAGAAGAAAACTGGAGACAGAAATGAAAGAAACGAGTATTCTAGAACAAAATATTCTGTTTAGTCCCAAGTGCAGTGATTCCCAACCAGTATTCCGCAAGGCTTTATTAGAGGTTTGGCGAGACCCCTTGAATAAATCAATAACAATTGAAATAATGAGGAAAATGTATCCAGCTGTTATCAGTACTGGATTAATTTCTGTGCTCTCCCAAAGTCCTGAATTTATTTGCTCATTTGGGATATAAGGTTATTGGAAAAAGGCTGGGGCATAGAGGAGAGTCCTTTATGGATAAAGGGAGGAACGCTGTCAAATACTTGGAAGTTGTATCCCTTTCTGTAGTTCAAATTTAGACAATACATTTGTGCCCAATGAGTCCCTATCAAAACCCCGCTTTGTTTCATCTGTATACTTTTCAAGTGTTAACCGTCCTTGTGAGACACGTGACGCGCATCGGCCAATCAGACAGTGGATACATGATGTCACAACCAAAGCAAACTGCTACCAGCTAATCTGAACGTCATTACACATGCCAGCTTTCAGTTGCATCACGGAAGAAGCTGGAGAAACTTGAATGTGTATTACTGTTGAGTTCGTGCTCTCAGTTGGAGCGGGATAAAAAAATTTCTGCGTGTTCTTGGCTTGGAGGTGAAATTTGATTTTCTAAATTTTCTAGTCCATAATGGATGAGTATCTATTCGTAAAATCCCAAATGAGTAAAGACAAGCTGGCATTCAGGGGATACATCTACCGACACCAGCAATCCAGAAAAAACAATCATTATTTGCGGTGCGAAGACAAAAAAAAAATGGTTCCGCAACCCTTCGTGGTGTGCCAACTTTCAGTACCCTTGGTGGCTCAGTAATAAACGTGTTTTTAACTGTCACTCCTTTGAAATATTTTTTATTTCTTTAGGTGTCACTCCTTTGATACAGTATTTATGTCACTCCTTTGAACAGAACCACTGATAGGTTAAAAAATGATGCCTTTTTGTGGCCGTGATAAAACTGCAGAAGTGACTGAGAGGGAAAGAGTTAACTCTCTATCCCAGCAGTTGTTAGAATTTACCAGGTTTCAAAATGGATGCCTGAAATTTTTTTGTTTTCATAAGTGACGTTTTAAAACACTTATATGTGTGTGGAAATACCTTATGATATAAATAGAAAATCATTATTAAGTTCTTCTTCTTTGATCCATAACCGCCAAAGCAGTCAGTGGCCATCACGCCTGGTGGCGTCTTGTAGGGCAGCAACAAATTGATTCCACTTTGCTTGGTCGGCGGCCATCCTTCGTACAGTGCCCCAACTCTGGTTCATTCTTTGCATCTCGGCTTCCACATTTCTCCACCAAGTTGTTTTTGGTCGGCCTCTCTTTTGCTTTCCCTCGGGGGTCCATAGCATAGCTGTTCTTGTGATGGTATCAGAGTCCCTTCTGAGGACATGGCCAACCCAACTCCAGCGTCTGCCAGCTATAATGGTGTGCATGTCCTCCTGGTTACTCCGAATAAGTAGTTCTTTGTTGCTGATGGTGTTTGGCCAAAAGATTCGGAGAATTTTCCTTTGGCAGATTGTGTGGAAGGAGGACAGTTTCGACATTTCCTTCTCTGTTACTCTCCAGCATTCTGCACCATAGAGAAGCACAGAAAGTACACAGCTCTCATACAGTCTTAATTTGGTGTTTGTGCTGTACTGGGAAGACTTCCAAATGTTGTTGAGACTAACAAAGGCTGTTCTCGCTTTATTCATTCTGTTGTTAATGTCCTTGCTTGTTCCGCCGTCAGGTGTTACTACGCATCCTAGGTAAGTAAATGTGTCTGTTCTAACTTCTGGTTCCTTACTGTTATTGGCTCAGGATTGCCCACATTTAGTGTCATGACCTCTGTCTTCTGCAGATTGATGTTCAGGCCAACCTGCTGGCCATACTTATTCAGTCTATTGGTTTTTTCTTGAATGTGTTGATGTGAATGCACGAGTAGTGCAATGTCATCTGCATATTCCAGGTCTTCCAGTGTAAAAACATCCATCTAATTCCTCTTGGACTGCCCTCTGTTGTCTGGCGCATCACCCAATCTATGGCTGTCAAAAATAATGTTGTTGATAAGGGGCGTCCCTGTCATACTCCTGTTTTCATTTCAAAAGTTACATTACTCAATCCAACACTGCATGTAAAGTTAGAATAGAGGCTTTTTATGATGGAAACAATGCGGCTGGGAATTCCTTAAGCCCTCAGTATTTTCCATAGGTTGTCTCTGTGTATGCTGTCAAAATCCTTTTCAAAATCAACAAAGTTAATGTACAGCTGTCTCTGCCATTCTGAGCACTGCTCTATAATGTTCCTGCGGGTGAATATATGATCTGCACATCTTCTGTTCTTTCTAAAGCCCGCTTGTTCTTTCCTCAGTTTATGGTCAACTGCTTTTGAAATTCTCTGGATGATTATCCTGCCTAGTATTTTACTGGGAACTGAGAGGAGAGTAATTCCTCTCCAGTTGTTGCAGTCTGCAAGGTCACCCTTCTTCGGCAATTTGACAATTATTCCTTTACTCCACTCTGTTGGTGTTGTCTCAGTTTCCCAGACTTGTGCAAATAGTGGTTCTAATAGTTCTGCTGCTAGTTCAGGGTCTGCCTTGAATAACTCAGCATTTAGATTGTCGTGACCAGTCACTTTTCCATTTGTTAACCCTTTGATAGCTGTGATGATTTCTTCTTTTCGTGGAATGTCTGTATTTACGTCAAGTCACTTTCAGCCTCAGGAACATTTAGCTGAGTCTCTGGTGGTTCCTTATTCAATGTTTCTCTGAAGTGCTCTGCCCATCTTGTTTCCTGCCCCAGTGCTGTGGTTATGAGATTTCCTTGCTCGTCTCTTACTAACGTTATGTTGTTTGCACCCCATTTTCCACTGATAGTTTTAGTTATTTTATAAACTGTGCTTTGTTCATTTCTCAGTGCTGCCTCTTCTGCCTGTCTTGCAAGGTCATCCAGAAATGTCCTTTTGTTAGCACGGGTTTGACGTTTAACTTTCTTGTCCAGCTGACTGTACTGTTCACTATATATTGCCTTTAACCTGGGAGACTTAGCTTCTGTTTTCTTTCTTTTCATTTCCTTTCTCTTCGCTATGGTGTTTAGCTTTTCTGGTGTTATCCAGTCTTGGCTCTTTCTTTCCTGGAATCCCAAGCATGACTTGCTGCTTTCCTTGTATATTGTTGAGATGGTGTTGAATTTCTGGTCGACGTCATCGGTCTCTGTTCTTTCCTGGCTTTTGGTAATCTGATATCGTCTCTTTACATCGACCACGAAAGCTTTTCTGGTGAGGGGGTCCTTAAGTTTCGTGATGTTATATCTTTTCTGTTTGACTGCAACTGGTCCAGCAGCTCGTGAGTTTCACCTTCAGTCTTGCTACTACTAGGTGATGATCACTTCCCACATCTGCGCCTCTTCTTACTTTCACGTCTTGTAGTGCATGTCTCCATCTGCCATTGATCATTATGTGATCTATCTGGTTTCTGTCCCATCTGTTTGATGATTCCCACGTTAACTTGTGCACTTCTTTGTGTGGAAAAAGTGTTCCTCCAATGACCAGGTTGTTAATACTGCAGAAGCTTATTAATTTGTCCCCATTCTCATTTACTGTTCCACTGCCGCATTTCCCCATTACTCTTTTGTTATAATTATGGTGTGTTCCAACTTTCGCATTTAGGTCTCCCATTACTATAATGAGATCGTACCTGGGTGCAGTTTCAATTTCCTTTTGTACCTGTTGATAGAACTCATCCTTGATCTCTTCATTGCTGTCGTTTGTTGGTGCATAGCATTGTATAATTGTGGTGTTGGTGAACCTCCCTCTCAGTCTTGCTCTTATCAGTCTGTTGTTGATGGGTTTCCATTCCAGTAAAGACCTTTCCATTCCTTTCTTCAGGATAATGGCTACACCTTCGTTGTGCTGACCATCCTCTCTACCAGAATAAAGTACTGTTTCCCCTGTAGCTGTTTTTATTCTCCCCGTCCCTGTCCGTCTGCTCTCGCTTATTCCCAAGATATGTAATTTGTAGTTCCTCATCTTTGCTGCGATTTGTCTCAGCTTTCCTGCCTCATTCATAGTTCTGACGTTCCAAAATCCAATTCTGGTTTCGTGTTTTGCAGCCAGGCCATCTGTTTTCATGCCAATGGCTTCCTTTCAGCTTTCACCACTGGCAGTCATACGAGCCTGAGACTCTGGATGTCCGTCCTGCATCAAAGTTTTTCCATTTGTTGCCGTTTCCGTAACATGTGCGATTTTTTACATTGACAGGGGTGTCGGCCCTGTGCTAAAACCCCCAACCTGGAGGACCAGGGTACCAGCTTTTGTCTGACCCCTACCCAAGCAGACCAGTCCAACCAGACCCCTACCCAACCAGACCAGTTGAACCTACCAGGAGTAAAACTCCCACTGGCATAGCTCTGGGGATTGTCAGGGTACACAAGCTGCCATACCGCTACAAGGTATAGGTACCATAGTTGATGGCAGCATTGTAAGTTGATGAAAGAATATTGTTACATGTTCCAAGTCTTATATGCAACAAATAAGTTTTTTTACAGAGTGTAAAACATAAACACGAGGAAATCTGACTGTAACCAAATGGGCATACAAGGAGAATTTTGGCAGAAAATTGTATCATTTCCTGGCAATCCTGGGCTCATGGGGTAGGAAGAGTTAAAGCTTTTGATAAATCAATAAAGTATATGGGTTAAGAGTCTACAAGAACATGTTGCCTTGACATTTTATTCCACAGGTGTGATGTTGGATTTTGTGATCACCCTTGTTTGTGTCAGTGTTCCAGACAGCTATGAAATGACAATGCTTCAGTGTTGCTTGTTCATGATATCTGGTTGCATTTTATGGAGGTATGGTTTTTTTAAACTCAGGTCTGTTCATTTAATCTTGAAGGACTTAATGGGAAGAGTGGCACAGAATTTAAAGTCGGAAGTGACCAAATATGAAAACTGGGATTAGTCTGAAAATTTAGAATCCCCAGAATCTAAATAGCTCCATATAGTTTGGGGGGGGGGGGGGGGGGGTCATTATTGTTGTTGTTTAACTAGGGCTGCTGAGCTTCTCGCTCTTTAGCAGCCAATAACAAGTTGAAGACTCCTTGGTATTTACACTGTAGATCTAGGCTTTTCCTGTGGCTTTTCTGCCATTCCGAAACGTGTTTAAAGAGTTGAAGTCATGAGCTCCAGTTTCTCCAGCTTGGCTTGCATTTAAAGGATCGTGACATCTGGTCCCAAGCAAGTAGTAAGAAATACATGGCATACTGTGCATTCCCCACCATCCAAGGGGGCTCTCCAACTATGCAGAGTTAAAATACTGTACTCTGGTTCTGGGCTCTCCCAAGGAATTGTCATGCCCTGCACAGAGCTTCCTCTGCCCGTCACTGGGTCCATAGTGAGATCCTTCTGCATGCAGTCAACCAAGTCAAAGCCAAAGAATTACGCCTGGGGTTCAAGTTACTTCTCCAAGCTTAGTGCAATGCTGGGTTCTCAACAAGTTCCACCACAGGGGGAATCCCTGGAAGTGTGTGGATGATTTCAAAAGTCAATGGGGATGTAATTAGCCTCACAGACATAGGTTCACTTCCACGTACGTATAATGTAGCATTGTGTATAGCTGGTGGTCATATAAGGGTGACTCCAGATATGCCTCCATGCGGGGGAAGGGGGGTGTGTCGTAAAAGGCAACTAATAATGATGTGCATGGGGCTGGCAACCTCATCATATAAAACAAATTGCTACAGAGACCACCACCACCACCACTGCAGGTTTACTCTCCGGGGAAGGGGGAGAAGATGCAGTGGTGGTTCCATACTCCACAGGAAGCAAACATGTAAGTGAATGAAGCAACCTAAATGCAGTGAAGTGCTCTTAATTTGAAACCTGAAGGTGCATTATCAAAAGGTTGGAATTAACATAAATTAAAATTATGCTCAAGAATGGGACTTTGCAATGAGCGAGTTATTTTTGTTTGGCCAATTTCAGCCCTTGAAGAAAAACAAAAGCTGAGGATGACCACTGCAGTTATTGAAAGTCTAATCTGCTTTGATAACCCAGTGGTAGGGGCTGGTTTGATAACCCAGTGGTAGGGGCTGGTTTGATAACCCAGTGGTAGGGGCTGGTTTGATAACCCAGTGGTAGGGGCTGCTTTGATAACCCAGTGGTAGGGGCTGGTTTGCCAGCTTTATATTATAAGCTTTGTCATTAATGTCAACTTCAAATTAATAACCATATTTTAGTATGCAGAAGTAGAGCATGTTTGAAGCATGTAACATCAAACACTTTGTTATACATAACTATTATTGTAGTATGAGCCTGTGCATTTTAATTGAAATGTAGTTGTTTATGAAAGTAGTATTTCACTGTAGCTCCACTCCTTAAGAACTTTTTTTTTTAAAAATTGAATAAATGTGAAGCTCTGAGGAAACAAAAAAATGAACAGAGGCGACTGATACAAGATTCTGTTAGAGGCTGGCCTCCTCATCATGTAAAACAAATAGCTACAGAAACCGCTTCTATAAGAACACAGGAATACTTGGGGATGCAAGGGGAGCAGCAGTGAAGGCCTCATGCTTCATAGGGAGCAAAAAGGGAAATGAATGAATTTGATAGAAAATCTGCCATGTAATTGTTCAGTGTACAGCAGGGGTTGGCATTGATCTACTGGTAGACCCTAAAACTTCATTTGGTAGATCTCTAGGTGGCGGAGGGGACAAAAGAATTTTTAACCTAGGTTAATTTTGGACTAGCTCTCTTCAACCGACAGTTAAAAGCTTGGTATCTCTAGATGTAAAGTTACTTTCACCACATTCCCAGTGGAAACCCACAAGTTAGCTTACTGAAATTCACTTCATTCATGAACTGTATAAGACATAAAGTGATCTTTTCTTTGAAGTCAAGTTAACGTTCAGTAAAATATTTAGTTTGAATTTTGCACCGCTATGTTGATGGGATTGCAGGAAGCAGATTGTGTGGCAGAGATAAAAGTTACATAAAGGGTTGACTTATTCCAAATTCCTGATACTCTAAAACCTGAAAACAGACATCAATGACTTATCAAGGTAGATCTTTAGAGAACTCAGTGTTCCGAAAGTAGATTCCCACAGCTTTTGGGTTGCCTACTGCTGTTGTACAGTAACAAGGAGCGTGTTTTTATATAGACCTATTGTGTGGGAGACTTAAAGAATCTAATGTCAGCTCTTTTTTTATAAAAAGTATATAGCCTTTTTCTAATCATTCAATGAACATATTAATAAGCACTATATGGAATCAGCAGCTGGTTCCTGTGGCATTAGATATAACCAGCATTTAGTAATTTCTGAAGGGGATAAGTTTGTGATTCATTAAACTGCTATAGGAAAAGTGGTATAAAAGATATACAAGTTCCAACTCACTTCTTCATTAAAAGAAAAGTCAGTGGGAGGATGGCACTTTGGAGTTCTGACCTAAGTGGTCTTTGGTAATTATCATTCAGCATGTCTTAGCAAGAAAGACCTTGAGCTGATGGGGACTTTGTGTGAGTTTGTTGAAGTCCTGTGCTCCTTGGGGAGCTAAAAGGTAATGAGTGAATAAGCCTTAGTGGGTATGTGGTGATGGCTGATGACTTGGAAAACACCAACATAACATAACTGTATTTATGCTACAGGCCTGTATCCTTTAATCCGAAACCCTTGAGGACAGCTGTGTTTCAGAAACAAGGATTTTTTTGTTTTCCAGATGTCGCCCGAAGTAGCCCGATTTGCTCAAATTAACCCAAAATGTGTTTGAAAGTCACCCAAAATGGGTTAGAAAGTTACCCCAAATGTGTTAGAAAGTGCGGTAAAACTTTTCAAACTGGCTGACAGATGAAGGGAAATGTTACATCTTGAATATTCTTCCCATGTTTAACTGTAAAATGTGTGATGTAATTTTTAAAAAAATTCATATTTTGTTCCAGAACCTGTAAGAACAAATTATGTCATTATGAATCATAATTTGTCATTTCAGCTTTTATCTCTTTTACCCTCTGGTGTACGGAATGTCTGGTCCTATGGCTAATGACGATGGAAGCACAATGCATCAACTCAAATGGATGGAATCCTGGGATATATAATAAATGATAGATCCATGAACGCTGTAGTATTTGATGTATTACTGATGTGGTTTTGATCTTGTATGGTGTGGTGTAATTTGGTTATTTATGAGTGTAGGAAAATAAAGATAGGGAGGAACTTTACTGTTTTAAATGCATTCCATTGAAAGGACACATTTCTTACAACTTAACATTTTTTAAAAAAAGCCCCTGAATTTTTCTTTCTCATCTGGTCCCATAGCCTGGTTGTTCTATATTAAAAACATTTGCCTGGACTGATGATTATAAGTTATTCTGTCAGTAACTTAAGGAAGAATTTTGTTTCTTTACCTGTCATTAGAAATGCTAACCTCATTAATTTTTTTTGGAATTGTAAACAGATCAATGCATAAATAACAATTATGTTATATGGTAGAATATATGTTGGTTTATGAAAAACATACTGACATCACTTATTGCATCAAGTGTTGAATGTTTTTCTAAGTAAGGGAAATAAATAACTTGTTTTTCAGCTTCCCAAGGAGTATTGGCCCCTTATTGCAGTTGGCCTCCTTGCAGGAAGTCTGCATCTAAGCACTTACTTTATGTGCTCTTGCTCTAGTCGTTTCTGCAGCAATCTGTTTTCCATGATGAGATGTCTGTACTCAAGCACAACCCTCCTCAGTTACCTTTTATAGGTTGCTTAGTTAAGCCCAGTGGTCTTCTTCTTTTGCTTCCCAGTCCTCAAATCTACACTAATAAGATAAAGAGATTCAAATTCTTCCAATTAACTTGAATTGACTCACAGGTGTCCATGCAAAAAAAATGGGCAACAATTAAATAAAGAAAATATATTAAGAAGAACAAAAACAACATCCAAGAATTTACAGGTTGTTTGCGTAGAAAAGAAGGATTTAAATATCTTGGCAAGATCACTAAGAGAGAACTGATGACAAGAACTAGATAGGTGCCAGTAGAACAGAAGAAAATGCTGGCGATGGATAGGCCACACATTGAGAAAGCCTGATGATAGCATAACAAGGCAGTACTTATTCTGGAATCCCCAGGGTAGGATAGTTAGAGGCAGAATGGAAAAAAATGAATGGAGAAGAGAAATGGAAGGGAGAAAGAAAACTTGGATAGACATTAAGTGGATGGGATAGGAAAGGACGACATGAATTTGTTGAAGGCCTATGCTCCCTGGGGAACTGATGAGTAATAATGATGTCAGATATAATAGTTACATAGGTGTCCTTGTGATGGTCAGATATAATAGTTACATAAGTGTCCTTCTGACGGTCAGATATAATAGTTACATAGGTGTCCTTGTGATGGTCAGATATAATAGTTACATAAGTGTCCTTCTGACAGTCAGATATAATAGTTACATAGGTGTCCTTGTGATGGTCAGATATAATAGTTACATAAGTGTCCTTCTGACGGTCAGATATAATAGTTACATAGGTGTCCTTGTGATGGTCAGATATAATAGTTATATAAGTGTCCTTCTGACGGTCAGATATAATAGTTACATAGATGTCCTTGTGATGGTCAGATATAATAGTTACATAAGTGTCCTTCTGATGGTCAGATATAATAGTTACATAGGTGTCCTTGTGATGGTCAGATATAATAGTTACATAAGTGTCCTTCTGACGGTCAGATATAATAGTTACATAGGTGTCCTTGTGATGGTCAGATATAATAGTTACATAAGTGTCCTTCTGACAGTCAGATATAATAGTTACATAGGTGTCCTTGTGATGGTCAGATATAATAGTTACATAAGTGTCTTCTGACGGTCAGATATAATAGTTACATAGGTGTCCTTGTGATGGTCAGATATAATAGTTACATAAGTGTTCTTCTGACGGTCAGATATAATAGTTACATAGGTGTCCTTGTGATGGTCAGATATAATAGTTACATAAGTGTCCTTGTGATGGTCAGATATAAGTTATATAAGTGTCCTTGTGATGGTCAGATATAATAGTTACATAGGTGTCCTTGTGATGGTCAGATATAATAGTTACATAAGTGTCCTTGTGATGGTCAGATATAATAGTTATATGTGTCCTTGTGATGGTCAGATATAATAGTTATATGTGTCCTTGTGATGGTCAGATATAATAGTTATATAAGTGTCCTTGTGATGGTCAGATATAATAGTTACATAAGTGTCCTTGTGACGGTCAGATATAATAGTTACATAAGTGTCCTTGTGATGGTCAGATATAATAGTTACATAGGTGTCCTTGTGATGGTCAGATATAATAGTTACATAAGTGTCCTTGTGATGGTCAGATATAATAGTTACATAGGTGTCCTTGTGACGGTCAGATATAATAGTTACATAGGTGTCCTTGTGATGGTTAGATATAATAGTTACATAAGTGTCCTTGTGATGGTCAGATATAATAGTTACATAAGTGTCCTTGTGATGGTCAGATATAATAGTTACATAAGTATCCTTGTGATGGTCAGATATAATAGTTACATAAGTATCCTTGTGATAGTCAGATATAATAGTTACATAAGTGTCCTTGTGATGGTCAGATATAATAGTTACATAAGTGTCCTTGTGATGGTCAGATATAATAGTTACATATTGTAAAATCTCGCGTATAATACACACAATTTTTACTCATTTTTGCCCGCTAAAACTCGGGTGCATATTATACGCGAGTACTAAAAAATACGTCATTTTCGATATCGAAAGTAACCTACATTGGAAAGTCTGCTTTTGTTACAATTTGACAGTGAAAATGGCGCGAAATTGAATGTGCCATGTGTTTTCTTCTGTTTCAGACATTGTTGCAAAGCGCATTTCGCACTCTTGGTCTTCAATCTGTTTTGATATTAAGCTTGGTTGTGAAGTTTGTCATTTTATTATTTTGAGCCCTAAAAATGAATTCAAGAAAATGTTATACTGCAGGAGAAAAGCTCTTAGTGGTAAAATATGCAGCATCTAATGGCAATCGGGCAGCAAGTCGACATTTTTCCATTAACGAGTGCAACATTCGATTATGGCGAAAAAACAAAGAGATGCTGCAAGTGTTGCCTAGTAAGAAAAAGGCGAATCGTGGGTCACCACCAGATCTTCCAGACCTAGAAAAAACATTATTGGAGTGGGTAGTGGATAGAAGGCAACAAGGCATCGGTGTTTCATGCATTGAAATCCGACTTAAAGCTCTGGAACTTAAAAAATCTCGTACAGGCACAACAGCATTTAAAGCGTCAAATGGATGGGCAGTTCGTTTTATGAAGCGATATGGTCTTTCAGTTCGTCGAGAACTACTATCGCGCAGCATCTTCTAGACGACCACGAAAAAAAAAGCTTCTGGAGTTCCAAAAGTTCGTAATCAAATTGAGAAAAGAACATATCTATGACCTTGCACAGATGGAAACGCCGATCAAACGCCTCTGACTTTCGATATGCCCTACGACAGGACCGTAGACACGAAAGGCATAAAAACTGTGTCTATACGTACAACTGGACACGAGAAGAATCACTTCACCGTTATGTTAGCATGTACTGCAGATGGAGGAAAGTTGCCGCCTTTCATAATTTTTAAGAGAAAAACTAAAGATATTTTCTAGAGACAACTGATGGATGGTAAAAGAACAGCTGGGTGACCACTGGACATAAATCCAGCAACCTTGAAGTATGAAGCTGCTGATCACACCAAGTGCTGATGCTCCCTACGGTACCACCTCAGATTGAGCTAAAAGCTCTCACAACTAAGCAGGAGAGAAAAGAATATGCCAAAAGTAACACCACAAAAAAAAAAGCAACAGGACTATCACCTCAGGGGCACATTCCCTCAGTCAGTTATGAGTTAGATCTATTCTGTTATATTTTTAAACTAATTTTAATCTTAGTTTATAGTGATATATTACAACGTACAAATTATAATGTAACATTACTGTACTGTACTGTTATAAATAATACATAAAGAAAAAATGTATAACCGAATGTTGGGAGTAGAAAATAATATAATAGGATTAAGGTAATGTATGTTCTAAGTATGTGTAATTGTAAGTTGCATACGTCGTAAGTCAAGGACAGTCTGTAACATTATGGAGTGGTATGTTTCCGGTAAGCATAATTTTGGAATATGTTTGGAGCTAATTAATGCTTGTTTACTATAGTGTGAAAAAGTTTTTTCTTTTTACCGCATGCTGTATTATCTCTGATGTTTTATTTGATTTCAATTCTGGACATGTTTTTTTAAAATAATTTTCAAGACTGAATGGAAATGTTAAAAACTAATATTGTGCGTTAGTTTTTGCTGAAATTAAAATTAGGAAAAATTTGAGTGAAAAATTCAATGTTGGGGACAAAAAAGATATTCTCAGTGTTCAAGTTCTGGTAAAAGTGTATTACTAAGAATTTAGACACATTTGTAGACTTGAAATGAGCACGACAATCAAATCAGTGAAGAATTTTAAACTAGTGCAATATTTGGTGCTGAGCATTTGTTTGCTAGTAATAAATATTCTGTATAAACTATGTAAGTGCAGCAAACAAGAAGCAGCAGACTTTTATAGATGGGTGCTTGTGTAGAATAGAAGAATTAAAATGGTTCAACAAGGTCACCAATATGGAACTTATATCAAGAACCAGACAAGTGCCAGTGGAACAAGAGATGAGAAGACCTGGCTATGGTGAGACATTGTTGCGTTCTTTTTGCGCGCATACTTTTAAATGTTTAGCACAGCTGAGAATACATATATTATTAATTAGTTACGCGCGATTTGACACGAGGTTGAACACAGAAGCGCAACGGGTGCGCTCAGGGAGAATAAGATGGACGTTATGAAAGGGGAATGCCAAAATGCCTATGGCCTGAGATGGTTGTCTCTAGACGGAGCCGATTTGTAAGTCTTGCCGGATTGAGGGAAGCAGTCATGTAGAGATTATAAACCTCCTGGTAGGGAGTATCTATGTGAGCCAGTGCAGGGCTCGTTGCATATTCTTATTATGCTAATTTCGTCATTTATTAAAATCTGGCTGTACTTCAACACATGCGCCATGTTGTGTTGCTAGTCGGATCCAGATCCTGACCGCATATTATCGGGATTATTCTTCGTACATATTTGAGGGTTATTCAATAAAACCCTTGGCGTTGTAGGCAAGCTCCGTATTGAAAGGCGTGATGGAATTACCGGCCGTGAAGTTCAGCGCCGTCCTTGAGAGGTCGGCCGTTATAAGATTTCAATCAAGTTCATGATTGAAATGCAATGAATTGTGATGCCCCGATGTTATAACCTATACTATTGATGTTGATGCCTACTTCTACATGATTGATCAGAATACCTAACGTTTATGTCATGCCATTATAATGATGCTACGTCGTCTGACTTTGTGATGTCAATGTATCTGTCAGTGCACAATACATTATGTCGTCAACTTTAATACTTGGCTCCAATCTAATTGACGTGCCAGTCGTCACTCGTGTTGACATTATCTGCGTTGATCATACAGTTACATGGCTCACTATATATATTTTGCGTTGAACATTTGTAAGTCGGTTATAGAGACTTTAAGCCCGACATTTTCTGGCATCGCCCTTGCCAGTAGTGCCAATCAAGAACACCAACAGATCAATATTCCAACATCCCGCAACAACCGAAGGGTCCAACAGACATGCATTAAGGAAACCTGTTAATAGCATTACAAGGCAGTCCATGTTCTGGAATCCCCAGGGTAAAAGAGGCAGATGTAGAGAAAAAAACACACGGAGAAGAGAACTGGAGACAGAAGTGAAAATGATGAGGAAAACATGGAAAGAGCTGGAGATGATGGCACGTGACGGGAGAACTCGGCATGGATTTGCTGAAGGCCTATTTACTTGGAAAGCTAAAAGGTATTGATTAATTGATTCAATAAATATGATATGTTGATGAGGATTCTTTTGTTTGATCCAGGAAAAATGTGTCGCTAGCTAGTGACCACATGTTAGATCTTTGGTCCATTGACCTGTAGCCACACTAGTCAGTAAAATCTGGAAAGAGCTTTCTCATTTCTGGGATAGACCTTAGCAGGCTTTACACACTCCCTGCAGTCCAGTCCTGACATCATCTAAGCCCAGGATGGAATTTGATAGAAGGGATGTCCTTGCAGCTTGCCCAACCTCCTTCATGCACCCTCACATCCTGGGTGGGCTGAATGGTCAGGCAGTAGAGGGCCCTTTCTCCCCTAGCCTTGATCTAACTTAACTGGATGGATGGTTAAGGGCCAATGACCCTATTGGTCCAAATCATTGTCAATCCACCCCTGCTCACATCAATTCCCTGCTGCCTTGTGATGTGACTAGTAATAGTCACTCGTCTACCATGGGCTACTTGAGAAATAACCAAAGTGTGAGTGGGAAATGAACAATGCCAAGTTTAACACATTAACTACCGAATTGAAAAACACACTGTGGCCGAATTAAATTTTTTTCCCATTTTCATCCTCTAGGTGTTTGCACAAAGTAAGCTGTAGTTTTCGTAATTTTTTACAGATTTTTAGGAATTACACGTCATTTTAAAGATAAATGAATGAACTATTACAATAAACACCGGTTGTAACTCTAATAGAGGTTGTTGCTATTTAACAGCCCTCCGATGGCCGAGGACTTGCAATATTTTCACAATTATAACTGCTTGCGCCCCATCTCTATCAAAATCACAATTTCAATCAATGTGCACACCGTTTTCACTCTTGTCCTCGTCGCTAGATCTATCAGTCAATTGTTGAAACACGTTTCTATCCTATTCAGCCGTTAGATGAGATGTACAGGCATTTTTTGTAGTCCTATCACTAGTTGTCACGGTAAACAGTTTTACACGATTTGGTAACTAACCCAAAACACTGAAAAATATGAACATAATATCAATTTTCCAGTTTTCTACAACAACCATGCTTTAGGAATTTGTTTTCCGGTGGCATCTTAAAATCTCGAACCAGATCAGAAAGTGTTTCAGTACATTTTTCATTCGTTTTTATTACTAAAATTAGATTGGCGCTCTGAGCGGCTTGCGGTCCAAATGTGATTATTTTGTGAGCCGCCTGACAGCGGCTTGCGGTAGTTAATGTGTTAAAGTAAAAAAAAAAATAATAGTCCTGTAGCAGAAACTGTTGTAGGGAAATGTTAGAGACTTCACCATACTAGGTTCATATTTTTATTTATTTTTTAAATGAGGTGGATTGACAAGTTCCCTTCCTCACTGCCTTCCTTAACCCAAGAGCAGAGTCAGGTACCCATTTACACCTGAAGCATGACACTACCAGGTTTCAATCCTGGAATCTGGTATTGCCGTGAGAGGAAATCACTGTAATCTACTTAGGCAGTCGGAGGCTCGAGTATAAAGTAACATTCTCTTTATCAGATACCCAGTCTGAGATTTGTGCTTCATCTGTATAAATCATCTGTCGCAGTTCTAGCGTTGTGTGGTTTTGATTAACATTGTCTGCCTCCTTTATGATGTTTGTTTTGGTCAGGCACTGTCCATGTTGCCCCACATGGTTCCCGGGGGGGTCTCTGAGGCGACAAAGAAAAAATAGGACTACTACTGACTCAGGCAAGCCATAGGAGGTAATTTAACACGAGGTTGTTCATGGGGCTGGCAACTTCATGTAAAACAATCTGCTAGAGAAGCCACTGCTGCAAGAACAAGGCTTCCTACAAGGGCACCAGCTACAGTGTTGGCTCCATGCTCCATAAGAGGCAAAAAGTAAATGATAAATTTCCACATGCAGTAAAAGTTATGTATTTTTGTTAAAATTGTTCAGTTCTATTGCATTTTGAGAAAGATGGCTGGGGTGAAAATATTTAATGATCTTTATAAACATAAGTATTTATTTTTGGGATTTGTGCTTGGTATATATACCTTTTGAGAATGTAACTTGTGCTTTTGTGGTACATTGGTAATCACATGTTTGCATATACTTCACATTTACTCTGTTGATTTATGCAGAAATATATTATAATCTCTGTGTTATTGACGGTCACTGCCTTACAACAGTTCTTAACTTTTGCGTAGTCATTCTTTGAATAATTCTTGTTTGTGTTATAAAATGGATTGCCTTTTTTAAACTTATAAATCTCATCAAGAGAATTCACCATCACTTACTGCTGAACTTTCATCATATCTGATATACTCCTTCTATTAAAAAATACGTATGTTAAATTTTAAAAATAATATGCTTGTGTTTAAGTGGGTATTGGACCATGTTGCACTCATGAAACATTTATTCTCAGCCCTAAGTTGTGACACCTTATAGACATGACAAGTTCCTGGGGGTGTCTCTGAAGAGACAAAATTAGGTGACAAGTTCCTGGGGGTGTCTCTGAAGAGACAAAGTTAGGTGACAAGTTCCTGGGGGTGTCTCTGAAGAGACAAAGTTAGAATATGAGGTTGTGCACCTCATCATGTCAAACAAATTGCTGCAGAAACCACCACTTCAAGAGCATGTGAATGTTTGGTGCAGGCTTCCTGTAAGGGGGGCAGCTACAATGTGGGGCTCCATGCTCCGTAAGGAGTGCAAAGTAAAGTGATGATAGACATGACAAGAACATGCCAGATTGCTATTTTACGCTCAAGTAAAATTTTAAGCCATGTGACACCTTATAAACATGACAAAATAAACATAATCTGTATGCCAAATCAAACTTAGTTACATACATAATTGCATACATATTGTATTGAGCATAACTGAAATCCTTACGCCATACCATAATGCATAGGTTAACTCGGGGTGGGGCGGCACCAGAAGGGAGGAATAAATGCACACACAGACACTTGCAAACACTCATACACACAGATGGTCAGCTTTACAGAATCCAGTCATAACCTATATAGACTGGACACTGTGGCCAATTAGCCAAGTCATAGACAGATAGTCACATTTATTGACAGGTTTGGATTTGCTTGTAAAAAAAAATTAGCTGCCAAGATAAAGGCAGTACTAGCAATGCAGGGACAGTCATTGTCTATCAGTAGTGTTGAGTTAGGGAGTATGTGAAATTCATAGACATTTGTGGTTTGAGCTGTAGGAAAGTCATCATCATCATCTCATCCCGTAACCCGTCCTGGGTCGTAGGGGTGCCATGGTGGAAGCATCAGCAGACAGGGTCCTCCACTGCTCTCTATCCTCAGCAATGCGTACAAGTGTGGAAAAACCGTGTCCTGCCCATTCTTTGATGTTATCAGCCCAGGATTTTAGGAAAGTCAGCAACAGTTTAAAAAAAACATTTTTTTGTGAGCTATGTAACCAAGTTAATATTTTAATATGAATTCAGCCAAGAGCTAGTCAAGTATTTTTTTAAATTCTTTTTTTTTGGTTCCAGTGTAAATGAAGCTCTGCCATAGCCATGATAACAGTTTTATAGCACGTTTCACTAGCTTTGCCCTCAAACAAATGTAATTATCTGATTAACCGTCCAACGTATTAATGCCATTTTTTGCATACGATGTTATATTGGGTTAGACCCAACAAATATATACTTTATATCTGTGCATCTTGTCTAGTTGCCATAAACGAATGAAATCCTTTGACCTTTGTCGGCATACTAATTATTGTGTATCGAGAAAATAAATTTTACAACTTCAGTCACAGATTCTGTGAATTGATTAGGCATAGGGGTGTCTACAATTACAATAATGTGGCCATCACATTTGCATGTGAATACCTGTTGAAGATGATTTCTTAAATGATCTGTATGCGAGATACTCGTGACATTGTTTGTCATTGATATTTAGTGCGCTACCAAACTGGACCTTCATTGATCTAATTATTTCAATAGGTATCACCACTTTATAAAATGCAGACTCATTTTTCCTACTTAACCACACAATACTTCTTGTAGACACACCTTTGATTGACAATGTGTGCGTAACACCGGATATAAACTGCTTTATGTTCAAGAAGTGCAATTTCACGCTAAAATCATGCCAATTGTTTGATAAACCAGTCATGTGCAAATGAGGTCGTATAATTTACTGTAGACATTTCAATGTGTGTGTGTGTGATGTGTGTTGGCAAGTAGGATTTTGATATTATTTCACAAAGAAATGAAAATTGAAACCAATGGCTGCATTTTAACGAAAAATTTAATTCATAGGGTCTATACCATTTCAAATTCACACATAAAATTTCACTTATATGCATTATATATTCGCTGAGATATAGCATTTTGAAGTTGGACAAAGCTAGTGAAACGTGCTATAGCAAATTATCATTTTCCATGAGTGGACATTCAAGAAAAACAAACAAACAATGAGAGCCTGGTTAATTCAGCATGGTTAAAACTAACAGCATTTCAGCATTGTTTTTAATTCAAACATCAGCACAACATAAGATATAGTAATTCAGCATTGTTTTTAATTCAAACATCAGCACAACATAAGATATAGTAATTCAGCATTGTTTTTAATTCAAACATCAGCACAACATAAGATATAGTAATTCAGCATTGTTTTTAATTCAAACATCATCATCATTTTCCTTTGTGCCCCTAATGGAGCTTGAAGCAGGTCCCCTTACAGGAAGCCTGCACTAAGTAGTCACATGCTTTCAACAGTGGTGGTTTCTGTGACAATCTGTTTGACATGATGAGGTTGCCAGCCACATGTCCAACCTCAGTGGCTTTGTATGACATGCATGAGGGTGCAGTAGTCTTATACTTTGTACAGACACTCCCAGGAACTAGACAGGGCTTTATTCAAACATAACATGTATTAACTCAGCCTGGAACAATACCATTATTGTGTAGTTCAGTATGGGTTCGACTCTAACATAACATGTATTAATTTTGTGTGGATTTTGATCCTAAAATGAGTTGTAGTAATTCATGATAGGTTTGACTGATACATTTGATGGCGTAAATCTAAATGGTTTAAACCAAAACAGGAATTCAGATAATTCAGCTTGATTGACTCAGCCCCATTCCAGTAACACAAAATGTGGAGTAATTCAGCTCAAATATAGACCAAAAATATACCAGCAGCAGCCCTATGAAGGATTTTCTCCTAACGTAAAAATAAGAATTTGTCCAGAACCATTTTTTACCAGCCACATTCCTTTGTGGTTTATACCCATTTTTTTTTTCTTTTAAATTGCATTTCTCATTTCCTTTTTCCCTAAGCATCATGATCAAATTGAAAAGCCCACCATTACAGATCCACGTGCTGGGAATTTTAAAAAAAATTTCTTTATCCTTATATTCTCATTGCTGTGTGATTAACGATAACAGTGTTTATTGGTTTTACATGCTGATAACATGATATATGTAATCTGTTATGTTAGTGTTGTGTCTTATTTATATGTAGTGTTCCGACTACTTACTCACAAAAGGTAATGCATCATATCATGGCTGTGAATGGTGTTCTTAATCCAGTCATTTATGCAATCACAAAAACACACATTTATTTATTCCCCTTTTTTCACTCCTTTATGGAGGATGAGACCATCACTTCTGTAGACCCCCATACAAGACACCTGCACTAAATCACTAAAATATTCTTATGGTGGCATTTTCTATAGCCATTTGTTTTGTATGGTGGGGTTAAATAAAAACATTATATAATCATGAATGGTTTTATATTTTAATCATTGATATGTAAGTTTGGTTTTGTGTTTCCTTCCTAATACACAATCATTGATATGTAAGTTTGGTTGTGTTTCCTAATACACAATCATTTGATGGTTCCTGATACTCAATCATTGATATGTAAGTTTGGTTTTGTGTTTCCTAATACTCAATCATTGATATGTAAGTTTGGTTTTGTGTTTCCTAATACACAATCATTGATATGTAACTTCAGTTGATGTTTTGTAATACATAACCACCTACTTATAAACTATAAGGAAAGCATGCAGAGCCATTTCCTGGTCATGAGTTTATTCAACTTAATTAGACACTAGAGTCTTGTGTTAACACAGCTTAATGATTAAAACACCAAACCATGTGTTTACACACCAGTGTTTTAAAAAATAGTTATAAAATTTACTAAAGTGTCAAAATTAAAAATTACACAACCATGTGGTTATACAACTTAATGATTAAAAGCTATACAAAGAGCAGTTTACACCTGAATATGAAAGAAACAGAATTGCTACAGGATGAATAAATGACTGGCCCAATGAGTCTTAAAGATCATAAGTAGCTATATGTAAATGGATTTTTTATTTTCCACCACAGATATGATTGGTTGATGGAATTAAATCCTTACAAGGATATCTTTTTAACACCGGAATGTCATCAGATTATTAACATAAAGCATTGATATCAGCTTACAATAAACACCCGTTTTTCTTATTTTAATTAATTAAAATTCATCTAAATCTGTTAACTCGATCATATAAAACTGTTTATTAATATGTGTATGTAAGTTAGTTAATCACAAGGATAATGCCTGATCACACATGTTAAAGACAAAGCTAAACAGTATTTTTCCACACTCGCGCCGGTGACAAAGCAAAAATTTAAAAAATAATAATAATAAAATAAAGCAAGAACTTAGCATGCGTTTTCTACCTATATTCCAGGACGATAAAAAGCAACTCTGACTTTCAGCATCCTAAATTTGATATCCTCATCCATGCCTCAGATACCACTTATGATGCTTTCACAATCGCCCAGGGTGATTTACCTCAAAAGTAACATCTATTAGTTGCAGAACTTATGTAAAGAGACAACAGATGGTGTAGTCTGTGCTTTAATTAAAATTGAAAATGCTTTAAATGTGTACTTGAAATATGAGAAGACTTCAGGAGTTTACTCTGTACTTATCAGTTTTATAAACCTGCCGTTAACATAATAATGATGTAACTGAAATATTACATATTAGATGGCGGAGTTGTGGATTAAAAGTTGCTACCATAAGTGAAATGGGTTCATTTTCGATACAAGACAACAGGAGGCTGAGACGCTTGGGAGTCATGACCCAAGTGGGCCCGCCCCCCTTAGAGTGTAAAGGAGTATATGGGCCGAAACACTCGTCGGACGGGGGGACTTCTTCTGATGATCAGATTGCTTCCTGTTGTATCGCTCTGTAAAGAGTTTCCTATCATCATATGTTTGAAGAATGTATACAGGATCAGACTGGCATGTGATTTTCTCTGTACTTTACAGTTAGAGAAAATGCACGGAAGAGAAAGAGAGAGATTACTGTGTGGGTGAAGAGGCGTCAAGAGAATTAAATTTGTATATGAGACAGAGAAAATTTAATCATTAATACGATAGGATTCAAAATCTTTCAACTTTTTTTTGCACTACCACAAAAATTTAAAAAAAAAAACCAAAGCAAAACTCATAATTATTCTCCATACATATAGCTACCTAGAATACGCAGATGATATTGCCCTATTCCACCCGTGTCTTACCGGGGCCTGAAAGGGGAGCAAAGAATAGTAACACTGTACCCTACCAGGCATGTCGTAAAAAGCTACTAAGGAGGGTTGGGCATGGGGCTGGTTATCCCATCCCATAAAAAACTTGTTACCACAAAAACTTCAACAAACATGGACAAGTCAAATAAAGAATATAAATCAACTCAGCCGCCCAAGACAGAAGAAGGTCCTCTGGAAAGGAGGCGCATGAAGCAACCTAGAGAAAGCCGAAAGGAGTCTGGGTTGCCGACTAACCTTTTTTCGTCTAGGAAAATCTCCAGGATTGGCACTGGAATATTCGCACTCTGTGTGAACAAGGGAAAACTGCACAGGTAGCAGCAGAAATGACAAATTACAGGATTGATATCCTGGGTCTCTGCGAGACACTGTGGAAAGGCATAGAGAAGAGGAGATTGATCACAGGAGAAATGGTGTTGTCCTCAGGACATGAGGAGGAAAGAGCCCACCACAGTGAAGGGATGGCTCTAATGCTGTCCAAGGAAGCACAGAAGGCACTTATAGGATGGGAAGCAATGGGACCCCGAATTATAACAGCAAGGTTTAAATCAGCCAAAAAGAAAGTAAATATAAACATCATCCAGTGTTATGCACCAACAAACGATAAAAAAGAATCTGTGAAAGAAGACTTTTACACCAGACTACAAAGTGTCTTGGACAATAAGAAAAGAAAGGACATCACAATTTTAATGGGGGACCTAAATGCGAAAATAGGAACAGACAACACTGGCTTTGAAGAAATCATGGGAAAGCATGGATTAGGTATGATGAACGAGAATGGGGAACTATTAGCAAACTTCTGTGCTTCAAATCAACTAGCTATAGGAGGAAGCATATTTCCACATAAAAGAATACATAAAGCAACATGGATATCACCAGACCACAGAACTGAGAATCAGATTGATCACATATGCATAAGTAAGAAGTTTAGGTCTTCATTGCTTGATGTGAAAGTATGTAGAGGAACAGATGTTGTATCAGACCACCATCTTCTGTTGGGTAAAACAAAATTAAAACTCAAGAAATTTTCAACAGGATATAGCTATAGGCAACAATATAATGTGGGATATCTAAGAAATCAGGAAATAAGAGAAAAATGTTCAATCACAGTATCCAACAAATACCAAGTACTCCAACAGCTGGAAGATGAAACAGATACGGAAGACCACTGGCAACAAGTAAAAAATATATGGAATGAGACATGTGAAGAAGTACTGAGAAAAAGAGAACACCAGCACAAAGCATGGATAACAACAGAAACCATTAGCAAGATAGAAGACGGAAAAACAAGAAAGCAGATTTAAACAGAAGCAAAACCAGAAGCTCCAAAGCCAAAGCTCATGAAGTGTACATAGAAGCAAACAAGGAAGTAAGTAGAGAGAAGATGAAATATATTGATGATTTGGCAAGGGAAGCAGAGGAAGCTGCAGCCAAAGGAAATATGAGGGACCTGTACAACAACACAAAGAAGCTAACAGGGAAATATACTGAAGCACATTAAAAACGCACCACTATTATATATACTGATGCCGAGAAGCTGGCAAAAAAAAGTGTGGGAATGGATTTTCCCCGTGTTTGCCATGAGGTAGAGTGTGAGTGGCTGCTGGAATGGAAAGTGCAAGATTCAACCCATGGGTGTGTGTACAGACTACATGAAAACGATGAAAGTTACACGTGCAACACGATTCTCAACAGCTATGACCCTGAAAATGTGTACGCGTTGTGGCAGTATACTCGGTATAAAAAGGCCGTTGAGACAAAACACCCAGTACATGTGCTTGAAATGCCACGACTATCTGAAAACGACCGCCAACGAGCCATTGGTATGTTGGAGACCGGAATGAGCTCGCGGGCCATTGCCAGAAGGATGAATTGCCACCACAGCACTATTGTACGTCTCAATGAACGTTACGGAACCATTGGCAGTGCCCGGGATAGACTTCGGAGTGGCCAACCACGAGATACTACCCCTGCGCAAGATCGTCATATTGCGCTGAGTCACCTAAGGAATTGACTCTCCCGGCAAGTCAAACAGCAAGAGCAATAGTGGGTAGACATGGGCAAGTCTCTCGAATGACAGTCATACGACGACTCAGAGATACAAGCCTTACTGCAAGACGACCTTATGTTGGGCCAAACTTGACTCACAGACATCGTTAGCAGCGCCTGCAATGGGCAGAGCAACATATCAGATGGACTAGACTGCAGTGGAATGCTGTCCTATTCACAGACGAGAACAGATTCAGCATATCCTTTGCAGATGGACGTATGAGGATTTAGCGACGGTGTGAAGAGCGCTTTGCAGATTGCTGTGTCAACCGATTTCGAGGTGGCAGTATTCACGTTTGGGGAGGATTCAGTTTTCACCATCGCTTGCCTCTTCACGTCTTCCGTGGAAATGTTAATGCTGTGACATATCGAGATGAGGTTCTGGATGCACTGGTTGCTCCTGCGTTCACAATTTATCCAGACTTGCAGCTTCTCCAGCAGGATAACGCACGTGCATTTTTTTGTATTTTTGGTTTTCTCCCTTGCCTGCACAGAATGCAATGAATTTCATAACAATCAAATGTACAAATGAATGACCAGCATGGATTCATAGGAAAATGAATAAAGATTCCAAATATGTAAACTTGTACACACTTATATTTACATTTCACACTCTGTTCCTGGATTATACAGGTGGTGCGTTTTTAATGTGCTTCAGTATATAAGCAAGCAAATGGCCTCATAAAAGATAAGAATGGAAAATTGCTTAGTAATATACAAGAACAAATGAAGAGATGGACAGAACATTTTGAGCAACTTCTCAATAGACCATCTCCAACTAATCCCCCAGACATCCAGCCAGCAGAAGAGGAGCTACAAATCAACTGTGAACGACCAGTAGAGAAGAAATAAAGAAAGCCATAAAGCTTCTGAAAGATGGAAAAGCAGCTGGTCCAGATTGCATTCCAGCAGAGGCCATCAAAGCAGATATTGATACCTCTACAGAGATATTATACAAACTACTTGGCAAAGTCTGGGAGAGAGAGGAAATACCAGCAGAATGGAATACCAACATTATTCCTCTATAATTTGTGCACTCTTGTAAATTTCCCTTCTTAGGCAACTTAACCAGATATCCTTCCTTCCATTCTGCTGGTATCTCTTCCTTTTCCCAGACTTTACCAAGGAATTTATATAATATCTCTGTAGCCATCTGCTTTGATGGCCTCTGCTGGAATGCTATCAGGTCCAGACGCTTTTCCATCTCTTAGAAGCTTTATGGCTTTCTTTATTTCTTCCTTCGTTGGTCTTTCACCATTAATTTGTAGCTCTTCTTCTGCTGGCTGGATTTCCGGGGGGTTTTGTGGTCTATTGAGAAGGTCCTCAAAATATTCTGTCCACCTCTTCATTTGCTCTTGTATATGGAAGGAATGTTATCCGGTCAAGTTGCCTAAGAAGGAAAATTTACAAGAATGCACAAATTATATAGGAATAATGTTACTATCAGTGCCAGGAAAAGTATTAAACAGAATCATCCTTGAGAGATTAAAAGAGTTCATAGACAAGCAACTGAGAGATGAACAAGCAGGTTTTCGACAAAATAGACCCTGTACAGACCAGATAGCCACATTGAGAATAATAGTTGAACAAAGTCTGGAATGGAATTCACCACTATACATCGGATTTGTGGACTATGAAAAGGCATTTGACAGTGTAGACAGAGAATCGCTTTGGAAATTGATGAGGCATTATGGAGTTGCCATGAAGATCATTAACTTAATAAAGAAGACCTATGAAGACATGACATGCAGAGTTCTTCATGAAGGACAACTTACAGAACCATTTAGGATTAGAACGGGAGTGAGACAGGGATGCCTCTTATCTCCATTTCTTTTCTTACTAGCAATAGATTGGGTCATGAAAACATCGACATCACACAATAGAAATGGAATCCAGTGGAATCTGACTAAACAGCTTGATGATCTGGATTTTGCAGATGACTTGGCTCTTCTGTCCCATAACCATAATCAGATGCAAGAGAAAATGAAAATTCTCGATGAGAGGTCACAACAAGTGGGCCTGAAAATACACAGGGAAAAGACAAAGATTATGAGAATAAATGCAAGAAATGATAACAAGGTTGAACTTGAAAAAACACCACTAAAAGATGTAGAATCGTACACATATCTTGGAAGTAATATAGACAAAGTTGGATGGACAGACAGTGATATCAAAATAAGAATACAGGACCCAAAGATGCAGCAATAGAGAATGCAGTCAGCGACCCATAGCTTGACTGCTTGCGTCAGGGTCAGCGAACCAGAGCTGACCAAGACCCTACTCCACCTCTACGTTGTGGTCCTGGAAACAGGCTGCATCACTGCAGTCTGGCTGAGAGAGTAGGGATCGAAGAGGGAAGGCAAACCCGGTCCCAAAAAATGCCTTGCTGAAGTTGGATGTGTCGGCCGAAAGGCTCAGATATTGCAGCTCTGGCGTAAACAGACACAACACAACCAACGTCCTTTTCAGGACGAACAAGGAAGAAGAAGAAAATAAGAATATAAAAAGCAAGAGGAGCTTTCATTACATTGTGAAACATATGGAGAACAAGAGATATCAAGTCCAACACGAAAATAAGAATCTTCAACTCAAATGTGAAGTCAGTCCTATTATATGGCTCTGAGACATGGAGAACAACAAAAACAACAACCAAAAAGCTACAGACTTTTATAAATGGGTGCTTGCGTAGAATAGAAGGACTGAAATGGTATGACACACAAATGTGGAATTGATGACAAGAACCAGTGGAACAAGAGTTGAGAAGAAGACGCTGGCGATAGATAGAACACACATTGAGGAAACCTGTTGATAGCATTACAAGGCAGTCCTTGTTCTGGAATCCACAGGGAAAAAGAGGCAGAAGTAGACCAAAAATTCACATGGTGAAGAGTACTGGAAACAGAGGTGAAAATGATGAAGAAAACATGGAAAGAACTTGAGCAGATGGTACAGGACAGGAAGACTTGGCATGTGTTTGTTGAAGGCCTATGCTCCTTGGGAAGCTAAAGGGTATTGATTGATTGCACTATTCACACACTTGACAGACTGAATAAACGTGTCCAACAGGTAGGACTAAACATTAATCTCAAGAAGACAGAAGTCATGACACTCAACATAAGAAATTCTGCACCCGTAACAATAAGGGACCAAGAACTAGAAAATACAAACACATTGACATACTAAGGAAGCATAGTAATGTGGCTGTTACAGTTTTAATGACTGTCACAAAGCAACATATTGTTGATGATCTAATATGGTGGTTAGTTTGATCCCCAGCCCTTGTGTCAGCTCTCAACACTCAACAAAGATGCTTCACCTTCATATCATCAATACAACAGAACAGTACTTCTTACAGTTAGGTGACAGATGTGATGCGAGCGCCTGCTCTGGTTTTCATCATTTAATCATCTAACACATGTACAGACTTATACAGCAAATGTTTATATCATGAAAAGTTCTTCTACTCGCTTCACAAGTTATTCATAACACATAATATCAGTTCAACTCTGAAAACCTCTTCACTGGACATGGTTATTTTTATCTCTTTAATCTCTCAGCTCTGCATTGCATCATGTTTTTTGTTTCTTTCTATTGCCACAAATTTAATCTTGCATAAAATCTTGCCTGGTTAATTTTACTGGCCTAACCACTAGGGTGTCAATATTTCCCAAGTATTTTCTACTTCTTGCTTATTTCATTAGCATGACTTTATCACCTGAAAATGGTGTTGGACAATTCGTCACACTCCATCAAAAAAATCTTGATTCGCTTAATTAGCAAAGTCTACATACCTTGACATCTTGAAAATGTCCACAAAATTTCCTACACAATTTTCCTTAAGAAAATCTTGTTCTTCAAATAACATCTTGACTTCAATATCTGTTCTCTACAGACCCGCAGCATATTCACACTGGGCGACAAACTTACTGTGTCTGCTAACAGGCCTCACTTCATGATCTGCACTGTTCAGCAGCTACGTAGGACTGTTTCTAAAAAACCTGTGCTTCCTGCTTTAATCACTGGCTATACCACGTAATCAAGACCAGCGTTGCCACTCAAGTTCTAGAGATAAACCCAGATGTTCTTCTTAAAAAAACCCAGAAATACCCAGATTATTTTATGCCTCAAATACACGGGATAGACGATGTTTACATAATCTTTTATGTTCATCTTTAGCACAAATAATCTGTGTGCTATAAATTTTTATGTATTTCTTCATTTTTATTATTTTTTTTATTACCAAAAATTCACAATTAAATAAAAATGATTTTAATAACACCCCAATATATGAACTCTTGAAAATGAGATATTTTAACAGTAATATACCTACATTAGTTACATTAACAAAATGTTCCTCAAATTAAATATAAAATGTTAGTTGTAACTTGTTACTGTTGAAAAATGTCACTTGTCAGAGACTCGGCATTAATGTCGACAACTTCTCCTTCGTCAAGATCATATGCATGAATTGACAACGTGGAATCTTGATTGTGAAGTTCCAAAATCTTTGCATATCTCTGCCGACAACGTCCTTCACGCACATCTTCAACCACGCATTTACTAGGATTAAACTTATGACAAACTCCATCTTTGGCAACTGCTTGCTTGCTTGGCTAGTATTCGATTGGAAACTGTTTCACACAAAAGCTTGTTGGTTTGATTAGTTTTAACTAAGTTAACCTTCGAAAACACTCTTTCGACGCATGCCGAGGAGTGAGGTAGTGCCATAAGCGTGCACATGAGGTCAGCCAAAACATCAAATTTCTTCTGGTTATTAGCATCTGTTACTTGTTACAGTCCAGCCAGAATGTGGGCGGATCCTCATCCACTAGATGTCCAAAATCTTTTCGGTACGATGCCAGTTCTCGCCATTGATCAGACAGACGATCAAGGCTCTCTTCTGAAACAACTGTTTAAACTGCGCTGCTAAGATGGTAGGTGGTTGCTGGCAGCATTTGCACAAAGTGCAAATGAATGACAAACACAGCCGAGAACAAAGACATGTGGAATCTCTTTCTTCAGATGTGCCTGTAAACCACTTGCAGTCCCCATCATAGTGGCACAGTTGTCTGCAGCAAAACCAATGACGTTACTAAGCGGGATTTCATGCGTGCTCAACAATTTCTTAACAGTTGTAAACATGCCAAGACCAGTCCCATCCTCTACCTCAATGAGGTCTAACAGTGAATCAACTACTTTTTTTGTTTTTGTGTCACAGAATCGCACAACGACTGCCAACATCTGGTTCGTAGAAATATCAGTACTCTCATCAACGAGTATAGAAAATTTCTGATTTCTGCAAATGTTTATAACTTCAAGCCGCTCAAAATGAGCAATGCCGTACTGCATCACAGGCAACCTTGGTGCGATTCAGTGACATTTTTTGAGCAATTGTGTTGTCTGGAAACATCTGCTTGCAACATTCAATCAAATGATCAGCTTGAGAAAACGGAGTATTATGTTCTGCCATGAAAGCCGACAACAGTATCTCCGCTTTAGCAATTTTATCTTGGAGACAGGGCTCTTTTGGTTTGACGAAAAACTTGTAATAGCTTTTTTTCCCCAACACAATGTATATGCCAGTTTGAGCTGATGTAAACGAGTCAAAAAAACAACGTCATTGACGTGGTTAAAAACAAGAATTAAATTTAAGTGGAATAAAAAATAGATAGCACATAATGTTTGACATTTAATTATATATACATATAATGCTCAGTGCACAGAATATACATACATTGTAAATGTCAATTGTCAAATATACCCAGATTAATGCAGATTTTGAAAAAAATTACCCAGATACCCAGACGGAAGCCCAAAAACCCAGATCTAGTAAGAAATACCCAGCTGTGGCATCACTGATCAAGACCTACTCGAAGGTTCCACATTACTCTCGTATTCGCCCAAGGAAACTAATTCTAAAGGACATAACTCATGTATTACTCCTTCCAATTTAACATAAGGGATATAACTCCTAAATTCGTCTACCTCTATTTAACAACAACGGTTACCTCGCTTTGACTACCAGCCACAGTAACGCCCGATGGCGGAACAAGCAAAGATATCAGCAGCCAAATGAATAAAGCCAGAATAGCCTTTGCCATGAAATCTTCCCAGTACAGTAAAAACACTTAAAATATACAAGAGCTGCGTAATTTCGGTACATCTGTATGGTGCAGAATGCTGAAGAGTAACAGACAAGGAAATTACCAAACTGTCCTACTTCCATAAAACCTGCCTAAGGAAAATTCTTAGAATTTTCTAGCCGAACACCATCACCAACCAGGAATTGCAAACTTGGACCTACAAGATGCCACCAGGCGTGATGGTCACTGCTTTGTCAGTCAGCGACCAAGGACCAAAGAAAAAGAGAAGATATATCTATCACAATAATAAATCTACCCAATATACGAGTACATAAAAGAAAGACAGACAGAAGACCCTTAAATGTCTGGCTTATTTTTTTTTTAAAGTTTAGAAGGCCCCTTGGAAAATGCCAACACGTTTGGCGTAATGAAGACACAGCAGGAAAGATACATCAATTGGTTTACCAGAAAGACAACAGAAACTTTAAACAAAAAAGGAAGAATGCTCTTTCCCACAAAATGTTAAATCATACCTACTCATGATTTATAAAACAGTAAGCATTTTAGAATCAAGAAGACCAAACAGTGCGTAATTACTAGAACATTTCACTAATTCAAGCTAAATTTTCATTTTTTACCAATAAATTAAGAACACTTTGCATAATGAGACTTATTACGATGTTCACATTAATATTCCAGAAATTTAGATCTATGTTAATTTCTCAGCATTTTTAAACTTGCTGGCCTTAGCCTGATTTCTGGAGTAACAGTTCAGTATCTTTCTACTGGTATAAATATGACTAGATTTGATTAGGAAGTTATTAATATTTATAAAGGTGAATCTCTATGTCATGCTAAATGGATCTCCATCAAAATTCAGTTTGAGATGCATTTCAAAATATCCCACCGGAAGTTAACCACACAGCAAAGAAACAAAAATATTTAATATAATTTCACAACATGTATTAAACCCAGCTTGCATTAGAATGCCACTACTACTTCAGTTGTGTACTTGCCAACACGTTTTGCTGACACACACACTACACATAAATATATTTATATGGCTAACTGAATCTGAGTATACAAATTGCTGCTGAATAACTGAAAGTTAATGGGGATACGATTATAACACAGTGGTCAACTAATAACAGACTAATGAAAATAAGAAATGGAGATAAAGAACATGCATTTCAAAACATCTCAGTGGAAGTTAACCATACACATTTGACAGCACAGAAACATAAACTATAATACAATTTTACATCATATCTTAAGCCAGATTCATGACTGGCAATACAATGAAAAATACAGGTGTTGTTTTCCCTTGCTTCCCATCAGTTTGTGTACAGGTGACTCCAAAGCCTTTGATTGAAAGTCTTACTTACAAGGCAGTGGAGAGAACCATCTCCATCTTACAAGAAAACTGGAATATACGGTGACAACAGGACCAATTGAAGGACAAAGAGACTAGACAGTTTGAAATCGTGGCATGGAAAGCAATCAACAGAACTGATAAACAGTACATGATTCAGGAAGTTGTGGAGAGACAAGTAATAATCTCTAAACTTCACAAAGGCCACAACAAATTGAGATACCATCTGTTTAGCAAGCTAAAGATAGGAACTACCGATAAGTGTAACTGTGGCACCTATAAAATTACTGCTGAACATCTGCTGCAAAAGTGCCCAACATTAGAAGAACAGAGAAAGTACATTAGGCCATCACCAGTACCATCCCTGGACAACCTCTACGGAGATGCAAACAACCTCAGACTGACTACTGTTTTTTTTAAACATATCCATCTCGACGTTCGAAAGTGTACAAAGAAGAATACTCTAATTTATATTATCCACCAAAGAATTCTTCTTACCTTCTAAATATATCAATTAAAAAATAAAATGGTATGGAATCAGTTTAACAAGTTGATGAAACACGGGATGTTTGGGGTTTCACCCTTCGTCAGCTACAAACAGCAGCCTCATTTATTCTCATCTTCTAGTCATATGTATATCCCTCTCAAGCCCCTAAGCCAGTCAGTGAACTCATGGCCTTGTAGCTAATTTTTTAAACATGACTTCAAAGATAACCTCCAAATACACAATGTATATTTATTCTTGTTGTCAATAAGGCCCACCATATTTCCAGTTCAATCAATAATAATAAATTCAGCACCAGGGATAAAAGCAACACATGCATGGAGAGCATTTCAAATAAACTATGGTCAAAACATTAAATTTAAAAGGTCAATAAGTCAATTTTATTTTCCTTGCTGTATTGAAAATTAATGACATTCAAATAGGTTTATTTAAAAAAAATAAAGACTTTTCAAATATTAGCTTTCAATATTGAATACATAATAGGTACAACATTCTACAGAAAACACTATACACCATCATTTCCCTTTGTCATCCCTGTCAGTGCAGAGCCTATTCAGAGCCTAGCAGGAAGCTTGCATCAAAGTATGTATGTGCTACGGCAGCTTGCACAAGCTCATATTAGTTGCTTCTTACAGCATGCATGTGGGAGCAGTAGCGTTATTCTGTCTCATACTGGCAGCAGTAGTATACATGACAGGCACAAACATATTATTTAGAAAGATAAATTTGATACATAAATCTTGTACCTGAGATTTAAACATGTCAACAGATAAAGCTATCATCACTGGAATGGGATTCACCACAATTCTAAGAGTTGAGCATGGAAACAGGTAACAGGTCACATACATAATTACATCCAGTCTCAGAAAAATAAAACATTTCTGTCACAACCATCACTTGATAAATATCTTCAATAACAATGACATAATAAAATATTCATTCTCAGAGTGTGACAGGAAGAGAGAAACTGCTAACTGTAACAGATGTGGGTGGTTAAGTTACAAGAGACAAAGAAAATGCTAACTGTAACAGATGTGGGTGGTTACAAGAGACAAGAATATGTTAATCGTGACAGATAGGGGTGGTTAATTTAGAAGAGACAAAGAAAATGCTAATGTGACACACATGGGTAGCTAAGTTACAAAAGACAAAGAAAAATGCTAACTGTGGCAGATGTGGGTAGTAAAGTTACATGAGACAAATAAACTGCCAACTGTGACAAATATGGGTAGTGACAAGTGACAAATAAAATGTAGCAGATGTGGATAGTTAAATTACTAGAGACAAAATGCAAACTTTGGTAAATGTGGATAGTTAAGTTGCCATTATATCGTAGAAATATGAATGAGATAATAAACAGAAGTGAACATCATACAGTCAGTATTAAAAAAATGAAAACAATATCAATGTATGAATTATAACAATAATAACTATGCACATCATATAAAGATAAGACAAAATGTAAACATGCTTAGATCTTGTTTTATACATGAAAATATTAGAGCAATTTAGCATCGGAATGGAGACCTCCAGGTTTTCATACCCTTATATAATTTGTATATTAAAAGATTGCACAAATAAAACTGACCAAAAAATCCAAAATGCCAGTCCTTTTCAACAGGTGGTATGCATATCATTAGTGTTTAAAATAAACAAAATTAGAAATGTGAGCTGTTATAGATTTCTCTTTCGTTATACGTCTAGCATGTACCTATATCAGAATTCTCGACAGTGATTCATATTATTTTTAACATTTTTATGTAAATATTTACAAATTAATCCTCGCCTTCTCTTTATTACTATTTTCATGCACCATGTCCCAGATGAAGACTTCATGGCCGTAACATAAGCCTTTCTTTTTAAAAACCTTTAATTAAGCTTCCCCATCTAACTATTTCTATTCACAATCCTTAGTTAAGCTTCCCCATCTAACTATTTCTATTCATAACCCTTAATTAGGCTTCCCCATCTAAGTATTTCTATTATAACCTTTAACACGGCTTCCCCATCTAGCTATTTCTATTTATAAACTTTAACAAGGCTTCCCCATCTAAGTATTTCTATTCATAACCTTCAATTAGGCTTCCCCATCTTAGTATTTTTTATTCATCTCATCATTTTGTAAACATTTACAGCAGTAATCATTTTCTTACAGTTTTTAAAACAATGCTTAATACAACATGTTTCATCAAAATTTTAAAATCATCAACAACAGCTCAGCTCCTAAATAAAAACATGCCAGCCCTCCTGTTTTGGAATGCAACTATGTTCAGTTTTTTACAAAATAAATTTTAGGAATATAACACTTCCAGGTAACAAACTAGTAGTGTTTCATGAATGAGGCAATGAAAAGTCCAGTCTGGCCGAAAAATCACATGATTAAGTACCAACATAAAAACAAATGTGAACATTGAACTGAAAGGCACTTTTCTTCACTTGTAAAATGAGGATATATCGTATTCCACGTACACAATAATGTATCGTTTGTAACTTAAAAAACAACTTCTGCAACTAGATTACATCTTATATAGCTAAGATATATCCTGCTACACCTGTACCCTCTGGATAAATTTTACTTCATTAGTACAATCTTAAAAATAGTCTTAATGTGTTTCTTATTATAGTTGTGTGTACATATGTATTTCTAAGAATATTAATTCTGTGTGTATAAACCTAGGAGAATATTATATGCTTGCATAATGTTGCATAGCTAAAATTAAAAAATAATATATATCCAATAACACTTGAGTGGTGATAAATGCTGCACAATTCTGTATAACAAATCTTACCTATAAATGTAAACAGAACACCTGACTGACAATAATAGACAGCAATGGAAGAAAAAAAAATATATTTTTACAGTTTTTACACAGAAGGCACTTAACTTATTTCCATGACAATATTTATAAATTATTGTTATTATGCACATTGAAGCATGATTTTAGATAAATAAGAGTTCTCAGACCACTGTAACTATCCCAGTTTCTGTTTGACCAGTTGAACATCTGTTTCTAGCTTCATATGACAAGACTTCTCAAAAACAGACATCCCTTTTACTAAAAATACATAATTTGAAAAATAACACTATTTCAAAATTTGTTGTTATTGTTGGTTGACTTGGATCCACTGTCACTGAGCGTCAGTTCTTGGTGACGTTATTGATTAGAATGTGCTAAATACATTGCTTCCAAAAATTATGAACGAGACTGTAAAAAAGTCTGTTCTAAAATAGCTCAGTGATGCTTTACTGTAACCTGTATTTAAATCAGGCTAGTGGTAATAAAATAAAACACAGAAAGGAAGGATGAGACATAAAAACAACTACAAAACCATGGCTTTCTGCTACATATCCTCACTTTTAAAAGGGTCTGTACCATCATTAAATACGTCCATTTTACTGCTACTTTCATAATCTCTGCTTATAGTGTCAATGTTCTCTTCCTTCATTCTGTCAGGATCATTATTTTCTCCCCTTGACAGAGGATTAAATTCCTCAAACTTCCATGGATCTCTGGTCTGATTGCTTGTTTTCATAGCCTGGGCAGTCCATTCAAACTGTCCTGTTGTCTGGTTTTCAAAATTCAAGTCAAATTTCTGCCAATCTCCAGGAAGTGAGGATGAAGTTTTCAAATGATGGCCGACAAAATCATTCTCAAAGCCATGCCACTCGGAACTATGGGAAACTGCCTGGTTGTCAGTACGCTTATCAGAATTTTTATTTGTAGCTGGCCATTCAAAACTGTGGGTGGCCCAAATCTTGGCATCTTCACTTCCAAAATCAGCATGCCAATCACAAATCTGCCCAGCCCCAACATCTTCACCTGGGCTACCAACATCAGTTTCAAATCCATGCCATTCATGGCTGCGTACTATCCTGTCCTTTCTAATATGATCTTCAAATTTACTCTTCGAGTGCAGCTCTTCACAGCTGCCAGTCCAATTTCGTCTTTTTCTATGCCCTGGCTCCATTTTAAGTGGAAAATCCACTTTTCCTTTTGGTCTCAAACTATCAAATCCTGCAAGACCACTCATATTTCTTTTAAACTTTTCTTTATCTAATACAAAAGTTTCTTTTGGGTCAAACTTTTGAAAAGGGTCGATGACTTTGTCTCTGTGTACAACTTTTGCTAACACTTGGTGTGTCTTGTATTCTATTGTGTAGGTCTGAAGAGAAGGAGGTGGACAACTGAGTGACATGTAACCATCCCCAGACTGCCAGTTTGACTGATCCTCCTCTGAGTATTCACTGGACTCCTCTAATTTGAAATGGGGAACTTCAACCTCATCATAAGCAGCCTTGAGGTTCTGGTACAGAAACAGTGTATTAACTGACAACTGAAGAACTAAGGTTAAAGTCAGCAGCCATGAGGAAACCTGCAATGTAGTAACAAAGCAACGTTATCAGACAGGATTAACACAACACAGTAGAAAATTACATAAATAATCCCGTTACACGCCCACTGAGGCATATTGGGAATATGATGTTAGGCTTCGTGACCATCTGCACACTAGGGGTGATGTGGTCAGCATCATGCCAGCTGCCTTAACCTTCCCAGAGTTGCTCTGGTACCCAATTCATGAGGCTGGGTCGACCCCGGAGCCGTTTAAAGTTTAAAAAATTCCCACCTCAACTGGGGATCAACCCTTGGACCACTGAGTTAGGAAGCCAGTGTACTAACCATTGTGCTACCACAGCTCAAATATACCCCAGACCAATATTAAATTCATGCCGGTATTGACACAAGCATGCTTCTGAACAAAAGAACTAACTGAATTATTAACCAAAAGTAAAAACCCCATCGTAAGGAATAACACAGTACAGAAAATATAATAAACACAATCAAGAAAATAGCACACAAAATGAAAAAAAACCTCCTGATATAACCAACAATGCTATGTGTATGATAAATTGTTGAAAGGTGCTTGCTACACAAAAGAAAGTAGCAAACATCTTAAAAAAAAACCTGCAATGTTATTAGACAGAGCTAGTATACCCACTGAAACGTTTCAGCATCAGAATTATATAAATATAAAAACCATGATTTAGCAACACGAGTTCTGTGAAGAAGTAATTTCAAAATCATATATGAGTCTCAATGACCAAGCTGTCATGAAAAGACATGACATTTCAAAATACCTATACATTTTTTTAAATGTCATATACATGAATGAATTTTGTGCTAAACAATGTATGCAAAATGAAGTTTGAAGTTCAAGGACAAATATGTTCAATGTGATCTTATTTTTGCATTCCCTTACAGAACAATTTCTTGGGACTACAGTACTTCCAAGCACCAGGTGTAGTCCCTGGGGATCTCCGAGCAGAACAAGACAGAATAGCATTACTCGGACATGCCATAAGAGGTGACTAACACGAGGTTGTGCAATGGGGGCTGGCAACTTAATCATGTAGAACAAACTGTTACAGAATCCACTGCTGCAAAAGTACATGAATGTTTTGGTACAAGCTTCCAGCAGAGGGATCATCTACAGTGGTGGCTATATGCTCCTTAAGGAGCGAAAAAGGAAATGATGATGACACTCAAGCAACTCCTGTACATATGTAATTCTTCAGGTGACCCAACAAAGTTCCATGTGTTAACATACTGATATAAGAGACATATTTCCACACGTTATTATACTGACATGTGAGCCATATTTTCATGTTGTTAACATACTGACATAAGAGTAATATTTTCACATGTAAAAAAACTGATAAAAGAGACGTTTTTTCAGTAATACAGTGCCTCTGGCAGTTTTTCCCCAACAACCAGAAGCACTTTAGGTATGATCAGAAACTAGCAGTGCCCTCTAGTGAAAGAAAAAATCTTCATGCTCAGTCTTTGTTGAAATTATTCAAATCCCTGTTATCTCAGAACAGTAGTAGCTTTCTGTAGCTCACATGCTACGAGATCAGATCAAATGTTAACTCTATTCAACATGGAAAGTTTACACATTGAGAAACTTGTTGACAGCGTTACAAGGCAATCCTTGTTCTGGAATCCCCAGAGTGAAAGAGACAGATGGAGGTATTGGCAACTGGTCGATCTTGATCTACTAGTAGATCCCAGGGGATCATTTGGTAGAGTTCTAGGTGGCGGAAGGGAGTAAAGAAATTTTCCCTAGGTAAAATGTGGACTAGCCCTTTCCTTCTGACAGCAATGAGAAGTGTGATGTCCCCATGTTTAAATGTACTTTCCCAACATTCCCAGTAAAAACCTGCAAGCTAGGTTATTAAAATTCACTTCATTCATGAACTGTATAAGACAGGAAGTGATCTTTTATTTGTAGTGAAGTTAACATTCAGTAACATATCATTTAGTTTGAGCGTCTCACCATTCTGTTGATAGAGTTGCAGGAAACCGATTGTCGGGTAGAGATACAAAAAGGCTACACTTATTCCAGATACTCAGAAACCTGAAAACAGACATGCTTTTATTAAGGTTGATCTTTAGAGAGTTCACTGGTTCTAAAGTAGACCCCTACATCCCATAGGTTGCTGACCTCTGCATCAAACAATCCAGACACCGGTACCAAAGAAACTCTTATTTACAGATTTGAATTAGCAGTGTCTGAGTAGCCCCTTGTAGTTCCCCGGGCGTCTCAGAGGAGACAAAGAAGAAATAAAACTGCTACTGCCTCACAATATCATAAGAGGCGACCAATATAAGGTGGCGCGTGAGGCTGATAGCCTCATCATGTAAACCAAACTACTACAGAAACCACCATGGCAAGAATGCGTGAATGTTTTGATTCAGGCTTCCTGTAAGGGAACCTACTGCAGTGGTGGCTCCGTGCTTTTTAGGGAGTGAAAAGGGTAAAAAAAAGAAGAGTCCAAGAAAAGCTGAACAGTATTCATGGGACCAAAATGCACACAAACATTTTAAAAACAAAGAAGTGTCCAAGAAAAGGTGTTGATTACTGATCCCATTCATGGGATCAAAGGATACACAAAGACATTTAAAAAAAACAAACAAACAGAATGAATGAATGCAGATGACTTACCTCAGCTAAAACAAAGTACGTATAAAAGTGAGATCTATTTGCTGTACTCCATTTGAGAGTTTCATAATCTTGGCACTGCAATCTGTAGATAATACAGAGTGACATTTAGCATTAGCAAACAATATTAAAAACATAACGAACAGCTAAATAGAATAATGAAGACAGTTTTGTTAGCCACTTCTTTCATACACTTGATACCCCTGGCAGAAAAGTCCTGGGATTTTTTACGTGTTTTAAACTTGGACAGCACACTCTAAACGTTGCCACCATTAGTCCTTACTGTGCATATGGGTCTGCCCTGCACAGAATTACAACACGTTTACTTCCTTGCACATCTAGACCCCCGACGTCTTCCCCTACATACATAGGGTATTTGGTTCTTAAAATTCTAAACACTGAAATTTACTAGACAGCAATATAAAGTCCTACCTCTGCCTCTCGATCTTCAGTGGGTTGTTGATCATAATGTTGTAGCACCAGGAGTTGAAGCCAATTGTAATTTTAAAGCTGGACACGATGACGCTGACCAGCAGAGTCAAATAGCACAAGAAAAATGGCAGTTGGAGCTTTTCTTCAATCCTAGAATATTTAAGTCTATAAGCTATTACAAAGAAAAAACAATTTACTGTAAACTCTGAATCAGTATTTTAAAATGTGCATTTTCATGCATCTTTATTTAAAAATCAGTGCATTTTCATTATCTTCAATCGTTCAAATATCAGCACAAATTGATCAGATAATTATCAACAAAGTATTCTAAATAATAAGTGCAAATTCTTTCTTTCAACTCCTTAAGGAGAACAGGTCTTCAATAAACTTATGTCAAGTCTTCCTGTCCTGTGCCATCCGTTCAAGGTCTTTCCATGTCTTCTTCTTGTCCTTCATGTCTGTCTCCAGTTCTCTTTTCTATGTGTACTTTGGTCTTCCTCTACCTCTCTTACCCTGGAGATTCCAGATTAGAACGTGTATTTTGTATGGTAATGCTATCAACAAGTTTTCTCAATGTGTGTTTTATCCATCATCTTCTTATTTCTTGTCCCACTGGTGCTTGTCTGGTGTTTTGTCAGCAGTTCTACACTAGTGAATCTTGTCATACCATTTAAATTCTTCTATTCTATACAAACATCAATAAAGTGTAAATTGGTCAGATCTAATTTTAGAAGTGGAAATAATGGAAAGACAAGTGGAGCAAGGCAATCCTCCTTGCTCTGGAATTGCCAGGGTTAAAAGATAAATGCAGCAGTAGCCCCCCTTCAGTCATTACTGACTAAGGGAATGCGTCCCTGAGGTCGTATCCCTCAGCTGCTTTTTTCCAGGTGTTACTTGCGGTGTGTACTTTTCTCTTTTGCTTGTTGTGAGAGCTTCTTTTTGCCCAATCTGAGGTGGTGTTGTAGGGTGCCACTTGGTGTAATCAGCAGCTTCATCCTCCCAGGTACCTGGATTTATGTCTACTGCCTTTACGTCTCTCTTGCACACATCTTTAAACCTCAACTGTGGCAACCCAACTGTTCTTTTGCCATCTGCCAGTTGATTGTAGAAGACATCTTTAGGGACGCGACCATCTTTCATGCAGCATCATAGTCTGCACTGTCTAAGCAGTGTATACATGCTTTGAAGGCCAGCATGTGATAGCACCTCAGCATTAGTCACTCTGTCCTTCAACGAAATACCAAGGATGTGGCGTAGACACCGTAGATGAAAGATATTGAGCCTTCTTTCTTGCTTAGCATAGGTTGTCCGTGTCTCGCTGCCAAAGAGAAGTATGCTGATGACACAGGCATTATATACCAAAGCTTTTGTCTTCACTGTAAGTTTGGAGTTTCCCCAAACACATGATGTTAGGCAGGCAAAGATGGCTGCAGTTCTGCAATGTGGTTATCAATTTATGTGTCCAGGGAGAGTTTGCCGTTAATGGTAGACCCCAGGTATGTGAAGTGGTGCAGAATTGAAAATTCATAGTTATCGTTAGTGATAACTGATGCAATATCCACATCCTGACCAAGTAAATTTGTTTTCTTTGGACTTATTGTGAGGCCAAAGTCCTTGCATGCTTAGGAGAAGTGATTCATCAAACTCTGGTGCTCCTGTTGACACTGAGTGACGATTACTGCGTCATCGCCGAACAACAAGTCTCATATAGTGACCCTTCTGTGTTGTGTTTTTTGCCTTCAGCCGTGTGAGGTTAAACAGTTGGCCATCTGACCTAGTGTGCGGGCATATTCCTTCAGTTGCACTCCGAATGCATGTTTCAAGAGCAAGGCAAAGACGATCCTGAAGAGGGTTGGAGCTAAGATACAGCCTTGTTTGATGTCAACTGGCTGTGATGTGTTTCCAGCATATTGAACTGTTCTCTTCATGAAAAGAAATACAAAAAAGGACAACGTCCTTCTCAGGACGCCACTACTCGAGAAAAGATCGCATTATCGTCAAAATGACCCGAAATAAACCACACGCCAAAAAGAGGAAGGTTTACACCAGCCCACCAGCGCAGAACAGCCAGGGGAATAACAAAGCCACAAGCAACAAATACAGACAGCCAGAGAGCAAGACTGCCCCAAGTACTCGTGCCGGGACCGATCCTTCTCCAACTCTTGACACCACGACGGAGTTAGCTGCGACGTGTATCGACCCGACTGAGAGCCTGAGTGGCCCAACTCCTAGCGAGGCAGAGGAGAGAGCAGATGCAAACGGTTCTGACCTTGATGATGAAGACCCAGAACGCAAAGAAATATTGAGAGCGTTACGACAGCTGGAGCAGACGACGGAAAGATTAGAGAAAAGAAACCAGGAGCTTAGAACCATGTTGCCACCACCACACGTACCTGACTCGTCAGCAGAAACCCTGTCTACCACAGAGAAGCTGCACCAAACACCGTTGACACCACCACACGATGCCGAGATGACAGCCGACCCACCTGCAAGCACTATGAAAGAAGTGATAGAGACAGCTCCTCAGCACAGACAGGTACAAGAGGAAGATATCGCAGAGACCATTATAGATGCACTTCGAAGAATTGACGAAGGAGACGAGTTCCTTAGGCTCGCTCTTCAAGAAGCGATAGTAGAAGTAGCCCCAGGAGTGCTGGACATCGAAACCACTGAGAAGCAAGCTACCATTCCTAGTCCTAAGGAAACAACAGCTGACAACTCAAGGGCCCAGACGCAAGATATGACACCTTATAACAAAGAACAGGAACAAGATTCGAACCAAGACTGTAGAAGGAAACAAAGAGCAAACACTAAAAAGACAAATAACACAGAAACGATACGGGAGAGGATTGTAAAGATCACCCAGACGTCAGGAAGTGAGGCCTCACTCAGGGCCCTACCCAATAACAAAGTGATCAACATCCTCGAGGTGATAACTGGAAGGAGAGGTATCACTAAAGTAGGGAGGAACGAAAAGGGAGTCGTGCTTTCGCTCAACACCACAGATAAAACAACCTTGCTGATGATCGAACTGGAATCCGGTCCAAAAGAAGTCCAGTTGCCCCACCAAATAAAAGTGGTGGTGGAAAAATACAAGTCAACAAAGAAGCTAGTCATAAGAGGGGTGCATACCAGATGTCCCACAAGCGAGGTCCACAGACACCTTCAAACTGAAAACGCAGATGTAAAAATCATGCAGGTCGAAAGGCTAAAAACCTGGGCCAAGAAAGACACCAATCTGATGATAGTAACGGCTGAAGGATCGACAAGACCCGAGAGACTGACGCTCCAAACAACAACCAAAAAGACAGAAGCCTATATCCCTCCGGTGATGCAGTGCTCAAACTGCCAGCAGTTTTCACACACAAAGAAAACATGCAGGAGAGACGCAGTCTACCGATATTGCGCGGGAAACCACCAATATGACGACTGCCCCAAGGCGAAGGAGGACCACAACTACAAAACCACTAACGCAAACTGTACCTGTGCAAACTGCCTCGGAAACCACGGGGCTAGGTACCGAGGCTGCCCGATGTTCCAAGAAACTAAGAACATACTGAAGGAAGCGATATCCAAAAACATCCCCTTCAGACAGGCAAAACACAAAGTGGCTGCGGATGCTGCAGAAAAACAGCGCATGATTGATAGACGACAGTTACACAAGCTGACCGCTGAAGTCAAAGAAATGAAACTACAGGTCGAAAACAGAAGCAAGCAGGCTCCCGAAGAACCAACTGACAGTGAAGACGTAAAAGATCTACAGAACGTCAGAGAAATGATGAAAGTCATGAAAAGAATTCAGCAGCAGATAGAAGCAGATGTAAAGAAGCTGACAGAGCTGAATAAAGAAAACACAGAAATCCTCAAAAGAATCGAAGCAGAACGAAGAGCCGTAGAGGAAATGGCATCAAACACAAGAGCGACCAAAACAAACGAGCAATCAGACGAAGAAGTCATCGAGGAAACACTAGAAAAACTTCTCCCAGCAATAATAGAAAAAGCTCTATCACAAATACAGGAGAGCAGGAAGACACAACAAACAGAAGCGAGGAGGGCAAAAACTAACAAAGCCACACAGGCCAGATAGGGAGGCAGGATAGAAACACCATGAACACGCCATGACACCATAAACAGACAAGCAACGAAGAGTTATCCAGACAGTCAGCTAGTGGTCCTTTTTAGGACCAGTACTTTTCAGGACTAACAACAGGCTAGCACCAAAGAAAGTAAACACACAATATACCCCAATTATAACCAACTTTCAGGTTGAACAGGGTATTACAGCAACATAGTAGACGAAAACAACAACAACAACATGAAAAGAAATATAGAGACCTAAAAACTTACTTACTTAGTCGTTCCCATTCTACCGTGAGGTGTAGAGGTTTGGAAGAGAAAGCGCCAGACTATCCTATCGGCTGTCTTCCTCCTGGCCTGGTTCCATTCTAGTCCTCGGTCCTTCAAAGATTGTCTAATGTTGTCCTTCCAGCGGACTCTGGGTCGTCCTGGGGGTCTGGATCCCTGGCTCTTTGTTTCCCATGCTTGTCGTGGAAGCCGATCTTCTCCCATTCTGCAGACATGGCCAAACCATCTTAGCTGGGACTGTTCTACTTGGGTCTGCAGGGGGTGGGATTTTAGACCTTGATGTATTTTCTGGTTGCGGACCATGGCTCTTCTTGTTACTTCAACCACCTTCCTCAGATACCTCATTTCTGAGGTTTGGATCTGGCTTTTGTGGGTTGTAGTCATTGCCCATGACTCGCATCCATATGTCAAGACTGGGATATAGGTGGAGCGGTATACAGCCATCTTCGTTTTCTTATCAACCTCTCTCTTGCTGAGGAATCCTTGATTTATGGCCCGAAAAAGTCTCCCAGCTGCTGCTTTTCGAGTCTCCCACTCTTCTTTGATGCCTCCCTTTCGGTCTATAATATACTGAAGCACATTAAAAATGCACCACCTGTATAATCCAGGAACAGAGTGTGAAATGTAAATATAAGTGTGTACAAGTTTACATATTTGGAATCTTTATTCATTTTCCTATGAATCCATGCTGGTCATTAATTTGTACATTTGATTGTTATGAAATTCATTGCATTCTGTGCAGGCAAGGGAGAAAACCAAAAATACAAAAAAATGCACGTGCGTTATCCTGCTGGAGAAGCTGCAAGTCTGGATAAATTGTGAACGCAGGAGCAACCAGTGCATCCAGAACCTCATCTCGATATGTCACAGCATTAACATTTCCACGGAAGACGTGAAGAGGCAAGCGATGGTGAAAACTGAATCCTCCCCAAATGTGAATACTGCCACCTCGAAATCGGTTGACACAGCAATCTGCAAAGCACTCTTCACACCATCGCTAAATCCGCATACGTCCATCTGCAAAGGATATGTTGAATCTGTTCTCGTCTGTGAATAGGACAGCATTCCACTGCAGTCTAGTCCATCTGATATGTTGCTCTGCCCTTTGCAGGCGCTGCTAACGATGTCTGTGAGTCAAGTTTGGCCCAACATAAGGTCGTCTTGCAGTAAGGCCTGTATCTCTGAGTCGTCGTATGACTGTCATTCGAGAGACTTGCCCATGTCTACCCACTATTGCTCTTGCTGTTTGACTTGCCGGGAGAGTCAATTCCTTAGGTGACTCAGCACAATATGACGATCTTGCGCAGGGGTAGTAACTCGTGGTTGGCCACTCTGAAGTCTATCCCGGGCACTGCCAGTGGTTCCGTAACGTACATTGAGACGTACAATAGTGCTGTGGTGGCAATTCATCCTTCTGGCAATGGCCCGCGAGCTCATTCCGGTCTCCAACATACCAATGGCTCGTTGGCGGTCGTTTTCAGATAGTCGTGGCATTTCAAGCACATGTACTGGGTGTTTTGTCTCAACGGCCTTTTTATACCGAGTATACTGCCACAACGCGTACACATTTTCAGGGTCATAGCTGTTGAGAATCGTGTTGCACGTGTAACTTTCATTGTTTTCATGTAGTCTGTACACACACCCATGGGTTGAATCTTGCACTTTCCATTCCAGCAGCCATTCGCTCTCTACCTCATGGCAAACACGGGGAAAATCCATTCCCACACTTTTTTTGGCCAGCTTCTCGGCATCAGTATATATAATAGTGGTGCGTTTTTAATGTGCTTCAGTATAACTCAGGGGTATTTAAAGTGGTCAACCTGCTCCAGGACCTGTTCTCCCAGCTTAATCTAAAAACACATAGAGATAAAAACTGGACACAGACTTAAAAAGGATAAAGATTACATGGAAAGAACTTGAATGGATGACACAAGAGGTTAGTGTGACCTGACAGAAGGTCTCTACTCCACAGGCAACTAAAGGGTAATGAATAAAGTCAATGAATGAACACAGTATACAAGTTTTTATAGAATACAGATAAATGGAGGCAATATCAAGTCTTTTTTTTCCCCCTAGATGTTACAAATCTTTAGATATCAAGACTTTCTTACTCATTTACCATAGTTTCTATTCAGATGTATATAGATAGATATGATGTTGTAGCTTTTGTTCCAAAACTATGGACCTACGCCATAAGTCTCTTTGACCTGAAGATACTGATTATGGATGGAAGATATGTAACAGTTAACACTTTATGTGTCATTTTCAAAGATCAAAAGAGTTCCAGGAAATTCAGTCACCTTCGAAAATTGTTTAATTTTAAGGTGGTCTTTTTAAACTAGCATTTTTTGTGTAGAAATCATCAATGAAACTCTCCTTCATGACATCTGTATGCAAATAAATTGGTAGCCAAAATGGATGCCCCATTACAAAGCCAATCTAGAGCAACTGGAGTTGTTTATGGCATCAACATTTTATGTTTGTATTCCTAGTCTTTTTTTCACATTCAGAAAACTATTTTTACTCATTTAATTACCACAATAAAATTAAACATTTCACCCAATCCATTTTACATGGCTAAAAATTCAAATTATCCAGCAACATTTTACAAAGATATTTACGTGCCAACGCTATGAAGAATTTAGTGAATTTTAAAAGAAGACACCTTATTTTAGGGGCATATGAAAAAAATGTCCAGTACTTAAAGGGAATGCAGGTCAAAAACTTGTGGCACAGAATAAGTTAAGTGTTAGGCACAGATTATCTAACAATGATAAAGTCCAGCAAATTCAGCACAATTTTAACAGTTAAAAAAAACAACAACAAAACTTACTGTTCCAGGCCACTGACATAACTTGTGTGAATGAAGAACCAGATGAACAGGAGGCCAGTAATTGCTACAACAACATTAATGAATGTGGTGAAATTGCAGTCCTCCTTATTACCAAACTTTGAACGAGTCAGATCAAGAGCCACTGTGTCATTTCTGCTTATCCTAAATTTGAAAAGAAACAATAAGGCAATGACTAACTTCGCTTTCCATGTATAAAAAGGTAACTGCAACAATACTATATAATTATATATTAAAAAAATGAAATGGAACAGTTGTATTGGAAAGATAATAAAAACATAGTGGGTGTATCTGTCAAGAAAGCCTACTACAGGGCGATACAATATATAAACAAGAAAATGAACTTGATAAACGAAGCATGTAAAAACACTGAAAGTGTATAACATCTTATGTGTACAGAACATAACATGAAAATGTCAAAGAAGAATGTAAGAAAATTCAGCATCTGTGCCATTAAGATCAGAGAGAAAACCACCAAGTTGTGACAATGAGTGCTTCAATAATGGCTAACGTAACAAGCTCATCTTAATGCATATTCTTTGTTAGATTATTATGTTCTTTTATTCTTCAACCTTATACAGGAATCACACATTCTATAAATATTATTGTGGTGGGTAAGTTTCCTAACTATTAAATTTTGCCAGGGCAGCAGTCGTATGGCCTACTCTTTACGATTTCCAACTGCCGAGGGATTTTTAACGTGCACAACTTGCACACGGGACCTCTTATTTTTTTGCCCTTATCTGAGAAGACTAGGCATTTGATCTCACTACCCAGGAGATCTCACTACCCAGGAGATCTCACTACCCAGGAGATCAGAGGGAGCATGATATCATTAGGAACCACTGGTTCTGAAAAAAATTTTTCATCAATTATACTCCCCTGTACTGGTAGCAAACTCGGTACCTTTAAGAATCAGAGGTGGGTGCCATACCTCTTAACCACTCTGACCCCATGAAATAAATCAAACAATAATTTACTTATATAACATAAACGCCTTATTCATTCATTATCTTTCAGCTCCATGTGGAGCACAGGCCTTCAACAAATACACTCCATGCCTTCCTGTCTGTGCCATCCATTCAAGGTCTTTCCACATCTTCTTTATACCTTTAATGCCTCTCTCAAGTTCCCCTCTCCATTTGTTTTTTATCTAGCTCTATTTTCATTCCTTTTGGGCACAGTCTTTATAACATAAACCACCAAGCAAGATGCGAAACAATCATACAGAAATTACTTAGACCCTAACAAACTCTTGCAACACACAGAAGAATTTTTAAGAAATTCGCACACGCCCATATAGAAAAAAAATGCCACTACACAAAGCAAGAAAAGATCTGACAAACTATTGTAAGTACAAAAATAAAAGAGTTAATAAACTTTTGCAACAACACAAAGAGAAGCAGTGCTGACCAACTCATGCAGGTATGCAAACAAAATAGATAGTGAAAACTCCAGCAATAACACAAACAGAACAGACTCTTGCAACAATAAAAGCAGACCAGACACTGGCAAATTCTTGAAACAGAACATACAAAGAAGAGGTACCAATAAACTCTTGCAAATATATGAACAAAGAATAAATACTACCTAATTCTTGCATATACAAGCAACAATAAAAAAACTCTTGCAAATACATACACAGAAGAAATACTAACAAAACTCTGCAAATTAACAAATACAAGAGACACTAATATACTCTTGCAAATACACAAACACAACTGACACTAGCAAACTCTTGCGAACTCATAAACAGAAGAATAACAAACTCTTGCAAATACATAAATTTGAGTGTACTAACAAACTCTTGCATAACATAAACACAAGAGATACTAATAAACTCTTGCAATTTAACAAATAGAAGAACCAATAACAAACGCTTGCAAATACATAAATAGAAGAACCAATAACAAACGCTTGCAAATACATAAATAGAAGAGACATTAACAAACGCTTGCAAATACATAAATAAAAGAGATTAACAAACACTTGCAAATACACAAAAACAAGACACAATAATAAACTATTGCAAATATGCAAACAGAAGCACCAATAACAAATTCTTGCAAACACATAAGCACACCAGGCACTAACAAATGCTTGGAAATACACAAACACAACATGCACTAATAAATTCTTGCAAATACATAAACAGAAGAAACACTAACAAACTTCTACAACCACTCAACAGGAAGGAATAAGGCATAACATACCTGTGAATGAAGAGGTTTGAGTAGAGAAGACACTGTCCATCAAAGTCTGAAGTGATGTTGCCCAGGGGTAAGAAGACCATGCTAGACTGGATGATTGTTACCAAACACAGAATACCCTGCACTATCTTCAGTTTTTTCATTGCTTTTTGTTTCAGTCTGTACATACAGTGAACACCGCTCTGAAAGTAAGTTAGAAAATACAAAGACACCACCTTTCATAAAAATGCTGAAACATTTATGAATCAGGAAAACAAAATGCCACTACATGCATGCTAAAAAAATTTGAAGTTAAAAAAAAAAAATGAAAAAAAAAAGACAATGCAGTAAGTATTACAATTAAAAAATACACTAATGTTCATTTTTACTGTTCACTTGCAAAACTGACTCCAATAAAATTTTTCATTTTTTTTGTTTTTCACTTTTCAGTATCAAGACATTATCAGTTTTATAGCAGTCACCTTTAGTAAGAAATGTCTTGATGTCATCCACTAAATACAGGAATTAGAATAAAAACAAAGTAAATACTTCTCTAATAAAACAATGGGAAAAAACAAACAAGCATATTCATTAAAAAATACAAAAACTACCAAAAAATCCTGCTAATTTTGCAACTTTGCTCTGGTGACTAAAATATAACCAAAAGTGTTAATGCAGCTAGAAACCTGAGTTCTCCTTGTCAATCCCAGGACCTGATACTAAAAAGGAAAAAAAATGGAACCATCAAATACAATTAAGCAAGGTTCAGCAACCACATTATGTCAAAGAGACATGCTTCAGAAACCATCACTGGAAGAGCAAATGAAGTGACGTGGCATAAGATCACTGCAAAGGGTCAACATCAGTGTAGTCCCATGCTCCTTAGGGAGATGTTGGCCACACTCAGGCAGTGAAGCATTACTATTTTTAGTTCATTATATTGATTTTCATTTTTCAGTCTTTGTGGGGTATGGAGCCACCACTACAACTGGTCCCCTTATAGGCAGCCTGCACCAAGTATTCACATGCTATTGTAGTGGTGGTTTATGAAGCAGTCTGTTTTAAATGATGAGGTTGCCAGCCTCATATACAACCTCATATTAATCACCTCGTACAACATGCCTGGGGGTAGTTCTATTCTTTCTTTGTCTCCTCAGAGACCCCTGAAGAGATTTCAACATACACGTACTTAACAAGCACGCTGTTTCATGAAGTGAAGTTCAGTATTCAAACACTAGGCAACATCTGTCTACAGAACAACGAGATAAATAAAGTGACTTTCTGATTTATACTCTGCTCACTTGCATTTATGTAGCCCCCCCCCCCCCCCCACCCCCCCCCCCCCATTTCATCATGAACTGAGTCGCGCTGTATAGTGAGTGAATGAAGTTCAAGCCCAGGCAAAACACTTAACTTATGACACATAACATTAAGACAAGAAGAGAACACATTTAACACCGGAAAGCAAAATGAGTAAGGTCAGGGCATTTGCCTGGTCAGCATTTATAGTTGTGTCCTTGTTTCTTTTATTACTTATTTGAGTTCTTGCCTTAACATTCTCTTTATTTTTAAACGGAACTACCTTCTTCTTCTTAAAGTACCACGCCTGGTGGCGTAGGAGATCATGTCTCTCAACGACTTCCTGTCTCCAGTACTACTAATCAATTCTGTTGTTGACCTCTTTCCATGCCACGATGTTAAACTGTCCAGTATCAGCCCTTTTTGTCTTCCACTATCTCTTTTTTCCTTCAATCTTTCCTGTTGTCACAATATATTCTAGCTTTCTTCTTCTCATAGCACGCCCAAAGAAAATGGATTGCTTCTTTCTAAAAATGAGGAATAAGCTTACTTTATGTATTAACCTCTTTCAGGACATCCTCATTGCTCTTGTTGGCTGTCCATGATATTTTTAACATTTTTTCATGAAACCACATCTCTGTGGCCTCTAGTGCTTTTCCAACTTGTTTACTAATTGTCCAGGATTCACTCCCATGTGTTAGGATTGGTTCTATATAACACTGAAGAAATCTCTTACTCCCATTGACAAAGAATGGTTGCATACAATATTCTTTATTTTATAGAACGCTGCTTTTGCCTGGGTTATTCTACTTTTCACTTCTAAGATACATCTTCCATCCGTTGTTAATAACGTGTCCAGGTATTTGAATATGTTGACATGTTTTAAAACTGTTCCATTTACTTTGATAGTGTATTCTAGGGAAGCCGTTTTCTTTGACACGACCATTACTTCTGTCTTTTTGCTATTAAGGCTGAGGCCTTTATTTTCACTTTCTATCACTATTGTATCAACTATTCCTGCAGCTCCTTTTCACTTTTTGACTTAAGACTATATCATCAAGTATCTCAAACTGTTTATATTATGTCCACCAATGGATATTCCTGATATGTCCTCCAGAGATCTCATTATATTTTCACTGCAGATTGAACAGATCCAGTGACAGCACACAGTCCAATGCCCTTTTTAACTTGCTGAAATATTCCAATTTGGCTGCTAATTCTTATAGCTGCTGTTTATTGTCAGTGCATGTTCTTTATTATCCTCAAGTATTTACCATCAATGTTGATGCTTTCTAAAATGTTAATAATTTCCTCATGTTTCACTTTGTCAAATGCCTTAGTGTAGTCTATAAAGAACAAGTATAGATCTGTTTTTTACTACTATGCCTCTTTCTATTAATGTTCGTATAATATACATGGCATTGTTTGTGCCTTTACCTTCTACAATCCACACTGTTCATCACCAATTTCTAGTTTTACTCTATTTCTCACTCTTTTCATGATAATTCTTAATAATATTTTGGTCACATGACTCATAAGACTAACTATGTGATGTTCTTCACATTCCATGGCTCCAGGTTTTTTCGGCTAAGCTATGAATAAGGATTTTAGCAGATCACCAGGTATGTGACTAATGTTGTAGATGTCATTCAACAGTTTTGTAAATGGAACTATAATTGTGTTAATAGATTCTTAGTGTGTGAAACAGGTACAAACCTGGTCTCTGCAGCTACAATGACAGGAGCATGAGCAGCACAAGTACTGCAACATTCTGAACATGCAGGTCGTACACCAAACAGCTGCCAGCTTCTTCTTAATATTAAATCTCCGTTTTCTGGGGCTATTGAACAAGAACACAGTGTCACCATCAAATGGGCTATGAATATTGCTTTCCTGCCGCTGGTAATCCTGGAATCCAGAATTAGTGTAGGAACCCAGGCTGCCATCTTCCATGACAGAGGACACATTTCTATGCCGGTCATATTTTCTGTACTCCAGTGACGGTAATGGAGAAGAAGGTGTGTCTCCCCATTCTTCATCATTAATAGTAAAGAACACAGAATCATCTGGCTGGTTGATTACATCCATTGGTATTAAATCTATCTCTTCTCTGTACCTGCTCCCTCTAGTCATGTGCCTGTCATCCATGGAAGAGACCTAATAAAGTGAAGCCTATATCAGGACTGATTTGACTTCCCTCATTTCTGCAGAAAATACAGATTAAATATTATATTAATTTTTAATTTATGATCGGGAAAAACCCGTAAAATAATTGCATTGCTAACCTGTTAACCATGTGTTAACCATGGTTCTAATACCAAATTTCACTCCAGAAAAAAAAAGAAGAAAAACAGTAAAACTATTCCAGAATCTCATGGGTGGCACTAAAGATGGTCCGAAATAGAAATGGGATTGGTGCAGCAACCACTGCCCTATTCAGTCTTTACCCTTCAATTCCCTGAGGAACATATGCATTCAAGAAATTAACGCTAAGTCTTCCTGTCCTGTACCTTTCCCTCAAGTTCTTTTCATGCCTTCTTTATTTTATTTTAAGTCTGCCTCCACTTCTTGCCTCCATGTAATTTTCTGATCTTCCACTATTTCTTTTTACCTTAAAGATTCAAGAAAAAAGGACTGCCTTGTAATGCTACCCATAGGTTTCCTTCACATGTGCCCAATCCATCACCTTCTTGTCTTCTCAAGAAGACGGACCTCAGCAGAACTTGGTTTTGAGCAGTGGTCGCAACCCTATGATCCTTGGCAAATTAAAGGATAAAAAAATGATGCAGTTACAACAGAACATGGATTCTTCACTGTCATATTTTTAAGATTAAAAAAGAAATCTGAAATATATTCATATAGCCTATTAATACACAGGGCAGTCCAGATAAGTAGTAGTCGCTGGGACCATCTAAAGCACATCTACTTATTCTAAATTCTGCTTATCTAAATTTTGATAAAAGATAGATATTTATGTTAGAATAAGAAGTAAAGCATGAACCATATTTTAACCATTCAGAAACATTTTTTTTTTTTTAATTTTGCATCTTTGGAAGTTTTCAAAAGCAATTTAGTGAAGCCTAATGTTGTGTCAAGTTAATTGTTAGCAGTATAGTAGCAAGTTTAAACATACGTGTAAACAAGTATCTTTAATAGGCCTATACAATTCAGTACTTTATTATCTCACCTTTATTCTCTTGGCTGAGAACAAACCAGGCCTAGAGGAAGATTAAGCTACTCTTTGTAACGTGATCGGGTCAAAACAGGGCTAAGCATTAGTCTAAAAAAACATTCATCCCTTATGAATGTAGAAACATTTTAACACCGCAGCTTTGACACTTCTCGTTAATAACACAAACCTAACGCTAACATACAATTTCAAACGCCATTTACGATTTAAAACCCACATTTATCACGTGTTAAACAATAAGGGCATCACTATCTACAATAAGTGGTACCCACCGAATAACACATGTTGATGGGGTGTGCTATCTTATGCAAACTTCCACAACTTGTTCCAAGCAAACAAGTGTAGTCTGCTAAGGGGACGTTACTAGATTATTAAGGTAATTGGTTAGCACACAGAACGGTAGTGCCTTCCCTTCTTAATGAAATCATTCTTGCATGCTTATGTGCCGTGCTGAATGCGTCGCGGTCATCTCCTTTCATTTTCTGAGTATATTTTCTGACGAAGGCCTTGTGACCGCAACGTAGGTTTTTTCTTGTCCTTTCTCCCAGTAAGACATATCACTATTTGTATTTTTGTTTGTTTTCATTCTACAACTTTCATTTTCTGCGGTCTTTTGTATCAATTTCTATCTTAAAAAAAAACGTAAAAAGGTTTATGTTCACTAGTGGAGAAAAACAGTTTTGATTCTTCAGGAAGGTGTGTTGTTCTGACCAATGTCTTGCCACTTTTCTTCAGGATTGTTGTCTGTCCACCACCTAATGCCGAGTGACAGAGTGGTTAAAGCGCTTACTTTTCGAAGCAAAGTCCTTGACGAAAGCAATCTGGCCGTAAAGTAGGTTTTTTTCTCGTCTTTTGTCCCAATAAAACATATTACCTGTTATTTTTTTCTCCCTCCACTCCACGGCTAAGAGGTATGGCGTCCGTCTCGAATTCTAGAGGTACCGGGTTCGATTCCCAGTTTGAGAGAATATAATTTATGGAAATTTTTTTCAGAACCAGTGGTCCTAATGATGTCATACTCCCCCCTGGTCTCCTGGGTAGTGAGATAGGATGCCTAGCCTTTTCGGATAAGGGCGAAAAAATAGGAGGCCCCCCCCCCACACACCCCCCCCCCCCCGTGTGCAAGCTGCGCACGTTGAAAATCCCACGGCAGTTGGAAATCGTAAAGAGTAGGCTATAAGGCCGCTGTCTTGGCAAAATTTAAAAATTAGAAACCTACCCACCACAAAAATATTTATAGAATGTGTGATTTCTATATACACACACTGGGATTCTCGCCGGTGCTACGGAGTTCGTGCACTGTGCTGAGATCTTCCTTGTGTGATCTAAGGGAGTAGATCGGAGCACTGATGGAGTTGTCCGTGTGCAATGAAGATGATCCTTAAAACCAAACCAAACCAAACTAAACCACACCAAACCATACCCTCCACTCCACCGTTTACCATCGCCTTACTGCAGTCCTTCTCATTTCCTGATATAATACCCGATATCTAACTGCACCTCAATCTGTTTTCTCGCTTTCACATTTATTTCCACTTTTCTCGTCCATCTATATACTTATTTATTCAGGGCCGTCTTCAGCATTGTAGGCCCTGGGCAAAGCTATGCACTGGACCCTACCAGCCCTTCGTAACCACGGGAATAAAAATGTAAACGGTCAATAAAATTAAACCTATAGATTTATAATTTAATGATACTTTCAACAAAAATGTCGTCAACTTACCCACGTCATGTTTAATTTGAATCCCAGGCCTTTCCAGTGAGAGATGTCTTATGAACAATATGGCAGCATCCCAGCATGGGGCCCCTAGAATCGTGGGGCCCCTGGGCACTGCCCAGTGTGCCAATGCCTTAAGATGGCACTGTATTTATTCGTCCATTTTTCTTTATATTTACGTGCCAATTAATTTTTTTTTACGGTCCCACACCCAGCACTATTTTTTCACTTCGTGTAGCGGAAGCAGCCATTTTTGTCAGCCATGTGATTTCATCAGGTTAATTCGCTTTTATTTTTCATGTTTTTTAACTGAGTTCTCTCTTTCTTTTCTTCCTGTTTTTGTTCGTCCATTCCTGACAAATTCCTTGTGGCCGCACCACAGGTTTTTTTTTCTCGTCCTTTATCCTAGTAAGACGTATTACTTTTTTTTTTGCTCTGTCTTCACTCCACCGAGGCAAAGTTACCAGGTACGCTTCAGCTAACCCAGCTGCAATAAGTTTCCCGACTCTGCTCTTGAGTTAGAGCAGGCAGAGGTGGCGAAGAAGGGAACCAGCCATCCCACATGATAAAGCTGAGACCTACGGCAGTATCTACTATGGGACATTTTTGAAAAAAATCTACCTACCACTCGGGCGTCTCTTGCCCTGTAGCTAGATCTCTTGTTCAAGACCTGTTGTTGTAGCTAGATCTCTTGTTCAAGACTTGTTGTTGTAGCTAGATCTCTTGTTCAAGACTTGTTGTTGTAGCTAGATCTCTTGTTCAAGACCTGTTGTTGTATCTAGATCTCTTGTTCAAGACCTGTTGTTGTAGCTAGATCTCTTGTTCAAGACCTGTTGTTGTAGCTGATTTGACTATATTCTGACGAGACGTCCGTATCATTTTATTTTGTATCAAGGTAGCTGATGCATGGCGTTGTTTCACCCAATTTTCTCGTTTCCATTCTAATTCTGTCTCTTATCGTGACGTGTGCAGCTTTTCTCTGACATCTCATCTCACCTCACTTATCGAGGTCTTCGTCTCCTATGCTTTAGGCGGTGACCATGTTTGAGAGAGTTAGTATGAATACGCTATTTATCAGCTTTCGTTTTGTCTCCACTAAATTGCTGTGGTGCCTAAGCAGTGTAGTGGTTGTTAACTGTGTTAACCTTTTTTTTTAAAATTGTGTTTCTATTTCTCAGACCGTTCTACCATCCTCTGCGAACATGTTTTCCGGGTACTTGAATGCTTTTAGGTTGTTTGACCAAATTATTACTATTACAGATGTTGAGTGGACCAAGATTTCCGCGGATGTTCATCACTTATGTTTTTGACGTACTGATCTTTCTATTGTATCTCTCGCCGGCTGTGTTGCCTACGTCCATGTGTCACAGTTCACCATATATTTATTTATGTAAACAGCAATTCCTTCATGCTGTCTAATTCTAGATTCACTCCTGATCTTATCATATCTATCCATATCGCACTCCTGTGTTAACCTTAGACATATTTGTATAACCATCTATTGTTCTCACAGTGTTTAAACTTGTGTGGTACATTGTTCTGGTGTTATCAACAAGTCGTTATTGTATTCCATATTAATTTTTTTAAATGCCAGTTTCTTTCTGTCTTCTTTATCAATAAGCTTTCTCATATTCTGCAGTAGTGGTTTTCTCGCAAATTTATTATTAGTATGAACAAGGCTTCAGTGCTTCCTGGTACTTTCCTTTCGTGAAACAAAACTGTAGGTTACTTCACTGATGTTCTACTAAGGGTCTTTTTCTCTGTTCTAGTATCTTTGCAAACATTTCACCAGCATGACTGAAGAGCCCAGATGGCTCTGTATGTTCCACTGTCTATTATGTTATAATTCATTTCCCAGCTTGTCTTACGGAATTTTGCCAGTCTCCTTTGGGCCTTTCTTTCTGCTAGTAATATATTTAAAAAAATTACTTTTAACCGTTTGGCTACAATTTCACTACAAGTTTGAATAGCTTCTGTTGTTGTTCCATCTATTCCTTCTGTTACGTCTTGGGCTTTCTCACATAACTGCTTCTGTTTCAAGTGGACGATTTGGGGTCTTATTGCGGTTGCTGCCTATCGGAGTGAATATGTCATAGTTTAACTCGTTTTAATTCTCTTGAGGATTCTGTACTGAGATTTTCTCATTTTTGTTCTTCATAATTTTTCAAGTATTCTTGCATGGTTCATTGACCGATTGCGTGGCGCCATTTCTCACCAGTTGATATTTTACAAATTATAATCTTCTTTCTTGGATTTCATCCAGAATTTGTGGAGCTTCTTTTGTTTGCTTGTTTTTTTTTTTTTTCCTTTACTGCTTCTTTTACTACATTGTTCCACTATGAAGTACCTGTGATTTTACCCAGTTCTACTTTTTTTATGACAGATATTTCCATTTTTTATTTTAGCAGATAGGGCTCGTGATCCTGGGTTGGTAACCTATCTAGGAGAATATAAAACTCTGATGTCAAACCACCGTGCCTTGTCGAAATTCGCGTTTATAGGAAAGGCTTCGGGAGTAAACCCTGAGGATACATCCGGAATTGAAGTCCCTAAGGCAGTCTAATGTTGATTCCACATTATTCTGGCAACTCCTACGACATCACTGTTACCAAACTGTATCGCCTACTGTCGTTACTTTGGAAATATCAGCTACGTGGAAAGCGGAAGTCATGCTGCATGGGCAACAGCTTGATCTCCGTGTAACTGTCCAAGCTTGCGCCCTGGATAGGGCATTCAAGCTTCCCCCTACGGTGTCGACACAACACGGGAAGGAACACCAGGCACAAAATGCTTCTGAGGGCTATCACATAAAGGGCGCATCATTTCCATAGTCAGTTATGACTGAAGGAGGATATTAGATTAATTTTTACATGTCTCATGCATTAACGTCGTTAAGGGATTCCTTTATTCACTTATATTCCTATATTTCGTTGCCAAACACGGAAAAGGGAATTATACAAAAATATAACAGGAATTAAGAATACATAGAAAGACCTTGAATTGATAGCACAGGACAAGAAGTTGTGACGTGTATTTGTTGATGGCACGTGCTTCAAGAGGGGTTGAAGGGTAATGAACTTGGTTGTCAACGTTTTGTAGGTCGTGGTGATTTCTTGTTATATTTTACCTCTTACTATCTCTTCCCTCGATTTTTCGAGTTGATGACTTTGTTGTTGGTGTGGTCTGTTAGTTTCCTCCTTTATTTTTAGTTACCTGTGATATAATTTATTGCAGTGGGTCAGTATCAATATTGATGTTGGGCAATGCTCTTGAGTCGGTACACTTTTAACACGCCCCTGTCTGTACTAATATTTGTTTCGTCTCGTTTGTATGCAGTCTGCCTGTGATGCCTTGTCTTTATTGTTCCATTTTTACCATGTTCTGATGCATCTCAAACATTGTTGGAAGAAACTATTGGTAATTATTAATCCATGTTCACCATATAGTCATAGATTGGGTGATGCGCCAGACAACAGATGGCAGTCCAAGAGGAGTAAGATGGACTACATTTTCTACATTGGAAGATCTGGAATATGCAGATGACATTGCACTACTAGCTTATTCACATCAACACATCCAGGAAAAAACGGATAGACTTAATAAGTTTAGCCAGCAGGTGGGCTTGAACAGCAATTTAAAGAAGTCTGAGGTCATGACGCTCAATGTGAGCAACCCTGAGCCCATATCAGTAAGGAATCAGCAACTGGTACAGACAGACACCTTCACATACCTGGGATGCATAGCAACACCAGACGGCGGGGCAGGCAAAGACATCAACATCAGAATGAATAAGGCAAGAACAGCCTTTTTTAGCCTAAACAACATCTGGAAGTCCTCTCAATACAGCGCAAGCACAAAATTAAGATTATATCAGAGCTGTGTGCTTTTTGTGCTTCTCTATGGTGCGGTGTGGTGAGATCAGTAATACAATTGATCACAATTTCATTAATATTTAACTAAGGAGTTAAAAAGTAGTAAAATCTATTACAAGCCCGTGTTTGTTGCCCGACATCATCACCGATGCCAGGTGGCGAGCTGTATGTTAAAAAGTGTTCGCGCTAAGAAAAATGAAAAGCCTATCCCAAAACCCGCCCGCGTTTTCGTCACTCCGTCTCGAAAATTTGTAATCGACGTGAAACAGTATGCGTGCGGCATACTGGTTTCGCTTGCTATAGCGATAGAAAAGGGGGAGGACAGAGAGTGAGAGAAGAATAAAACCAATGCTTTTTATGAATCTAAAAAGAAACTAATGCATCGTTGTTGCTGTCATTTTTGACGGAGTCATCTGTCAAGTTATTTGCTTATGTTTTTATCATAAGAATAATTGTGTCTTTACCTGCGATGTCAGGTTGATTAGGGGTTGTCTTCCCTTGTTTATTCATTCATTGTGTTTGACCTTTAGGGTCAAAGGTAGACAGTTCGGGCGTATGCCCAGGGGCAGGTTTTTTTTAAGCGGGAGTTGAGTTAGACTTCCGGCAAGCCGGGAGGTGTCCTGGTTTCTGAAGGGACGAGAGTCCATTGTGTTTTTCGGGGAGAATCTTCGAAGTAACTGCACTGGCAGTTTTCCCCAGTGAATATCTGTGCGTTGGAATGACAGCAGAGTTCCTTGTTAAGTTCAGTGGATTCGGTTACAGGTAATACCGACTTTTTCCATTACTATGCTTTCGGTAGCAGAACATGTTAGAAGATTGCCTAGTCTGTGAACTGCAGCTCACCGGTCCTCCATTTCAGAACTCATATGTTGTGCTCAAGGTAGCCATCCAAGACTATTAGTCTTCATACCATCCAGAAATCCAGTGACGAAGATATATTGTGGGAGCCGCAGATTGGCGGCATATTTATGTCTACAATAAGCATTACTGCAGGGTTGATGGTAACCTGCTTATCAGAAGTACACAGCCGACGTCAGAACGAGGCCTGTGTTTTCGGCTATTATACTACAGCCTGATAATGTGCAATTGGCGGGGAATGCCAAGTTGCACCTATGTGTCAAAGTGATTAAGGTATCTGACGCGTTTAGTCAGTAATCCCAGGGCGACGCCACGAACTGTCCTTATTGAAGAACATTGTATTGACCATGCACGAATATTCAAATGTTTACCAGCTTGCTGAATGCCTAATGTATACCTATCGATTTCCGGTCAGCATGACCTTGTTTACAATGACTGTTCCTGTTGATACCATGTGTGTTCTCGTCAATAAATGTTTTGAAACGTGTCTGCAGTGTCCAAGCATCCTTGACTACTGCATGTGAGTGTATGGGTTGCAGGGTCTACATACATACGAGCCTAAACACATTCGCGCCTTCATTCGCACCCACACTCAGTTCATCATCCGCTCGCACTACACACCTAACAACATGTATACTGTCTTGGGCCAGTGATCACCTCAACAAGAGAAAAGTACAGTTACATTTTTGGTGGACCAGTTACGTGGGCTCTGCTGATACATTTCTTGTGGACAGAGCGAGCAATTAACATTATTGATGACATTAATGTGGTCCAGAAATTTACATTTCATGGGGCTATTTGCGTGAGAAGGACAAGTACACATTACATTTCTGATCTGTGGGTCTAAGCTACACACTGGACAGCTGTAACACACATCGCTAATTCTACACTTGCAAGTTTTGGCTACAACAGGACAGAAATAGGTCATCAACTGTTGACCCAGATAAACAGTGCTAGCATTTATGTTATAATGCTGCATAAACCACAACAGGACAAGTACTGAAGTTAACATCTAGGCATTTGCTACGTGGACCACAACTGCAAGTCGAGTCCCTTTTTGTAAACGGTACCGCTGGTCGTTTACACGTTTCAGTCAACAACAGACTTTTCTACGCCCGAGCATTCAAGCTACATTGTTCGAGGTCAAGTGTTTGTAAACAGTACGTGGAAATTGTAGACATTCAATGTGCAAGTCCTAAGTCGAGAAGGTCATAGTAACTTTTGTTCGTGAATACCACTTTATGCTACAGTGGATTTGACATTCAGTGCGCGCTTGACATTTTGTTTCTGTGTTCGCAAGGAGCAAGAAATTTACTTTAGTTTCAGCTGTGACTGAACTTGTTTTGCAACACATTGAATTGATTGCTATTTATGTTAATTGTATTATTTTTGTGTATTTTTCTTGTGTTCTTTTGCGGGTTTTCGGTTGGTGGATCTTACAGTAAATATGCCACTTAATCGAGGGTTACTGTAAGCGTTCTGTAGGGATTGCAATTTTCTTAATTGAAATTTGCTAGCGACTTTTGTTGCTATTTTTTTTTTTTAGCTGTGACGACATCAGTTAGTGTTGTTTTCGTTATTTTTCTGTTCTTTGATTTTCGATTAATTTTGTTTGTATCTGTTCTTCTCTCATTCCTTCCGTTTATTTCTTTACACCTTTTCGTTTATAACAGTGTTGCCATTTGTCTTGTTTATTTTTCGCGGTCATCATTACACATTTGTGTAACATTTTCTTTACTTTTTGCTGTATTGTTTATTTGACTTCCGCGAACGTTTTCGGTCATTGTTCTGTATCTTTGTTTTTGTATTTATGATTGTTCTACATTATTGTCATACACAGTCTACATACATACACTTGGTCATGTATTATTATTATTATTGATAAGGTACACTCTTCATATAGAGATTGTTAATAAAATATTATTATATAAGATATTTATACAAGTTCTTTGATAAAAGACTTGTTATCCTCAAAGATTGAGACAAGGTGAAATACATATTCAAGTTCTTTAAAAAAAAAAAAAAAAAAAAAAGACTTGTGCCCATAGTGAGTGGGATATAAAGGAATTATTTTCCACAGGTACTCAAGTGATTTTTTTTGTTACATTATAAACAAGAGGACCATACAAGGTCTTTGTCTAAGACTAAGAGAGTGAAATAAAGTGATGTAAGTATACAAGTCTATAATACAGACTTATCTCCCATTGAAGTGGGATAAGGTAATTTAGTTAATTTTTCAGGTCTGATCTCACATTATCAGACATAATGTCAAAAATGATGGATGGTGTACATTATTTTCTTCAGGAAGGAAGAAAAAAATTACATTTATTTGGTGAAGACTGTGAGGATTATGCCACAGAGCAATTCCTACTTCAGACGAGTGATGGTCTTGAAGAATATGCTAGGTGTTATTATAAAAACGGCTATTCAACAGAGAAAGCAGTGAGACTTTCTAAGTTTATATCTACTGTTTTTTATAAGGAAGCTGAACTTACGACTCAAGGCAGTAATATTGTTGCGTTGAAAAAAATGATAAATGAGCTTCAGGGTAAAAATAAAGCTCTTACTGATCAGCTACAACAGTTAAAAATGCAGAATGAGAAGAAGTTCTCAGAAATAAATTCTGAAAATGCTACACTGAAGAGGGAAGTGGAGTTTCATATAGAAACTAATAATAGACATGTTAGAAATTGTGTTAGTCAGAATAGAGATTGGGTTAGTCAGAAAAGAGGGTTAGAAGATGAAGTTACCTCATTAAAACAGATGATGGATAATCAGGTAGATAAGGTGAACTCTTCTACGCTTGATTTAAAACTACTGTGGAGAATTATAGAAACATTAGCTCTTCCTAGTGAGAATAAATTGAGACAATCTCAACTGGAAAAGGAGAAAAAAGAATTAGAAGTTGAAGTGAGCTTAATGAAGAACAATCATCTCGGTAAAGAACAGTCTCTTAATAGTGAGCTAAAGCAAGTCAAAATGGACTGTGAGATGTTAAAAGTTCAGGCTCAGGAACGGGAAAAGTCCTATAATAAAACACTTTTTCGTCTCTTGCATGATAATAGTAATCTCGAGAGCCAACTTAAAGAAAAGAATGCTATATTCCCTGAGAAGGATATGGTTGTTCCTGAAAGGATTGAAGCTAAGAGACAGGAAGATGACTTACATAAAGCAAACTTAGAACTTGCTAGTGCGCAAGAAATGTGTCGCAAAGTACAACTTCAGGCCGGACAAGACAAGAAGTCTTATGAGGAAACAATTCTGGAGTTAAGAAGTGAGGTGAATCTTCTGCGAAGTACTGCTATGAAGAAGAGTATGGAATCTCTGGAGGAGATGAAGATGTTCAAGAATAAGAAGGATATTGAGATTCAGTCACTACAACTGGAGTTGACACAGTTGAGAGCGAATAAAGAAAAAGATGAGAAAGTTGATGAACTTAGGACTACTCATCATAGTGATATGGAAGCACTCAGACTTGAACTTGTTCAAGAGAAAGCTAAGGTTTTAGAAACTACATCTCAAAAGGAAAAGTTGAGTAACGATCTTAGAGATAGAATAGTTAAAGAGAAGACTCTAACTTCACAGTTAGACGACTTAAAGTTAGATTGCAACAGACTTCATGCTAAAGTCAACGAAAGAGTTCATAAAGCTATTTCTAGAGAGAAAGCTGTTGCAGAAGTAGAAATTGCAAAACTTCGCAACAGAATTGATGGTTTATTAGATATTGTTTTGGACAATAAGATATTATCTACTACTAACGTGGATAGAGATAAACATAAATCTGAAGATCAATATGCTACAAATGCAAAGAGCCAGCGACAGACACTCAATGCTCATAGTAACATTAAGCAATATGGGAACAAACATTTTCGTGGCAAATATGGTTTCCCACGGAATTACGATACTGCCTCTAATGGTAGTTGGCATCAAACCAACAAAGGTAAATCAAGTTTGGATCACGGTGAGGACTTTGATAAGTGTCATGTTAAGATTCCTCAGGGAAACCGTGCATCGAATTCCCAGATTTCTGATAAGTTGGTAAAAGAAAACAAAACTGTTAGTACCCATCGTACTCAGCTCAGTCAGTACGATATACCTATTAAGCATATTGCTACAGGAAAAAATAAAAGCAATTTTACTAAGAGAAATAATCGTGATTGTGACCAGTACCAAACGCGTACATCACGTAACGGTTCTTCTTCAAAGAACTGGAGGCAATTTAATTGTCCTCAATACGTTGGTACCAGTAACTATAAGAACTTTGATAGAGGTTACCAATCTCATAATAATTATTTCTGTGGACAACAAAATCCTACTGATAGGAATTTTGATCATAAGGGTAATAACACAACTTTTCATAACTATGGTAAATGGAGTTCAAATAAGAGCAATGGTCTCAACAGAGATCATAATTTTGATAGATCTCGTTGTGATGGTAGATCTCAACATGAATCTACTTAGCTCTTGTGTCCTAGTTTTCCTGATACACTTTCGGACTTAGGTCTGTCCTTAATATCCTAATATGTTGTAATACAAATGTATTTGGATGATGTTTAGATAATTTAACAAATTTCATTTTGTCCATCCATCAGTGATATGTTGCTAATATAGCATTGTAATTCATGACATTTGTATATTGCTATAATTATAGTATTTAGTAATGATTGATATATGATTGGTATTGCCAGCAACTTAGGTTTCTTTAATGGTACCCCCTTAGTTTGTTTGGCTTAAAGGAGATATTTTCTCCTATGTTGGGAGATGATTTGTATCCTCTTCAGACGCTTTGTTTATGCGTCTATTGTACCTGATATTAGGTTCATTTTTTCATGAGCACATAAGTGATACTTGTGCAATCTTGCTCATGGACATATTAAAAAAAAAAAATTTCATTTTTTTTTTACAGGGGGGTGGTAGTAATATGTTGCTGTCATTTTTGACGGAGTCATCTGTCAAGTTATTTGCTTATGTTTTTATCATAAGAATAATTGTGTCTTTACCTGCGATGTCAGGTTGATTAGGGGTTGTCTTCCCTTGTTTATTCATTCATTGTGTTTGACCTTTAGGGTCAAAGGTAGACAGTTCGGGCGTATGCCCAGGGGCAGGTTTTTTTAAGCGGGAGTTGAGTTAGACTTCCGGCAAGCCGGGAGGTGTCCTGGTTTCTGAAGGGACGAGAGTCCACTGTGTTTTTCGGGGAGAATCTTCGAAGTAACTGCACTGGCAGTTTTCCCCAGTGAATCTCTGTGCGTTGGAATGACAGCAGAGTTCCTTGTTAAGTTCTGTGGATTCGGTTACAGGTAATACCGACTTTTTCCATTACTATGCTTTCGGTAGCAGAACATGTTAGAAGATTGCCTAGTCTGTGAACTGCAGCTCACCGGTCCTCCATTTCAGAACTCATATGTTGTGCTCAAGGTAGCCATCCAAGACTATTAGTCTTCATACCATCCAGAAATCCAGTGACGAAGATATATTGTGGGAGCCGCAGATTGGCGGCATATTTATGTCTACAATAAGCATTACTGCAGGGTTGATGGTAACCTGCTTATCAGAAGTACACAGCCGACGTCAGAACGAGGCCTGTGTTTTCGGCTATTATACTACAGCCTGATAATGTGCAATTGGCGGGGAATGCCAAGTTGCACCTATGTGTCAAAGTGATTAAGGTATCTGACGCGTTTAGTCAGTAATCCCAGGGCGACGCCACGAACTGTCCTTATTGAAGAACATTGTATTGACCATGCACGAATATTCAAATGTTTACCAGCTTGCTGAATGCCTAATGTATACCTATCGATTTCCGGTCAGTATGACCTTGTTTACAATGACTGTTCCTGTTGATACCATGTGTGTTCTCGTCAATAAATGTTTTGAAACGTGTCTGCAGTGTCCAAGCATCCTTGACTACTGCATGTGAGTGTATGGGTTGCAGGGTTTACATACATACGAGCCTAAACACATTCGCGCCTTCATTCGCACCCACACTCAGTTCATCATCCGCTCGCACTACACACCTAACAACATGTATACTGTCTTGGGCCAGTGATCACCTCAACAAGAGAAAAGTACAGTTACAATCGTATTGTATCCAAGTCGCCTAGTAACCGAGGTTTGAATGCTATTGCGGAGAAATCTTTATTGTTTATTACCCGCCACGGCGTTAGACTAGACCATGTAACTACGATTCAAATAACCATTGGGAGAAGGGGAAGTCGGGGTAGAACGATACTGAAAGTGAAAACTTAGAATGACTTTAGTGATACAGAATAAAGGATGGTTAGAATGATAGAATTAATATTATTACAATATATCAAATCCTCCATAGTCCTCACAAGAACTTAGATGAATATTAGAGATAGAGTGTATTAATATTATGGTTCAGAAAAAGAAAACCCAAAATGCATAGAAAAAGACAAAAATGTTAACGACACTAAAGACTGACATAAAACTTATATAGACAGATAGAGCTTAGTCTTCTGGTCAGTAATATGTTTTAATATCAAAATTCGCTCAATAAATAACTAAGATATTGTAGAAATATTATATATTTTAGTACAGTGGGACAAACGGATGATCGTTCTAGCTTATTTTATTGGTAACATTTGGGGACGCAATTTTAAAAAAGAGGCATAGGAGTGATTCAATTTGATTGGTTGGCACTAGGAGGAAGGGAGAGGCAGAATTGGTAGCCCAAAACTAAACATATTTTTGCATTGGCATAGCTAAGGCAGACTGACCAATGGACTACGAGACACATAGTATGTTTGGGGTTTTGTTTTTGAAAACTAAATTCAAAATTTGGTAGTCGCCTGATTTCATTGGCCAGCCCAAATTGATATTAGCAAAAGATTACAAGGCTCTTGGCCATTTGAATAGAAATTTTCTGTACTAAAGTACGATGAGAACAGAAGTGTTGATTGTAAAATAAATACTAATCTAACAGTCTGGACAGAGGCAGAGAAACTTAGGCCATATTTGCCAGTCATCGTTACTTGTGTTATATTTCATTGAATGTGTGGTAAGAATGATTTATTTATTTATATGCCTTATTAAAACTGCAAAAAGCTAGATACTGCTATTGGGAAACGTGAAGGACATGCCGGGAGCAAAAATTATTGAGTCCTCATATTGAATTGTGGTTGAATGTTGCATATTGTTATTGATTATTATTATTATTAGATCAGAATATGTTAGCAAGCCTCTGTGTTCCATGAACACTCATCAACATGCCTAGAACGTTTATAGTTAGGAAAAGAAGAGAAAATCATACAGAAGGAGATGTGTTTACTCCACTTTATTGTATTGAAGAAAACTATGTAAAATTACAGTCTCGTATCCGCCATATGGACCTGAGGTGTGGTCACAGTAAGTTGAAGTCATATGAATTAGGGGCTGGTGCACTTGTATGCACACGAGGCTGACCCCATCCCATCATGTATAAATAGTTAATGGGAGTCTAAATCAGATATGAAAAGGCCAGGGTGTCTTTTTATTGCAGGGTTTTATTTCCTGTTACCAGCCGGTGACAGGAAACCTGATGAATATATTTGAAGACAGAAAGTCTCCAGTGAAAGTTTATACTGTCAGCAGTTAGCCAGGAGCTTCTGTGAACTGACATATTCTAGGCAGAGCAGTGTTGGGCGTGTGAATCTTCATAAAGAATATAAGGTGATGTGCCATTAGCTGGGCACCCTGACAGTTCATCGGGATAAAAAGTGTTATTCCCCAAAATTAACTATAAAGATAGGGGCATGATGACAGCAACAGCTCCTCATATAAATGACTTACACTATTATGTACTAAATAACAGTCTGTGAATCCACCTACGGGAACAATATATTAATATTATTCTTATCGGACAAACAGTCCAATTTTAGTTAATCCTTTGTTGTAAGATATATTTTCAAAGACCTGTCCAAAAGAGATTGCAGGACAGGCAGATTAAAATTGTGCAAAAAAAGAATTAATGTTCAAAAACTTAAACCACAGACTTATTACTTTACTATTAGTGTGTTATAGTATGTTGTTTTGATGTACCATCATTTCATTGCATTCCATAGACACTAGCCACATCAAACACCACACACTAGAAATAAAATATAGCCCCGTGTGAGATCTAGAGAGGTAGCGTTAGGTACCCTGAGAATTCATCATCATTTTCATCAACTATTAGACTCAGGGTCTTACATAGCTTGACCTCACACGGTTGACACATACACAGCAATCTTTCTTTCTTTATAACATCATAACCTCTCCAGCAATTAAACTTGCTACATGCGGAATGCTGGAGAGTTGCAGGGAAGGAAATGTCGAAATTGTCCTCTTTTCACACAACATGCCCAAGAAAAATTCACCGAATCTTTTGGCCAAATACCATCACCAACCAAGATCTGCTTACTCGGAGCAAGCAAGAGGACATGCACACCATCATAGCTGGCAGACGCTGGAGCTGGGTTGGCCATGTCCTCAGAAGAGACCCCGATGCCATCACAAGAACAGCTATGCTTTGGACCCCTGAAGGAAAACGAAAGAGATGCCGACCAAAAACAACCTGGCGGAGGACTGTGGAGACTGAGATGCAAAGAATGAACCAGAGTTGGGGCACTGTACGAAGGATGGCCGCCGACCGAGCAAAGTGGAATCAATTTGTTGTTGCCCTACAAGACGCCACTAGGCGTGATGGCCACTGACTGCTTTGAAGGTCCGGCGGCTAAGGATCAAAGAAGAAAAGTTCACCATATAAATTTAGCAGCATAGCAGTTGCATTATGTTGTTGTGTCACTAAATGGTCAAGCTTTCCCTGGTATTCCCCGCTTGCCTTATCTTCTGTTGAGATCTTCAGTGCTATCAGATCATCGATACCATCAGTGCTGTTTATTATACATGATTTCTTTCTCATTTTTTTCAAAACATCGACTCCTTTCATCTTCATTATAACTATCAATGCAAGCAGATTAATAATAATAATAATAAATTCTTTAAGCGCCAAACACGGCGCATAAGGCAGAAACCAGTGCTCTCCAGGTTGTTCGTTGTGACGCCACTCCTCTTAGCTCTTGCACATTATTTAGGCCCAACGTTCTTCCTTCTCTTATTATTGTTCTTCTGAGTGTTTCTTTTGGTCTTCCTTTCTTCCGCTTACCCTCAGGAACCCAAGTGAGCGCCTGTAGTGGTATTCTGTTGTTTTGCATTCGTAGGACATGACCGATATATGACCATCGTCTTTTCCTTATATAGTCGGAGACATATTTCTGCCTAGAGTCTTCTCTTATTTGTCGAATAGTATAAGTAAATAAATTAAGGGGCTGCAGTAAAACTGGTAAGGAATATAAGTTTATAAACTAATAAAACGGTATTTAATCAGTTTTACTAATAACAGTTCACATGAGACAAGGGACGTTTCGGGTTTTACCCTTCGTCAGCCACAAACATGTGACAAAGACAAAAATTACATATAGGTACTACAAAACTATACGATGATGAGATACAAACAACAAATGGGCGATCGTAAAATCTAAAAGAAAAGAAATACTGAAACAAGAAAGTAAATAATCCAACGAAACGAAAAAAAGAAGAATAAACAAAACTGTGGAACTAGTTAAAGTTAGCTTAGCTCGATGCAAATAATCCGTGGAAGAAAGCGGTAGTCTTAAAACGTCTGTCTATTATAAGGCTACTGACGCTCATGGTTTCCTTCTTTATACTTCATCGCATCCTCTTAGCTGTAAAAATTCCATTCCCTTTTCTCAACTTCTTCGCTTGCGTCGGTTATGTCACGATGACGATGATTTTCATGAGCGAGCTCAAGAGATGCTTGAGTTCTTTCGCCGACGTCTTTATCCAGAACATGTGTTATCTGATGCCCTTAATCGTATCACACGCGTCACTCGTCAGACGGCACTCACTACTAAACCTTCTGTCCAATCTGACAGACTCAAACTGGTTCTAACTTTCCATCCTCACTGCCTGGCGGTAAAGAGAATTCTGTTTCGACATCTGCCTATTCTCAACTCTGATCCTGATACCAAAGAGTTATTTCGTGATACACCTTTGGTAGCTTATCGTAAGGATAGGAATTTTAGGGATATTCTTGTACACAGTCGCTTGCGACATTCTAGCCCATCTTACTTTGGTACTAAACCGTGCCAACGCCGGATATGCAAGACCTGTCCGTTTGTACTCCAAGCTCAGACAGTCACTTTTCCTAAAGGAAAATTTATTATTAGAGAGTCTTTTACGTGCGAATCCAGAAACCTGATTTATGCTATCATCTGCAAGAGATGTGGCATGACCTATATTGGTGAAACTGGTAGGCGTTTGGCAGACAGGTTTCGTGAGCACTTGAATGACATCTATCAGGACAAACATTTACCGGTGGCCCTTCATTTCAATAGACCAGACCATTCAGGTAATTCCGATATACATGTCACTGCCCTGCGTTCATGTGTCGGTAATGACAAGACTCGCTTTTCGTTGGAGAACCGCCTTATTTTTAAAATGGGCGTTCTAGCTCCCGGCGGTTTAAATATACAACATCATTTTGCATAAATTCTGGTAGCTTTTCTCTTTTTCATTCTTTATTCGTTGTCTTTATGATCTATCTTCTTGTGTTTTTGCTTTGGTTCGTTTCGTATCTTTTTATATCTCTTGTTTTGTCGCTATCGCACGTCACTTCCTTGCTAATCCTGTGACAAGAGACTACCGCTTTCTTCCACGGATTATTTGCATCGAGCTAAGCTAACTTTAACTAGTTCCACAGTTTTGTTTATTCTTCTTTTTTTCGTTTCGTTGGATTATTTACTTTCTTGTTTCAGTATTTCTTTTCTTTTAGATTTTACGATCGCCCATTTGTTGTTTGTATCTCATCATCGTATAGTTTTGTAGTACCTATATGTAATTTTTGTCTTTGTCACATGTTTGTGGCTGACGAAGGGTAAAACCCGAAACGTCCCTTGTCTCATGTGAACTGTTATTAGTAAAACTGATTAAATACCGTTTTATTAGTTTATAATCTTATTTGTCGATTAGTCTTGAATTCTTTCCAACTGATGTTCATGAGTTTTCTAAGACATTTGTTCTCGAATGTATTCAGCTTGTTCTCCAATGATTTTGTTATTTTCCAACTCTCACAGCCGTATGTTAACACTGAGATAACATTTGAATTAAACAGACGAAGCTTGGTATGTATATTCAATGATCGTAATTTCCAAATGTTAGATAATCTATTGAAGGCGCTAGCTGCCAAAGCAATTCTAGTATGGATTTCTCTTGTTGTGTCACCATCCTGAGTCATTTTACTGCCTAAATAATTGAAACTTTCAACTTTCTGTAGTTTTTCCCCGTTCAAGATGATATCAAAGGTCTCGTTAGAAAAGTTCATAGCTTTAGTTTTAGAGGCATTTGTTTGGAGACCAATTTTAACCGAGAGATGACACAAATTATTTATTGCTTCTTGGGATTGTCTTGGTGTTGAACTTAAGAATGCTACATCATCTGCGAAATCCAGGTCCCCCAGGAATTTTCCATTTGTCCATTTTATACCCAATTGTTCATTGTGGGTATAGTTTCTCATAACCCAATCAATAGCTATTCCAAAAAGTAGTGGTGACATAATACAGCCTTGTTTCAGATTACGCCTGTATTAAAATTATTCTCTCTCGCTCCATTCTGTAAGCTGTATAATCATTAATCTTTTTGAGATGTACTCAGCAGTGTTTTCGACTCGAGTTGGACTTCAGTCACCACAAAGATTCGTCGAGACTCGACTTACAATTTTTATATTGGCGACTCGACTCAGGACTTACCAATTTAGGCGAACCAACTCGCCATCGTACTGAGATAGTATTTCTAAAATGTAATACTGAAAAATGACCACTGTTACTGGGTAATTTTTTTGTAAAAGTATCACAAATATTATTTAATCAAGCAAAAGCATGTGAGTAAATAAAATACTAAAAATTAAGGTTGTTGATGTGATTTTGCGGATAAGTGCAATTGTGGCTTGTGTAACTATCAATGCAAGCAGTATACGCCTGTATTAAAACTATTCTCTCTCGCTCCATTCTGTAAGCTGTATAATCATTAATCTTTGGCTACAAATAGTTTTAGATAACAAAGGAGACTCGACTTGGAAGATACTGTTAGGGGCTTGCAACTCAGCTTGAGACTTGAACTAAGAGACATGAGACGCGACTTGAGACTTGAACTAAGAGACTTGAGACGCGACTTGAGACTTGTTATCAAAGATTTGAAGACAACTCTAGTATTCGGTCCCAGTAAGGAACATTGCCTTCTCATGAGGTTTTATAAATTCTCCTCCATGTTTTGTTTCTTCTTTTACTTCTCTCCATTTCACCATATAATTATCATGCCTTATTTTGGTATTACGGCCTTTATTCTTAGTGTCTGCATTACTCTATATGTGTGTGTATTATATTCGTGAATTCTATCTGTTGTTGTGTTTTGTTTTCTCTCTGATCCCAATAATATTCCGTTTTATAAATTTATTCGTTGCTTTAGCTCTTTGTCCGTTATTGTTCTTAAGTTTTAATTAGGGATTTGTCCGTCCGTTTGTTCTCCTTGTGTTTTGTTCTGAGCTTTATAAAATCCAATACCGGCTTACTCGACCCTTAGGAACTTCAGCAGTCTCTTTAGCCGGTAATGGGCTTTCCAATGCAACCTTCATATCTACCGTATTTGCCTCGCAGAATAATCGTACATCACTTAACTCAGCGATTTCCCACTTCGAACTGTTGCCATCTGCTACGACAAGGAGGCGCAGATGCACTTTAGGAGACAACACCGGACCTTTGCATATACATTCTTGTGTCGGAGCTGTCTAAACAATATTAAGTTAATCGCGATGCGCTCGTGAAAGATGTATGCAAAAAGTGTTGTAGAACTGAATGGAAAGTCCACAACATGCACGTGTGCATGTTTTAGTGTTTGCTGTGTCCCCCTTGACATTGTTGAGTGAGCTAGGATAGTAGAGTGTAACCTGTGGAGATTGGAGGTGATAGACTATAAAAAATATATGAGTGGTGCCAGATCCTTTATTTCATGGTTGCCTGCCGCGTTGTGAGACCGACTACTCCAGGTGGTGCAACTTTCTTTTCGGTGCTTAGTTGGTCATGTGTCCTGTCAGGGCTCACTCACAAGGAGGCGATGGCGCCGTAGGGATGATCCCTGGTTCGAATCCTCAGAGTGCCTTTCATGTCTGTTCTTCTGCTGTCTAGGGTCCTCCTGTTTTTTTTCTTCTTCTTACGGATGCCTGCCAATGACCTGTTTTCGTTAATTAGAGACTATTCATTGGCACGAGAGTGTCGCTGCATAAACGGACCGTTATGGTCGGGTAACTGGACAGAAGTATTCCCATTGGTCACTGCGTGGTTCAGAAAGCCATGCTACAATGCCTGATATAGAGCTAATTGCGAAGCTGAATCACCTCTACGTGTGGAATAGGACTAGTTCTCAGAGAACCGACAGTAAAAGAATGTAGACAATGACAACGAGGATTAAATAAGGGATAAGACACTAGAATAGTTTTGAGGTGAATGCCGTTGCAATGAAAGAATGCGCAATGCTAGAAAGGACGAGAAACGAGGTTGAATCACAAAGGGCAAGTCATCCCGTATCTGAGGAAATTAGATAGCTAAAAAGAAATATATATCCCAGTCGCCATTGGCAAGTAGTGAGGATTTTAGACGTCGGGAAACAATGTATACCTACATAAACACGGCAACATATACATACATTTATGGTTATTTACATACGTGTATAAACTCATGATATAAACACACGTATGTTCATCATATATGTTTAGGAGTTTTGCCCTGCGTTTTGATGGAACTGCCCTATTTAAACCTAGACACACGGTCTGTCGGTTATACTATACAAGGACGCATGTCCTAATATAACATACTTTGTGGTCTGGTAAGTTTTAAAATGTGATATTTATTAAACAATAGAAGACCATGTGGTCTAACATCATACTTACATAGGTTCAATTACATGCATACATGCATTTGTATGAATATGCAGCCACACAAATATACACGCATACGTATATCCTACTGATGTTTATACAGGTAGACATGTCAAAAAGTAAGAATTCTTACACAAAACATAAACTATAAACAAAAATTTAAATAACAGCTAAAATAATAACACTGGCTAACAAAAAAAAATTTTTTTTTTCTTTCTCTAACATTTCTATGTTTTTCTGGTCAATTTTAATGCGCTGTTTTTAAATCTGCAAACCGTTTTTCTCTATCAGGTCGGGATCTCGAGAAATACGCAATTGAAGTTTTTTAACAACGCATACAGTATTATAACATCATTCGTACAAGAAGTATAACAGTTATGTAGGCTTGAATTTCTTTGCAGTCGACTTTCGTCGGTGAATGGCATGTGGTACATCGCGATGAAACATCCAACAATAATCGGCAAGCATGGTCACACTCCACCGTCCTTGATAACGTGACTCCATTACGGCGATATCTTGATAGAATCGTTCTCCATGTTCATCGCTGACTTCGCCAAGGTTGTCAGGGAAAAAGTCAAGATGCGAATCGAGCAAATGGATTTTGAGGGACATGTTACAGCCCATAATTCTGTATGCATCTATGCACTGCTTAACAATATGCACATAGTCGACAGATTTGTGATTTCCCAAAAAGTTATCGACGATCGATTTGAATGCCATCCATGCGTGAAGTTCACTACCATGTAACAAGTTCTCGAATTGTTTGTCTGCAATAACTTTCCTAATATGAGGTCCTACAAAGATACCTTCCTTTATCTTTGCATCGCTAACTTGCGGAAACTTTTCTCGAAGATAAGTGAAAGCTTTGCTCATTTTATCTAACGCTTTTACGAAATTCTTCATGAGCCCCAACTTTATATGTAACGGTGGTAAAATGATGCTGTTTTTGTTAACTAATGGCTCGTGTATTACATTTTTATGCCCGAGCTGCATACGATCCCTGATAGGCCACACCTTTCTTGCATAATGTTCCTGTCTGTTGCGGCTGTCCCATTCACATAGGAAGCAACAAAATTTAGTATACCCAGTCTGCATGCCCGTGAGAACTGCAATGACCTTTAGGTCTCCACAAATCCGCCATTGGTAGTCATTGTACTTTATTTTTGCCAAAAGTATAGCCATATTGTCATAAGTTTCTTTCATATGAACAGAGTAGGCGACTGGAATTGATGAAAATAAATTTCCGTTATGCAATAACACGGCTTTTAGACTAGTCTTGGAAGAGTCGATGAAAAGTCGCCATTCATTGACTATGTGCTCGTGACCGAGGTGCACCATTAGACCGTTTACATTTTTGCAATAGCAAATGTCATCATCCATCTCAAAGTATTGAACAAGTTCTCTGTGTCTATGACGAAATTTAGATATCAAAGTATTGGGCGCTAAAAGATTCCATTCTTTGAGTCGCGAACCGAGTAATTCCGCTTGTCCTTTGGTAAGAGCGAGATCACGTATTAGATCTGAAAGGTTAATTAAGTGAACACCATCATTCACCGGTATATAATCCGAGTCAGAATTAGTTTCTAAAGCAGGTAAACTATCACTTTCTGATGGTTCATTCACGTCCAACGGATATTGTTCTGGTGGAACTGGGATCGGACACGTGATTGGATCACGAGGCACTGGTTTCGAAACCGATTCAATATTTGGATAAACCACAGACTTTCTAGTTTTAAAAGTGAAACCATGGATATTTGTCAAGCAGAAGTAACAATCAGTAGCGTGATTTGTCTTGTTCATGCCATATTACTGGCACTCCAAAAGGCATCGACTTATGCTTCGGCGATTTTCATAACCAACCTGCCAATGTATTTGCACAAAGTCGAACAAACTGCATTTGGCTTCCAAGATTTATTTGCATCATCAACTTTCGAATCGAAATAAAGTTCATATGCTTTCTTTAGTAATGGTGTAAAGTTTTTTCTGGTGAACACGATCGGTAAAATATCCGCACACGTAACAGAACAGATCAGCCGAATTTCTACAACTTCTATAAGCCATATTTCGCTCAGAATTATTTCAAAATACAGTAACTATTGGAAAAATAGCGTCATGCATCTTTTAGCAGTATAAAAAGTGGAATTATTTTGCATTTTATTAATTTTTAATAAGTTATGTAGTAAAAATGAAACGGAGCACATAACGGTTTCCCAAAAATATATGTATTCACAAATATCTTAAAAACCTGACGTGATAGAGATAAACGGATTTCAAATTTGAAATCAGCGCAAAAAACTGACATAAGAACACTTATTCTTATATAAGAAAGAAAAATGTTGTTTGTCAGTGTAATCGAAGAAACAACAGTACTTGCTATCTCAAGCTAGAAATGAAAACACACATATAAGTTGTTCAAAGTTTCAAGAAGAACATATTCAGTAACTAGAGAAGTGAAAATACCCAACATAATAGAAACTACTTAGATTACAGCAGATTATGGGATTTTTTTATGTTAGAAAAACCTGTTTTTTTTTGGTTGTTTTTTTTTTTTTTTGCAGAGTGTCTTTAGGATAGTGCTGCAGAGCACTTCCTTCTAAAATGTAAACAGTGTGAAGAACAAAGGATTTCACTATTACAACGTTTACAAACATATAATTCGTTCTTTGCTGTAGAGCAGGCCTTAAAAATAGAGCTGCAGAAATACGTAATAAAGTAAAACAGGACACAACAAGGACAAAAATACATAACAGGTAGTAAAAGAATCACAAGAAAATAAATGTCTAATAATAGATATTGATATCAACATCCAATTATTGAGAAATAAATTATGTGAAACTTCAATAAAACAAAAAGAAAAGAAATGACGAAATCTTAGACAATTACGTTTTATTATCAGAAGTTATGAATAAAAAATATATATATATAATTAAACAATACTCAACATTTATGCATAAACAGTTTGTTCATGTGTTTTATATGTTACTTTTAAAGTAACACAATACATATGTTTATTACAAATAAAACAGAAACATACGCAATCAAAATTTTAATTAACCAGTAACAATACGAATAAATTATTGGGAATAGTTTTGTCACCAGGCTGTCAGAGAGCTCGCATGAGGTCAGCGTCTTTTCATATTGTAAGCTCCACTCATTGTTTGTGTAGAGGGGTTAAAAGTGCGTTCATTATGCATTTGTGTCTGAGGTACGCCCCCCCCCCCCTCCCCATGTGACGGGAGGCCTGGAAAACATGACCCTGCTGGCGCTCCTCTCGTAGGGCCTTTGTTGCCATAGTGCAAATGACAACAAGTGAATGTATATTATCAACAAGTATGGACACACATGCTATTTATAACACATCGACAGCTGAAAAGAATATTTTTAATACATTAATTAAACACACACACAAATAAAGTCAAAACAAAATGTGTTTCAGAAAAAAGTACTTTGTAGATAAATCAAGTTCTGCACGCACGAGGGCAAACATTGGACCGTAGAAAGTTTAAACAACTAACTGGTAATAATCGAAAAATAAATTATGAACAATAGATAATAATTTTATTGTCATTTTATTCCATCATGGTTTCATAAGCAGATTAGTGTAATCTAATAATAGATAATAAGACTATTATAAGAAATGTACGATTTAGTTCTTGATTGTTCCAGTAAATTCCAAAAACAAATAATACAAGATAAGTGTTGGTATTGGAGTACGCGCAATGGGCTATGGCATTCAGGACAACGTAGTATGTTCAATTTAGTGTATATGCAGCACAACTACTATTTTCACAACCACTTCCAAGATCGCAAGATAGATACAACTAGGAATAAGCAACAAAAATGGACATTGCAACACCGTGACGTGGGTTGAAATCCCATCACAGGCGGAAAAATAGTACTCAGGAGGAGTCATGACCCATGTGATCCTACAGTACGTTCACACGATCGGAAGACAATGGCCAACCTCACCAGCAGCACTTTCATACGTAGCTAAACAATGGCCAACCTCACCAGCACCACTTCCATGCGTAGCTAATGGGAAGACGAGATCTTGTCCGTAATTCTGTTTCCATTCAGCAAAGGTAAACAGGTGTAGTACCTAAGCTTAAAAAGTAGGACAGCAAAGGACGAACAGCAGGAGACAGCCGAAAGTTGCTGTTTTAGGCTGTCTACTAGGTTCCTAAATACAGGAGGATCTCACTATGGACCCATGATAGGCAGGGGGAGCTGGGAAGTTGCTTTCTGTAGGACGTGACAGTTCCTTAGAAGAACCAGAGCACAGTATCTCTGCATATTTGGAGAGTCCCCACAGTATCTCTGCATATTTGGAGAGTCCCCACAGTATCTCTGCATATTTGGAGAGTCCCCATTGGATGGCAGGGAATGCACAGTATGCTACGCGTTTCTTCCTCCTACTCCTAGCTTGGGAGCAGATGTGATGATCCTTTAAATGTAAGCCACGCTTACAAAACTGGAGCTCATGACTTCATCTCAACACGTTTCGGAATGGCCGAAAAGCCACAGGAAAAAGCCTAGATCTACAGTGTAGATAATACCAACGAGTCTTCAACTTGGTATTGACTGCAAAATAACGAGAAGCTGTGTAGTCCTAGTTAAACAACAACAACAACGCCGGAGACGAATTTGCCATTCAAAAATAGGTAAGCTCTGTAAACTGGAGTATAGTGTTAGATATGATGCGTGACACCATATGGATGAGTGATGGTGCCCGTGGTCTGGTTTGTGTAGTGTGCAGATGATGTACAGTCAAACAATGATCATACAAAACAGGGCAATCCACACAAGGACGTCAGTTAACTCACGACGTATAAAGTCAATGATGCTTGTAACAGCTGGTGACGTTTTCTGTATCATTTATTGTGGACGCCACAGTGACAAAAATTTATACGCGAATATGTAGGGCAAGAGAGGCAGAGGAAGACCAAGAAGTACATGGAGAAGAGAGTTGGAAACAGAGGTGAAAATGATGAGGAGAACATGGAAAGAACTTGAGATGATGGCACGTGACAGGAGGACTTGGCATGTGTTTGTTGAAGGCCTATGCTCCTGTGGGAGTGGAGGGTTATGAATGAATGAATGATGTAGGTACATCAGACAGTCATTATCACAGCAACATAGTCAGTACAGCAATGGACGGTAGACAGCATCGTAATAAAGATGAATCATCTGCATGTTATACATCATAGTACTGTAAATGTAGTCAGGTGGAAATCTCCATCCTTTTCTATAACAGCCAGGAGATAACAAGATGTATGAGATCAGTTCACTCTCCTTAATCTGACTTCAGCAAGACAGACTCGTCTTCTGAAGTATAAATAATGTCCTCAAAAAATCCTCTAGATAACAAAAGGTTTCAAACCTAGTTCATGTAGCGAAGTAGCAAGTAATGGTCCTTGGGACATGCATCAACCCGATGCGGTACAATGTAGCAATATGTGAGCTGAGAAAACATCTCGTGATGACGACTTTCAAAGACAGGCTACGAATCAAATGTCACTCACGAACAGAAATCGATAAAGTTAATGTAAATGTAATTTACCTTGCCTTCAGGAAATAACCACAGAAATAATACGCCTTCCGGCGTGTGGAAATATACTAGAGGTATCATCTCGAATAAACGAAATATCCATAAGAGGACTTCACATTCCTGAAGAATAAGAAAAGCACAGACGCCCACAAAGACGTCTTGCTCGCAGTCCGAATCTTCGCTCACTGACTGCTGGGCGGAAATCGTTCGACAAAGACCCAAGACTAGACATGCGCAGTCCAGCGCGAATCGACCACAGCTCAGATATCTTAAGACGCAAGGACTGGCACTAAGAACCAGCTTAAGAATGATTACCTTATAAGGATAACACAACAGGTTGCCAACCGCTTTCTGAGACAAGCGGCCTAGCAAGTCCATACATGGGCACGATTCAAGAACGCATAATAAACTTAACTGCCATCGACACCAACGCGAGGAGACAACTGCTTACAATGAAAAGTGACTATAAATTTCATACAATTGTTTCCCTTGCATTACAAAATATATATTAAACACCAAACGATGTTGCGAGAATTTCTCACGCAACAGATACTAGGTCCTGTAAAGGCCTGTTAGTATCTATATGTTAGTTAGCATGATGAAGCCCTGAAAAGGACTGTCAGCTACGCCATCACTGCCCGTACATCCTCGGTGTTAATCGAACAAGGGATGTAACTTACACAGGAACAACTAGCGCAGTTTTTTGGAATATGTGATCATTGTTGTAAAAATTAAAAAAAAAAAATTTTAAAATCTTGAAAGACTATTGGACTTATGTCAACATCAAGGTTCAAACGATATTAAATTGTAATCATTAGTGCAAAGTCGGACAAAATCGCCTTTTAATTGTCTTTCTAGAGTAGCTGCCGGACAGGAGACCAGAGTGTTAAAAAGAGGGCATGTCCTACTTTAGCCGGAAGTCTGGTAACCATACACCAGGGGGCGTCTGAGGAGACCAAGAAAGAATACAACTATTGCTCCTTCGGGCTGTCGTAAGAAGCGACTAATAAACGTTTGTGAGGGGGGCTGGCAGATTTATAATATAAACCACATAGCTACAAAAACACACGCTACAAGCAGTGGCGTACTAAGGGGGGTGCGAAGGGGGCCCCGAGTGACAGCCAGGACACTTTAAGGATAGTATATACTTGCCCACCCGTGTGTTACCGGGGCCCGTAAGGGGAGCAAAGAATAGTAACACTGTCCCCTGCCAAGCATGTCGTAGAAAGCGACTAAGGAGGGTTGGGCATGGGGCCGGTTACCCCATCCTGTAAAAAATTTAAACCACAAAAAACTTAAACAAACATGGACAAGTCAAATAAAGAAAATAAAACACAGCCATCCAAGACAGGGGAAGGTCCTCTCGTGGGGAGGCGTATGATGCAACACAGAGAAAGCCGAAAGGAATCTGTGTTGCTGACTAACCTTCTTTCTTCTAGGAGAACTTCCAGATTTGGCACCTGGAATGTTCGGACATTAAACGAACAAGGGAAAGTGGCGCAAGTAGCAGCAGAAATGAGGGAATACAAAATCGAGGTTCTGGGAATGTGTGAAACAAAGTGGAAGGGGGTAGACAGGAAGAAACTCATCACAGGTGAATTGGTGCTGTCCTCAGGACATGAAGACGAAAGTTCACACCACAGTGAAGGGGTAGCTCTTATGTTATCTAAAGAAGCACAGAAAGCACTCATTGAATGGGAAGCTGTTGGACCCAGAATAATAACAGCTACTTTCAAAACAGCTAAAAAGAAAATTCATGTAAATGTCATCCAATATTATGCACCAACTAATGACAAAGAAGAGTCTGTGAAAGAAGCATTATACTAAACTACAGGAAATTATGGATAAAGTAAAAAGAAGAGACATCACAATTTTGATGGGTGACATGAATGCAAAGATAGGTACAGTCAACACCGGATTTGAAGAAGTCATGGGAAAACATGGGCTAGGAGTAATGAATGAAAATGGAGAACTATTCGCAAACTTCTGTGCTTCAAATCAACTGGCTATAGGAGGAAGCATGTTTCCACATAAGAGAATACACAAGGCAACATGGATATCACCAGACCATAGAACAGAAAATCAGATTGATCATATATGCATAAACAAGAAGTTTAGATCATCATTGCAGGATGTAAAGGTATATAGAGGAGCAGATGTGGCATCAGATCACCATCTTCTGATAGCCAAAGTAAAAATGAAACTCAAGAGATATGCAATAATGCAAAATTATAGACAACAGTATAATGTAGGACAGCTAAGAAATCAAGAAACAAGAGACAAATTTGCGGTCACAGTATCCAACAAATTCCAAGTGCTCAACAGCTGGAAGATGTAGAGAATACAGAAGACTATTGGCAGCAGGTCAAAACAGTATGGAAGGAGACATGTGAAGAAATACTGGGGAAAAGGGAAAGACAACAAAAAGCATGGATAACAACAGAAACCATCAACAAGATAAAAGACAGAAAAAACAAGAAAGCAGAGTTAAACACAAGCAAAACCAGAAGTTCCAAAGCCAAGGCTCAAGAAGTGTACACAGAAGCAAACAAAGAAGTAAAAAGAAGTATCAAAAGAGACAAGAGGAAGTATATTGAGGAGTTGGCAAGAGAGGCAGAAGATGCTGCAGCCAAAGGAAATATGAGAGAACTGTATAGCAGCACAAAGAAGCTAACAGGGAAATACAAGCAAACAAGTTGCCTCATAAAAGACAAGAATGGGAAACTGCTCAGCAATATACAAGAGCAAATGAAGAGGTGGACAGAATATTTTGGGGACCTTCTCAATAGACCAGCTCCACAAAACCCGCCAGACATCCAGCCAGCAGAAGAAGAGCTACAAATTAACGGTGAAAGACCAACGAAGGAAGAAATAAAGAAAGCCATAAAGCTTCTAAGAGATGGAAAAGCGTCTGGACCTGATGGCATTCCAGCAGAGGCCATCAAAGCAGATATCGACACGGCTACAGAGATGTTATATAAATTACTTGGTAAAGTCTGGGAAAAGGAAGAGATACCAGCAGAATGGAAGGAAGGATATCTGGTTAAGCTGCCTAAGAAGGGAAATTTACAAGAGTGCACAAATTATAGAGGAATAATGTTACTATCAGTGCCAGGAAAAGTATTAAACAGGATTATCCTTGAGAGATTAAAAGAGTCCATAGACAAGAAACTGAGAGATGAACAAGCAGGTTTTCGACAAAACAGATCATGTACAGACCAGATAGCCACTTTGAGAATAATAGTTGAACAAAGTCTGGAATGGAATTCACCACTATACATCGGATTTGTGGACTACGAAAAGGCATTTGACAGTGTAGACAGAGAATCACTTTGGAAATTGTTGAGGCATTATGGAGTTCCCCTGAAGATCATTAATTTAATAAAGAAAACATATGAAGACATGACATGCAGAGTTCTTCACGAAGGACAGCTTACAGAACCGTTTGGGATAAGAACAGGAGTGCGACAGGGATGCCTCTTGTCTCCATTTCTTTTCTTGCTGGCAATAGATTGGGTTATGAGATCATCGGCAACACACAACAGAAATGGAATCCAGTGGACTCTGACAAAGCAGTTGGATGATCTGGATTTTGCTGATGACTTGGCTCTTCTGTCCCATAGCCGTAATCAGATGCAGGACAAATTGAAAACACTCGATGAGAGGTCACAGCAATTGGGTCTGAAAATACACAGGGAAACGACAAAAATAATGCGAATAAATGCAGGTAATGATAACAGGGTTGAACTTGAAGAAACACCAATACAAAATGTAGAATCATACACATATCTTGGCAGTAATATAGACAAAGTTGGAGGGACAGACAGTGATATCAAAATAAGAATACAAAAGGCAAGAGGAGCTTTCATTGCATTGGGAAATATATGGAGATCAAGAGAAATAGGATCCAACACGAAAATAAGAATCTTCAACTCAAATGTGAAGTCAGTCCTATTGTATGGCTCAGAGACATGGAGAACAACAAAGACAACAACCAAAAAGCTACAGACTTTCATAAATGGGTGCTTGAGTAGAATAGAGGGATTAAAATGGTATGACAAGGTTACCAACGTGGAACTGATGACAAGAACTAGACAAGTGCCAGTGGAACAAGAAATGAGAAGAAGACGATGGCGATGGATAGGACACACACTGAGGAAACCTGTTGATAGCATTACAAGGCAGTCCTTGTTCTGGAACCCCCAGGGCAAGAGAGGCAGAGGAAGACCAAGAAGTACATGGAGAAGAGAGTTGGAAACAGAGGTGAAAATGATGAGGAGAACATGGAAAGAACTTGAGATGATGGCACGTGACAGGAGGACTTGGCATGTGTTTGTTGAAGGCCTATGCTCCTTTGGGAGTGGAGGGTTATGAATGAATGAATACTTGCCCTTGTGTTTCTTTGTGGAGGAGGGGGTGCCAAACGTAGGATCCGCCCCGGGTGTCAAGTACTTTGAGTACGCCTCTGGCTACAAGAGCACATAAATGCTCCTGACGCAGGTTTCCTACAAGTAGAGCAGCTGCTGTTATGGTGCTCAATAAGGAGTGAAAAGACGGAATACAGATAATGAAATTTCGACTTGGTTGTTCATTTTAAAATTGCATATATTTTTATGAATGCTACAGCCCCCATTTTAAAATCGTGCCATTTTCGCTAAGTGTGGGTATTTGATATAGTTAATTTGTTTCGTAAAATGTTGTCATATCTCGAACAAGGAATTCAAGATGACGGCAGCTCGATCAAAAAGTATGTTGAAAGCCAGTTAAATAAATCTAACTTTCTTTCAAAACACATTTTTTGAGACAGGTAAAACTTATTTTAAACAGCTGATATAAACGTTCTTATTAATATCCCATAAATTCACGACTTTATGGTCACGTACAATTTTATTCAGCTATTCCAACAATTCTTTTGTATGATACTGATTGGCCTCCAGAGGACGTTAAATGAATGCACTGAATGAATTTGCAATGCCATTATCTTCCACAGTTCAATGGGGTAATAAAAAAGTTAATCACTTAAAAAAAAAAAAGTTGTAACATTTAAAATGTATACACTTTTGTTTGCAAATATATTTTGAGATCGGTAAAACTTATTTTTAACAACTGATGTGACCTTTCTTACAAATAAGTGCTATTTCCCCTATATTCCCGACATTGTGGACATATGCACAGTTATTCTGTTAGTCCAACAATTCTATTGGATGATTACTTATTGGCCTTAACAGGACATGAAATTAATATACTGGATCGAAGTTACAATGTGTCGTTAACTTGCACAGTTCAATGAACAAAGTGACCCTCTTTAAAAAAAAAGAATTAACATTTAAAATGTAGCAGTAAAAACTTCCATTAACATGCCACTTTCAACGAAACAGTTCTGTTAGTAAATACAAATTAGCTAACATTATGTAATAACGAATGTAGTGCTGCATTTATCTCGCTAACACACAAACAGTGCGTGATAAGTATTTTTATTGTATAAATATTCATGTTTATGTCGGTACTTGTGTTTTTGTGCTGGTGTCAATACATGCAGTACATATGTAGTATGTCTACATATATCTAGACATAGTACCTGTTACACATGGTTTTCATCTTGTAGTTTGGTTTTGAGTAGAGTACAGTATCACAAACGTTCATGCATCATGCTGACAAACACGAATGGAGACGGGTATGGTCGTCACAGAACATCACTGGCGCAATAACACAAGACGTCGGGTAGAGGGTCCACGATATATCTTCTTTAGCATTTATTTTACATCAAGGAAACATCTTCATGGTCAATGCATATACAAGGCATACATAGTAGTTAATCTTCCATCTGTCTCGTCTCAATCATTCAGTCCTGGCGCTGTACTAGAGGTGCATACGAACGATGACCACCCAAGTAATGTGGACCAGACGACATGAATATAAAAATACTTGAATTATCTTACTCGATAAGAGGTGAAACTTCTATATAAGTTCAGGACCATCTTAGAAATACATAGTGGCGGCCTCCGAAGTTAGTTATGCCACTTAAATAAATATCTTCCTTCACAATTCTTAGAGCTTGAAAAACACGTCTTACTAGGACGACTTGAAGTACCGAAAGGACACGAATATTAGCCGTTAGAATAAATTAGTGCAAACGTGTTACGTCATAGACAACCGGTGACGTATTAAATATTCAGCGTTCAATATAAGTTAAAACCCGTGCAAAAACATGAGTTACCACAAAGAGCCATATTTCCTCAAAAGTACTGGCAATAAGTCTATGTGTGGCAACAATACAAAACATATCAATATTCGTTCTTTAACAGTAACAGTTATCATTAATGTAGCGCATGCAACAGATGATTAGGAGACCTGTTACCAGTACGCGGGTAGCGGTAGTTTATCTACATTATCTATACTTATGGACACTATATATATTAATTATAAATCATTATGAAATTTGTATCCATTATTACTTTTTTAAAGGCATCGTAGATCAGGGCATAAACGAGATATTTAGTGAGAGGCAGACGAGAAAGAACGAATGAAGGAGAAATGTATTTGCAACAAAATGCCTCCAGCTTGTAGCACGTTGCATTAGAAGGAAAGAATGAAAGTAAGAAATGATTGAAAGACAGACAGTTTAGATGAATGAAAAAAGAAAGACAGAAGGAAGAAATGATAAATTAAGCGAATAATGAATGACGTTTATAACATCAACGTACCTACAGTGTTCGAAAAACACAAGAAAAGGGTTGCTGATGTTAATAGTTTAAAATATCCTTTGTTAAGGGTGTTTTCAGGACGCTTATATTATTTAGTACTGGCTTTTGCATCGGTGTTTGGAATTGAACATACGAACACTGCAACATGTAACGCGAATGAGTGACGTTCACTTCGAAGTCATTTACATAGATTTATTTGACACTGGACAAACGATGAGCTCCATATTTGATGAAACATTGTGGTATGCATTTTCATATCAGCAAGCGAACAAATACAATGACTGGCAGGCAGAAGTACCGTCAGTAAAAGTCATAATGTCCACGAATTAATACTGAGTATTGAACTCGTCGAAAAGTCATTTAATATTGTACTAAATACTTCCTTTACAATCCACCCATCACAGGCACACATAGAAATATCTTCTTAGAATCTGTAACTCATGCAGTGGAATTCAATACACAATTGGAGCTCTCACACTTGCGTCAGAACACCGTGAAGTACACATCCCAATAGAGGGCGTTACAAGTCTACCGCAGACATGCATACCTAATATTACTGAAAATTGACGTCACTAATTACTTACAATGGAGCGGTTTCACTAGTGGTGCGTCTTGGTGTTACCTCATCGGTTCACAACAATGACTTCCCTTAGAGAATGCACCGATGTGTACGAACATAAGCGTAACACCTTGTAGACAGAAACAACTTCTACTGCAATTTGACTTTTGCAACGTTATTGCTGCGTTGAAAATGTACCACAGGCCAGTGCTTCTTAAACTATTTTATTGTCATTCACCTTCGAGTCTTTATCACAAAATGTCATTCACCTGCGACTAAATTAGGTTTTCGGTAATTTTTGTTTTACTTTCCCTTGTGTATAATTTTATATATACATGTAATTCATTTTGTCACATGAGCAAAAAAAAATTAATTAACTAATTTCTTAAGTGTTCATTTTATTCAAGTGTTCGAACATCATAAAAATATGTAAAGAAAACAAGGAGTGACAAAAAAAAAATATTAACACAGAAAAATTATTAGAATTTTTCTTGTTTACAGAAAGTAAAATTAGGAAACTACAGTCTTAGAACTAGAAATTAGATTCTTAGATACTTATAAAATACTGATGTCGCTAGAATAGAAAATGCAGAATATCAATACAAGAAAATGGCACAATCTAACTTTAGATTGCCTAAAAACGGGGCCTAAATCTCCATAATATAGTTAGAATTCATGTTGCTTGATGCCAATAAGTGCTGGTAGATTGAAGTAAGTAAATATATATATATATATATATATATATATATATATATATATATATATATATATATATATAAATATAGATATAAATATATATATATATATATATATATATATAATTCTAGTTCTAACAGAAAAGAAGCTTAAATGGCAACACGTAGTAAAGGCTACAGTCCAATAGTTGCCTACGACGATCCCCTAGTGTTGCCATTTACAAATTTATGATTCCACTAGCTCGTCTAGTCTCCCCTAAAAGGTTATATTACAGTAAATTTGGGCAATATCCTGCTACTTTTTAATTAGAAAACCATAGGTAGAGAGAAAAAGCATATCAAATTTCAGCAACACTGCCATTCAAAAGCAATAGTAGCTTACTAACCACTTTAATGGCAATGCCTTTTTTAAGTCTAGAAAAAAATATATAAATATCTGAGTAAATTGTTATTCACCCTTCATTCACCCCTCTAGTTTCATTCACCACCAAAATAATTTTATTCACCCTTTGGTGAACCATTCACCAGTGTAAGAAGCACTGCCATTCGCTATACAACAAGAACTGATAACCACAGACAAAGAAAAACAAACAATTAAAAATAGAACTATTGAAAGATAGTGCAAAAAAAAAAAAGAAGAAATATTAACCACATCATTTATAAGAAATCCAACTGTTAGTTCCATTTTTTTCTTCAGTTGATGTTGATTTATCGAGTTTTGAAAACTTATTTTTCCTTGTATCATGTTTCAATGCTTTTATTTTTCATAGAATGTTAAATAATATTCTCACTCGGCCATTATCAGAAGGCGGGTAAAATGAACATTTCAGTCAGAAAAAAAAAATCTCGAAGAAAAATACTAAACTGAATGAACCCGCATATTGCTTATGGTTAGGCTGCATAATTTTTTGTTTGTTTGCATGAGGTATATAACATCTAAAAAATGTCAAAATGAAAATGCAAAAAGGCAAGAGGAGATATCGGTGCTCTGGAAAATATACCTGTCACAAAAAGTAGGGGATATTGAATTTAAAAGTTATCCAAAGACAATATATTTCAAATTAGTTCATTTATTCCTTCGTACAAGTAAACTTGAGCATCATAACAAGACATTTGCGGTATAAGAAGTGTTATGGCTTTACTCACATGATTTTAGTCGCACTGGCAACCAAGGCGGGGTAGGTACTTCATTTTCACAAAAATATTCCAATATTTCTAAAAACGTGTAGGGCCCCCGTTTGCCGCTAAACATGCATTGCAACGACGTCTCATACTGCAAATAAGCCTTCTGATGTTGTCTTGAGGGGAGGTTTAACCCCCAAAAATGAAGAATTTCATTGAAAATATCAAATTTTAGATACATATTGCACGGGAAAGTACAATCATTTGCCCACATTTCTGTATGTTTATTTTCACTAAAACCTTTGTGGATGATTTTATATAAATTTTTAAAGTATGTCAGGTAAGTGTATTTTACCTAATTATATATGTAAAATATACAAATTGGTATATTTGTGATGCTATATTGCTTCTAATGCATGAATTTTAATTTTCGGTACCATATTCATTTCTCTGAAGCAAACAGAATTCAAGTTTTTCAAACATAGTTTCATGAGTAAAAATAATTTTGACTGGCTAATTTTTATTAACCATGGGGTCCTTTGATGGGTCATCGAAATAATAACGTGGATGGAGGTATTCCAGTAGAGTGGTAGGGTACCTCCTTATACGCAAATAAAGCTGCAGGTAAGAACGAATCACGGGATTCTGGTTTCTCCTGTGCGAGCTTACATAAATTTGTAAGTAGAGTCCCGTTATATCTTTCCACTTGTCCAATCGACTGTGGATGCTAAAATGTGCGGACGAGAATATTTTGAAAAATCCTAAAAACTTCCTCCATCAGTTTCCCTCTGAATTGTAAACCATTGTCAGTTAATATCTGATAAGGGTATCCTAATCTTGTGAATATTGAGAGCAAAGCCTCTCCTACATGTACTGAGTCTGCTGAGGGTAGAGCAATCGCTTCCCCCCACATAGTACATGTCTACCAGAGAAAGGATGTATCTTTTCTGAAACTGACGAAAAGCGCATACAGTCTGCTGAAATGAAGAATTTAATGAAAAGTAAGCTGCAAAGTATGACACAGAACATGGAATCAATAAAGGAAAATATCAGAGATGATTCCTACATAGCAGGGGGATACTGAAGTGAGTAAATTTTGTGTAAAAGTGTAATTCCTCCTTTTTTTCTTAATTTTCTCAAAACCTCATTTTTCACACAAATGTGGGCACGTTGCCCGTGATTTTTCAAAAACTATTAGTGATACAGCAGTAAATTTTGGGCCACATGCTGTACACATAGTGCTCATTAAAATAAACTAAAATAAAGGATATATGTTAACAAACTACAAAACTGTTGAGAAATAGCTAAGATACCCCCCCTCACAAATTTCAACTTTTTTTCGATTGGTATGTTAAAATCCAAAAAAAAAACTCAGATATCAAACCAATCAAAATTATTTTAGTAAACAATCATTATCATATATTAACAAATGAAACAGCCAAATTTCATAACTCAAGTTGTACTCACATTTGAGATATCTTGGGCAACAAAATACCCAAAAAAGCTAAAATTTGCCTTTTTTTCACTGTTTTTCCGCCATAGATTGCAAGTTTTTAGTATATACCTCAATGTTTTGTATTTTACAGCCGATAGGATAGTCTGGCGCTCTCTCTTCCAAACCTCTACACCTCACGGTAGAAGAGGAACGACTAAGTAAGACGACTAAGTAAGTAAGTTTTGTATTTTTTTCAGTCATTTTACTAGTATAAATGACGCAGATATAGATATTAACTTATAATTCTGTGTTTTTCATTTTGGGGGTTTAACCTCCCCTTGAGGAATTCTCTGCCACTCCTGCTGAAGGGCCTGGGCTAACTGCTGAAGAGTCTGTGGAGCGGCTGGACTTTGTTGGACGCGTCTATTCAGGAGGTCCCACAAATGCTCAATAGGAGACAGGTCGGGGGACATCGGCGGCCACGGTAACGTTCGGATATGCTGCATCTGAAGGTGATCTTGGACGACGCGAGCACGGTGAGGACGTGCATTGTCATCCTGGAAGATGAAATCTGGTCCGTGCCGTTGAGCAAATGGCACAACCATAGGCTCGATGATGTTGTCACTGTAGTAGAGCCCTTTGATATTGACCTGGCATATGTGAAGGTCGGTCCTGTCATTCATACAGATGCCTGCCCACACCATTACACTGCCACCTCCATAACGGTTGTGTGCAACAGTTGCAGGAGGCTGGTAACGCTTACCTCGCCGTCGCCAGACACGTATTCGACGATCATGAAAATCCAAAACGAAACGGGACTCATCAGAAAACATCACTGATGCCCACTGTTGATTGGTCCACCGATGATGACGTTGGCACCAATCCATTCTTGCTCGCCTGTGTTGTGGTGACATGGGCAAAGCTACAAACGGTCTGCATGAGGCCAGTTACACTTGGTGCAATCGGTTTCGTACTGTCTGAGTTGAGACTCGAATCCCAGTGGTCTGTTGAAGGTGTTGCTGAAGTTGAGTAGCATTTAGAGTCCGAGTTCTGAGGGCCTGAGTAACAAGAAGTTGACCTTGGCGGCGTGTAGTGACTCTTGGGCGGTCAGTCCGAGGCAGATCAGCCACTGTGCGGAAATTTTGATACCTGTTCCACAGTCTGCTGACAACTGACTGTGAAACATTGAGGTTCCGAGCAACATCCACTTGCCGACTTCCGGTTTGTAACATGCCTATGCCTATCCATCTCTGCTGTTCTGTCAAATGTTCCATGACGAAGAAAAGAAATTTTATCTGTTGCAGAGTCTTTTTATACCTGTCCATGGTGAGTAGTGTTCATCAAACCCGAGATACACGCATTTTTGTGAAAAAGAATAATGTGTGAACTTTACGGATGGGCCCCAGCTCTGTTCTTGGGATTGGCTTACTCATCACGAGTCACCAGGTCAACGTCATATTGCACGTGAGAGTGGAGAAGAGCGTGCTCGATATGGCCATACAACCATTAAAATACGAAATCCACTCTTTTGTAAAATAATACATACCATCTTAAAATATCCCCTACTTTTTGTGACTAGTATATATGTAAATAATGAAGTCCAAGACAAAACAAGAATCTTCAACTCAAATGTCAAGGCTGTTGTAATGCTTGGCTCTGAGACACGGTGAACAACCAAAACGACAACCGAGAAGTTACAGACTATCTTAAAAGGGTTTCATGAGCAAAATAAAAAGATTGAATAGGTATGACCAGATCACCATAATAGAACTGATGGAAATACTAAGGAAAAATACCAGACTTGAAGAGAAGAAGATGGTGTTGGGTAGGACTGTTGAGGACTGCTTCATGGTGAGTAATCATCTTGGCTGGTTTATTTTCGGCTGGAATTATTGCACCATTTAGCATCCCAACTAGAGACATACTAGGACGTGTTTCGTATAGAACGATGTCGCGTACTACATAGTTACAAGTAGTCTGCGTTATGCCCTTGGGGCCGATCGGAAGTGTATTTAATTAATGTGGTTTTTAACCACCCTACAGTGTATAGCAAAGTGTGGCCGTTGTCACTTAGATTTATTGATAAGAAGTGTATTTCAGGACCTGAGTGTCCAAAGAGATTAAATATATCTTGTAAAAGAGAATAAATAATTATCAGCTGTCGAATGACATTTGTGATGGCCATCGTGCCAGAATAATCAATAATTGAAGCGTTGGTTATAAAAATGGCGTGGTAAGCCAAATGAAAATAAAACACGAACTCAGAATCTAATTAGGCTAGCAAAGCTAAAAGGATTATGCAGACGTAAATAAAATATGTAATAGTATAATGGAATAAAGTTTAACGCAGTGGTATAAGAGATATAGAAATTGTGAAGTCTGATAATTGCAATTAATTCACAATGCTATGTGCGAGTTTTATGAATATGATCAAAGTCTAATGACAAAGTAACAGTGTGAAGTTATAATGTTTGTTACAAAGACCTGTATTCGATAATAAATGTGCCCAGTCGTCTACGATGGCTTTTCTACTTGGTGAAGTTTATTCATTGCAAGTTTTGAAGGATTTTTACCGTTATTCCTTGACCTTGGTGTTAGTGTTTGACATTCGACAATGAACGTTATGTCAAATAGAACAAACTCTAGTATCACTTGGAGCAAGGTCATAAGAAGACTAGAATAATTATAATACCAATCTGAAGATGTAATAATCCAACATTAGAACTTGAAGAAATAAAGAATAGACTCTTTAATGAACAATGATAACGGTACGGTAATTATAGTCTTCGAGAACCCGAGGGAACATGGTAACTGTGGTGAATTAGTTGTTATTATTGGTTTCAATATTATATTAATGGTATCTGGTGTGAGGTCAGCTATGCAAGTCCCTGAGGTTTATTAAATACAAATAAGTTTACAGGGTACTTGTCTGCTTCCACCACGACCTCACCCGATTATATCTTCCCCTACTGAAGTGTATTGGTGTGTGTATGTTGTCTAGCAAGTGTCTAGGGTATATGCGATGTAATGAAGTGTATGAACAGGACAACAACTACACCTATTACTAATAAACAATGATTAAACAAGTCACTGGGTAAAGTTTTGAATGTAACTTATTATTTTTCAATTTATTTTCCTGTATCTAGTTATTCTTCTGACACAGGAATAATCAACTCCACATGATAATGAAATTATTTACAACCAATTATTTTACAACTGTCATTGGGTCGGTGTTATCCCACAATTACTTATATGTCTCAAGCTGGTAAAATGTCAAGTATTTCTTGCTCCTAGAAAAGGGTACAAGTTTATTGAACGTTTTTGTTCCTCACTGTCTGACACCCTAACTTTTGTGAAATTGAGAGAGTGGATTGTTTGTGATATCAATTTCCCAGACAAGTCTTATCTGAGGTCTCTGGAACCAGGCTGGTTGAAGTATGTATAAAACGCCAGCCTCCACTGCCAAGACACGATTCTGCTTCTATAGGTAAATCACTGTGTAGACACTCAGTAGTTAGGCCTCACTGCAGAACTTAAGGACAGGTGTTAGGTCACCTGGGCTCACTTTCACTCGTAGATGAAACTCTGGAACAATACAAATGTGTCCCACTCAGCATCTAATAATCTCTCTCTTTCCTTATTCTAACATGGCAATATCATCAGACATCAGTAGGGTAACTAAACAATTAGTTAACGTTCTCAATTTGGTTGGTACCCCCTTCTGGATAAATAACTTTCAAACCCCGTTTGACATTTTCCTTGATAAAGGAAACATTTTACATTAATACTATCAAGTCATGTACAATCACGGTGACTTGCTGAAGAAGACGGCCAGTGATCTTCCTGGTATTATGTCATAACACAACTTTTTCTTTTCATCATAAATATTTTCTTTTCTCCCCATATGGCAGAGAGCCTGCCTGGCTTTTCTACACCAGGTTAATACTGTTTCCTAACAACGCTGTGAAACAACACAGAGTGATGTTGCCTTCCCTCCAGATAAATGTTTCCCCTTTAAGGTTCATACAAATTCAATAATGCATACATGATACAAATGACAATATAAATGTTAATATAAAGGTTTCAATTCTTACCGCATCAAAGAAATCTACACACTAAGTTGTTGAATAGGGCGATATATGGTAACAAATCCAGATAGCTGCTATGCAGAATTAGCAACCAAGACAGTACTCTTGCCTTGTCTATAACAACAACGTCCTTAGTGTATCAATTTTAGTTAACAAGTGGCCCCGAATACCAACTACTAATTGGTTTTATACAACCATTTAGTCTAGTACACTACAGCCAATCAGAGACTGTTTAATGAATAGCGTTCCTTTTCAAATAAAACTGACCTCAAATATTCAAATTAAGGACTCCTTCCCCGTTTACCCCACCTACCTACGGGCGAAACTGAGAAAGATTTTCAAGTCTATCTGTCTTCTGTCCAACTTCTTTATTTCTTAATAGTTTTAAATACTCATACATACTTATTAATTCTGCTGTTATCTATTACACAGTCAGTACATATTTATTCTGTTATGTCTTTCCAATTCCTAGTATCTTTTTATTTCCTACAATGCTTCAATTTTAAATTGGTAAACACGAACCGTGACACTCCTTATCGGACGTTAACCTTAATTTTTTTCTTTTATTTTAAACTACCTTATCCTGCATTTTCAAAAAAAATCGGACGTTAACCTTATGCCTGCAGAACTTAACGGCGCCACGTCACATTGCGTGTGTGTATATATCGTCCAGAACGCGTGTCGAGAAAAAAAAAGGGGGTCCAAACGCCAGTCATGGTATTAATGTTAAACCGCGGCAAATCGTTTAGGCCCTTACTTCGGTATGCAAATTGAACGTGCTGTGGAATTTAGCGTTAGTTCTCACAGATTTCACTACACACCTCCTTTCCTAAAACATGCATTCACTGCAAGTTATTATCTGTGAGACAATTAGCATAAACAAAGTACTATTCCCTAGGTTTTTCCTGATTTGCCTCACAAGGATGTCTACTCAGGAAATCCGCTCCCACGTTTTCCGAACCGGGTATATATTCGATGGAAAATGTATAAGGTTGGATCAATAAAGACCACCTTAATAAACGTGCATTTTCATGCTTGGCCTGAGATAAGAACACTAAAGGCTGGTGATCTGTTTGCACCACAAATGACCTACCATAAAGATAAATTTGGAACGTTTTTATGACCCAGATCAATGCTAAACACTCTTTTTCACTTGTTGAGTAATTTTTTTCCGCTTTGTTTAACTTGCGGCTAGCGTAAGCAACTGGGTTCAGTTCTCCATCCTGTGAGGTGGACCTCTGTAACAAAGTGGCCCCTAATCCTATGTTACTCGCATCCGTTCTCACCACAAATTCCTGACTTAGATCAGGCAATTTCAATATCGGCTTGCTAGTGAGTTTATCTTTTAACTCTTGGTATGCCAATTCACACTGCGCTGACCAAATGATTTTTTTCAGGTTGACCTTTTCTAGTTAAGTCTGTCAGCGATGCACAAATAGAGTTAAAGTTCTTTATGTATTTTTGATAAAATCCACATAAAGATACAAAAGACCTCACATCTTTTTTGGTTTGTGGCCTCGGTGCGTTTTGTAATTTCTCCAGGTTCTTGGGGTCAGGGGTCATGTTTCCCTGATACACTGTGTGTCCCAAGAATTCGAGCTCTTTACACCCCACACTACATTTGGTTGGTCTAGCCGTCAAATTTCCTCTCCTCTAACTGCAGCCTCTTGATCTCAGCCTCCCTATCAGCCTCTAATTTCTTAAGCTCCCTAGCATCCTCTAACATAATTCTCTTCTCCTCAGCTAATCTCTTATCTTCCCTTTCCATATACTTATCGCACTCTGATGTCACATACTGAATCAGAGCTTGCCCATCTAAATTCATTTCCTTTGCAGTCTGCACAGCAGCAGATCTGTATTTAGCCATATCCTCCATTTTATAGTTAACAATATGAAATACTATCCACTTCCTTAACTAATTAATCAACTCTAAACACAAGACAAAGGGCAATGATATCTCAAACCACTCTCAGATTATTTTTACTATTAGATTTTACAAATACTGGGACTAGTGACTCACTTAAAGTAGGGTACTAAGAACCTTTAAATCCCGGAAGAGCGCCCCAATTAATGTGGTGAATTAGTTGTTATTATTGGTTTCAATATTATATTAATGGTATCTGGTGTGAGGTCAGCTATGCAAGTCCCTGAGGTTTATTAAATACAAATAAGTTTACAGGGTACTTGTCTGCTTCCACCACGACCTCACCCGATTATATCTTCCCCTACTGAAGTGTATTGGTGTGTGTATGTTGTCTAGCAAGTGTCTAGGGTATATGCGATGTAATGAAGTGTATGAACAGGACAACAACTACACCTATTACTAATAAACAATGATTAAACAAGTCACTGGGTAAAGTTTTGAATGTAACTTATTATTTTTCAATTTATTTTCCTGTATCTAGTTATTCTTCTGACACAGGAATAATCAACTCCACATGATAATGAAATTATTTACAACCAATTATTTTACAACTGTCATTGGGTCGGTGTTATCCCACAATTACTTATATGTCTCAAGCTGGTAAAATGTCAAGTATTTCTTGCTCCTAGAAAAGGGTACAAGTTTATTGAACGTTTTTGTTCCTCACTGTCTGACACCCTAACTTTTGTGAAATTGAGAGAGTGGATTATTTGTGATATCAATTTCCCAGACAAGTCTTATCTGAGGTCTCTGGAACCAGGCTGGTTGAAGTATGTATAAAACGCCAGTCTCCACTGCCAAGACACGATTCTGCTTCTATAGGTAAATCACTGTGTAGACACTCAGTAGTTAGGCCTCACTGCAGAACTTAAGGACAGGTGTTAGGTCACCTGGGCTCACTTTCACTCGTAGATGAAACTCTGGAACAATACAAATGTGTCCCACTCAGCATCTAATAATCTCTCTCTTTCCTTATTCTAACATGGCAATATCATCAGACATCAGTAGGGTAACTAAACAATTAGTTAACGTTCTCAATTTGGTTGGTACCCCCTTCTGGATAAATAACTTTCAAACCCCGTTTGACATTTTCCTTGATAAAGGAAACATTTTACATTAATACTATCAAGTCATGTACAATCACGGTGACTTGCTGAAGAAGACGGCCAGTGATCTTCCTGGTATTATGTCATAACACAACTTTTTCTTTTCATCATAAATATTTTCTTTTCTCCCCATATGGCAGAGAGCCTGCCTGGCTTTTCTACACCAGGTTAATACTGTTTCCTAACAACGCTGTGAAACAACACAGAGTGATGTTGCCTTCCCTCCAGATAAATGTTTCCCCTTTAAGGTTCATACAAATTCAATAATGCATACATGATACAAATGACAATATAAATGTTAATATAAAGGTTTCAATTCTTACCGCATCAAAGAAATCTACACACTAAGTTGTTGAATAGGGCGATATATGGTAACAAATCCAGATAGCTGCTATGCAGAATTAGCAACCAAGACAGTACTCTTGCCTTGTCTATAACAACAACGTCCTTAGTATATCAATTTTAGTTAACAAGTGGCCCCGAATACCAACTACTAATTGGTTTTATACAACCGTTTAGTCTAGTACACTACAGCCAATCAGAGACTGTTTAATGAATAGCGTTCCTTTTCAAATAAAACTGACCTCAAATATTCAAATTAAGGACTCCTTCCCCGTTTACCCCACCTACCTACGGGCGAAACTGAGAACGATTTTCAAGTCTATCTGTCTTCTGTCCAACTTCTTTATTTCTTAATAGTTTTAAATACTCATACATACTTATTAATTCTGCTGTTATCTATTACACAGTCAGTACATATTTATTCTGTTATGTCTTTCCAATTCCTAGTATCTTTTTATTTCCTACAATGCTTCAATTTTAAATTGGTAAACACGAACCGTGACACTCCTTATCGGACGTTAACCTTAATTTTTTTCTTTTATTTTAAACTACCTTATCCTGCATTTTCAAAAAAAATCGGACGTTAACCTTATGCCTGCAGAACTTAACGGCGCCACGTCACATTGCGTGTGTGTATATATCGTCCAGAACGCGTGTCGAGAAAAAAAAAGGGGGTCCAAACGCCAGTCATGGTATTAATGTTAAACCGCGGCAAATCGTTTAGGCCCTTACTTCGGTATGCAAATTGAACGTGCTGTGGAATTTAGCGTTAGTTCTCACAGATTTCACTACAGTAACAACAACCCCAAAAGAGTTTCCAACATTGGGGGGTCAAATCTCCAACATTGGGGGCCAAGTTTCCAACAAGGACACACATTGAGAAAATCAATTAATAGTATTACAAGGCAGTCCTTGTGTTGAAATCCCTTAGTAAAACAATGAGAGGGAGGCCAGAGCACACGGAGAAGAGAATTGGACATAGACACGAAGGGGATATAGAAAGACCTTGAACAAAGAGCACAAGGCATTACAGCATGGCGTGTATTGGTTGATGGCTGTGCTCCATGGTGAGTTGAAAGGTCATGACTGAAAGGACACTGTTACTCAGACAGAGGAAAATACATCCCACTTAGGGCAGTCTTAAAATATCATCATCATGTGACGTATTCTTTCCAGAACGTTGTCTCCATTACAGCTGCTCTGAACGCATCACGATTCTGGGCAAGTCGACCTGCATCAGCCAAAGACAAGTTCAGACTCTCTGTGATGTCCTGGGTCCACCGTCGTCTAGGTCGACCCCTAAAATATACACTATTTAAATACAGCCTTAGTCAGACATGATAAAAATACATCCTATTTATGGACATCTTTACTCATACACAAGAAAAGTGCATCCCATTTAAGGTCATTTTACTCTCACGGGAATAATACATCCATGTTAAGGATATCTTTACTCAGACACAATAAAAACACATCCCATTTAAGGACATTTTTATTCTCACGGGAATAATACATCCATGTTAAGAATATCTTTACTCAGACACAATAAAAACTCATCCCATTTAAGGTCATTTTTACTCTCACGGGAATAATACATCGATGTTAAGGATATCTTTACTCAGACACAATAAAAACACATCCCATTTAAGAATATTTTTACTCAGACAAAAAATAAGTACATCCCATTTAAGGAGAGCTTTACTCAGGCACAGGAAACATTCCATTTAAGGGCATCTGTACTCAGGCACACACAAAATACATTATGCATTTTTTCGGGCAGGGAAATAAATTGCGCGCCTGTTGCAACAATGCACAATTTCTTAGTTTCTTTGCGATATAATTTTCGTTTCTTTGCGATATAATATAAAATCCTACTTGCCAACACACATCACACGCACACATATTGAAATGTCTACAGTAAATTATACGACCTCATTTGCACATTTTTGGTTTATCAAGCAATTGGCATGATTTTTGAGTGAAATTGCGTGAAATCGCACTTCTTGAACATAAAACAGTTTATATCCGGTGCAACGCACACATTGTCAATCAGAGGTGTGTCTACAAAAATTATTGTGTGGTTAAGAAGGAAAAATGAGTCTGCGAGTACATTTTATGACATTACAGCAAATCACAAATAGGATTTTTAAGTATTTCTGCAATGAAGCTACTCGAGGAAAATTATATCATTCTATTTCAAACCCACAAAAGAGGACTATTCACGCCTTGGGGATAAGCAAACGATCATTGCACCGCTGGATAGCGACATCTGAAATGTCTAATTCCAGTGTTTTACACACGAAAATTAGGCCAAGAGTGGTGGATAATTTTGACAGAGAATTGATCCGCAGAGAAATTTGCAATATGTTTCACAATAATGAGGCAGTGACTTTAAGGAAATTGAAAATTTGGTTAAGAAAGAATAATGACATTGATATTTCCAAATCTACGCTATGGAGGACTATTAGGAGTTTGGGATTCACTTTTAGAAAATATGTTGGTGGTAGAAACCTTATTTGTGAGAAGCCTCATATAGTTGCAATGAGAAGCAAATATTTACGCGAGGTCAGAGAAATGAGAAGAGATTGTTATGATTTTGTGTATTTAGATGAAACTTGGATCAATGCGCACCACAGTAATGAACGAGAATGGCAATCATCTGATGGAACAACTAAGAGACTAGTACCAAGCAGCAAAGGACAGCGCCTAATAATTGCACATCCAGGAAGCAGCCATCATGGGCTTCTAAATAATACTGAACTCATATTTGTTTCAAAATCCACAGATAATAGGGATTACCATGCAGAGATGAATGGCAAGATATTTCAAGATTGGATTGTGAATCATGTACTTCCTTCCTTGGATAGACCGTGGTGTTTGATAATGGACAATGCCTCATATCACAACGTTGTGGCACCAGAAGATAAAGTTTCTAATTCACCAAGTATTAAAGATGTAATAAAGATTTGGCTGACCATAAACAACATTCCATTCAACGAAATGTCCATGAACCTGAATTACTTGGAATTGTAAAAAAAGACACAGCATACAAAGATATTTCACATAGACAAGGCAATCCATGAACATGGTCACAGATGTTTAAGATTACCTCCTTACCATTCTCACTTAAACCCAATAGAATTAGTATGGGCTAAAATTAAGGAACAGGTAGCAACAGAAAATAGAACGTTCAAATTAAAAGATGTTGAAATACTTATAAAAGCCGCCATCTCCAATATAGCCAGGGATTATAGGAAGAAAAGTGAGAACCATGTGTTACAAGAGGAAGAGGAATATTGGAAGAATGATGATTTGTCCTTCATTCAGCCGAGATTGATTTTCAATTTCTCAGAGACATCTGATTATGATTCGGATGAAGTTTAATTTCTTTAAAGATGACCTTACCGTTATTTACAAGCACATTAGAGGAGCAACGTTCCATTATGATATTTATGAACCGCAAAGAGATGATACCCATTGAAATAATTAGATCAAGGAAGGTCCAGTTTGGTAGCGCATTAAATGTCAATGACAAACAATGTCACGAGTATTTCGCATGCAGATCATTTAAGAAATCATCTTCAACACGTATTCAATTGCAAACGTGATGGCCACATTATTGTAATAGTAGACACGCCTATGCCTAATCAATTCACAGAATCTGTGCATGAAGTGGTAAAATTTCTTTTCTCGATACACAATAATTAGTATGCCGACAAAGATCAAAGGATTTCATCCGTTTATGGGAACTGGACAAGATGCACAGATATAAAGTATATATTTGTTGGGTCTAACCCAATATAACATCGTATGCAAAAAATGGCGTTAATACGTTAGACGGTTAATCAGATAATTACATTTGTTTGAGGGCAAAGCTAGTGAAACGTGCTATACCTATATATTTCAAGGCGCCAGATTTATAAAATATTCCTGCCTCTATTGCTTTTCGGTGACACAATTTCTCGAATTTGACCCCCTCTTCCCCAACTTATATTTAGCAGTTTGGGTAAGTATGAGCATATGTGTTCCTCAAACACAACGTACAAAGCGACTAATATGAAGTTGTACATGGGGCTGGCAATATCATCGTGTGAAACAAATTGCTAAAAAAAAAAAACCACCGCTACAATAGCATGTGAACGCTTGGTGCACGCTTCCCTGCTCCGTAAGGAGCGCAAAGCGAAATGATGATGATGTCATGAAAAGCAGACATTAGAATTATACTAAACAGCCCCACCTTGTGGTCGTTAAACACGCAGGTTGGAAACCCTTGTTACAAAAAATAATGGACAATAAAATGAAAGACAAAATGGTAATTATGCCGATTTTCCAGATAGACAAAAGCGAAAAACATGTAAGGCTATCATTTGTTTAGCTGAAAATGTTAATAATAGATACTAGTAAAGTGAAACGTTGTCGTTATACGAGTGACTAGGTTCAGGAATATGTTAGTCATTACAACTGGCAAAGTTAATATTCAATTAAAAAAACACACATACGGTACGTCAATTAGTTTAATGCTCATTAACTGCTCATTGTTTGTAATGTGCATACGTGCTTGGGTATGTGTGTAGAGTTTGTGTTATGAGTGTAGATGTGAATGGATGCGTTCGCGGAATTGTGTGTCTGTCTGTGTGATTGCTTGGGTGCGTGGAAGTGTGCTTGAATGTATATGTATGTGGACATGTACTTGGTAGTGCGATATATATACACGCATGCTAGTCAAGGGAAATAATTGTTGACCTTCCATTTGCACGTGTATCTCGATTCTTCTCACATAAAGTATGGGTACGTTTGTCTACACAACTGTACATTAGTTTACGCAGCTGTACATTAGTCTATGCAGCTTAAATTATGGTTTCTTAGTCTTTGATGTTCTTTTTGTCTTCCCCCTTTCCCCTTTTGCTCCATTTGGGGCATATTTTGACGGCTGCAGCTGTCCACCCCCGCCCCCGCCCATTTTTTATGCATGAAGCATGCATCAAAGCATTCGCGTACTCATGAAGCGGTGGTTTATGAAGCAATTACTTCCCCTTCTTCGTTTACCCTCAGACGTCAACTTTGAAAATGTTCAAAAATAGCAGTGGTCAGCTTGAGTTAAAAAAACAAAAAAATTTAGTCTCATTTTGGCGAGGCACGTCCCGTTCAACCTAGTCGGTTATATTACGGCGCATTTCCAAATATAAAAGACCTTCAGGTGTGATAACATTAGTATCAGCGCATTGTTCAGTGTCAGCATGAGGCTGTTGATATCTCTGTAGAGTTTTTCCAGGAATGGTACTGGTGATGGCCGTATGCGATATCTGTGTTCCTTATATGTTGAGTACCTTTGAAAAATATGTTCAGATGTCATTTTATCGGTGCTGCAGTTACACTCATCAGTAGTTCCTATCTTTAGCTTATTGAATAGATGGTATCTCAATCTGCTGTGACCTGTACGAAGTCTTAAGACTACCATTGTTCACTTCTGCTGAGCTGGTAATATGCATCCTTTTTTGGTGGCCTTGGTGCTCTGCTTCCCACTTTCTCCGGTATCTGTGCTTGATAAAACGCTTGGCCTGTTCATAAGTTATGCTTGTGTCAAGTTGAGGTAGCTTTCCCCCTTCCTTTGCCAAGATGTCAGCCTCTTCATTTCCGGGGTTTTTGCAGTAAGAAGGGATCCACTGTATCACAACTCTTTTAATTACTGACAAAAATTGTGAAGTGTTACTCTTAGGTCATCCAGGTTGGCATTAGTTTGATTCTTCAGCGTTGCAATTACTGACAGCGAATCTGAGAAGATAAGCTACTTGTCTCTCTGAGCTATCTTCTGTCATGAGGAAGTCTGCTGCATTTTTTAAGTCCTCTGCCTCTTCTCTGGTTACTTGAGAATTTTGCTGATGCGACTGACAACTTTTGTATGTGTGTGCCATTGTTTAAATTCTGAAAGATTTCTCCACCCCCATCTTCTGTTGCATTTGTTGCTGATCCATCTGTGTATGCATGGATCCAGGTGTTACATGTAGAAATTTGTTTCAAGGATAGGTCAGTACTTGCAAGGAGTTCACCTTGTACTCGCGGCATTAAAATAACAAAAATCAAAATACAATCAGAAGTTTAAAAATAATAGTATGCATGATAGAATAATTTAACAATTCAATGCACATAAAATAAACATGAAAAATTTCCGATTTGATAACAAGAAACATGAAATTTGAGCACCACAAATTGGAACAATGCTAGGGGTCCATGTTTTATTATCATCCAAGGGTTTTCAAAATGTGCTTTTGTCTTGGTCATCAAGCTTTAACATAAATGTGTCTGTCTTGAACTGATAGCACATTTCTTTGTCTTTGCTTTTTAATTTCTTTGGTAGTAAATGGTTACATTGTGTCGTTTAATGTGTTATGTTTTCGCTTTACTTTTTCGAATTACGTCTCTTTTTACATCTTCGTTTTACGTCACTGTTTTACATCTTTGTTGCTCTCAGTTTTGTGTCTTCCTTAATAACTTCGTTATATGTCTCCGTTTCATGTCTCGGTTTTACATCTTCGTTTTACGTCGTAGTTTTACGTATCCGTTCTACATCTTCGTTTTACGTCTGGTTATACGTTTCTGTTTTAATTTTCGTTTTACGTCTTTGTTTTAGTCTCTGTTTTATATCTCTATTTAGGTCTCCGCTTTACGTCTCCGACTTCTTGGTTTAATAGAGTCAGTTTCATTGCTTTGCGTCAAAAGTTCGCTTTGCTTCTCCCTGGATGGTTTCAGTTCAGTTTCTACTGAGATCTGAACCTCAGATATATCAGGGACAGCAGACATTTCCATACTGTCCACGGATTCCAATGCCATATTGTCTTTGTGAACTGTGACCTCTGCTACAGTTCGGTTCACGAGGTTAGGACTGGCAAGGAGTTCACCTCCGGTTGCATCTTCTATATACTCATCAGAGCCAATATTGATGATTCCAAGTTTGGACGGGTTGGAGGATTCTTCGAATTTCTTCATAGCTTGTTCTTCCTCAGTGAAGCTTGCTTTAAAATTTTGATATATTCGCTGTGACGTAACCACGCATTCGAAGAGAAGTGTCAGTGTTAAAAGCCACGAGGATATCTGAAATGGCGCGAAATAAAAACAAATTAGCATAATACAAACAAATTAGCAAAATACAAACTTGAATGTAAATTAACGATGTGCTAGCTCAAACTGATTTGAATTACGTGCTTAATTTCACATTTGCACCTATAAAAATATTACAAATTAAAACAATAATAATAGTAATAAGCAGGTATTGAGTCAATTGTACTGTAAAACGACAGGTTCGGAACATAGCAAACTGTTATTTACATGTTATTTACGGAGCTGCTTCAGTGCCATTATTCTTGTACTGTTTACCTCAGTTAACATTTTTAATACACTACAAAGTATGACAGTTAACTATTTGTTACCTATGTAAGAGGAGCACTATCTCCAAGCCCCCAAAGCTCATGTTTACAAACCGTCCATCTACTATACTTTCTCTCTTGGACAGTCCCTTCCAGTTTACAATTCTCAGTACTCTCAGGTAAGTTTGTCTTTGCTGCCAATCCACCTTCTTTTCAGGGACACTTCATTGTTATTGCCTCTTGTTTGTTATATATCTTTTTGTCTTCATTAGCTCTTATTATACAACCTAATATTTGCTAGATGTCAAAGTGATGCCTAATTTTGGCGATATATACATATATTCATTTACTCTTTGGTAATTATGGATATATAAGTATTGTTGTTAGCATATTTAATAGAGACATAGATATTTTTTTTGTAGTATTCTGTTCTTAGGAGTCTTCGTCCGTTGTAAATCTTGACCTATTGTATTCTAAGTCTCTATGCCATACAGTAATATGGGTATTTTCTGTTTCCTGAGATACATACTCATTTAGAAAAACTATTAATTTATCACCAATTTCTGTGTTTGCTCCTTGCAAAGCAAGGTGCCACCACTACACCTGGTCCACCTGCACGACGCCTGCGCCAAAGCACGTGCTTTTTTACCGGTTGTTTTTGTATCAATTTGTTTTACCTGATGAGGTGGTCAGCCCCATGCATAACCTCACATTAGTCGTTTCTTAAGACGTGCCTTGTGGATCAATGGCTCCGTGTTTACTTTGTGCTACCAGAAACTCCCGGTAACTACACGTCACATTTAGAGAAAATAAATAGGCTGTATCTGTGCTATTTCAACATAAGTAGGCTTTATCTCTGTTAATTCAACATAAGGAGGCTTTATCTGTGCTAATTCAACATAAGTAGGCTTTATCTCTGCTAATTCAACATAAGTAGGCTTTATCTCTGCTAATTCAACATAAGTAGGCTTTATCTCTGCTAATTCAACATAAGTAGGCTTTATCTCTGCTAATTCAACATTAAGTAGCCTTTATCTCTGCTAATTCAACATAAGTAGGCTTTATCTCTGCTAATTCAACATAAGCAGGCTTTATCTCTGCTAATTCAAGATAAGTATGCTTTATCTCTGCTAATTCAACATAAGTAGGCTTTATCTCCGCTAATTCAATATAAACAGGCTTTATCTCTGCTAATTCAACATAAGTGGGCTTTATCTCTGCTAATTCAACATAAGTAGGCTTTATCTCTGGTAATTCAACATAAGTAGGCGTTATCTCTGCTAATTCAACGTTAGTAGGCTTTATCTCTGCTAATTCAACGTAAGTAGACTTTATCTCTGCTAATTCAACGGAAGTAGGCGTTATCTCTGCTAATTCAACGTAAATAGGCCTTATCTCTGCTAATTCAACGTAAGCAGGCTTTATCTCTGATAATTCAACGTTAGTAGGCTTTTTCTCTGCTATTTCGTAGATTTTATCTCTGCTATTTCGTAGATTTTACCTCTGATAGTTCATAAACTTTACCTCTGCTCGTTCACAGTAAGTAAGTTTTACCCCTGATAGTTCATGGGTTGGACCTCTGCTAGTTCAAAGTAAGTAGATTTTACCTCCGGTAGTTCAAAGTATGTAGGCTTTACCTATGTTAGTTCAAATTAAGTAAGTTTTACCTCTGCTAGTTCGAAGTAAGTATAAAACTTTGATGTGTCCTCAAACGTATCCTCCAAGGTTAGGCTAGAGAACATATCACAGGCCAGTTTTTTACATGAACTGTTGGACAAATTGACATGAAAAATGAAGTGAGCCAACAATATCCCCTGAATTAATCGTATGAGTTGCTGATCTTAAATTGTTAGGTTTATAAAGGAGAAATATGTATTTTTGTCCTCCGCGTTCGTCATATCCATCATATCTGCATTTACAATGTTCTTACTACTTTGTTAGTAATTAAAAGTCGTATTATAAATATTAGACCTAGTACTATACTGCTACTGCAAAGACTACTACTAGTAATACTTCCGGTAATATTACCAATAGTGCTACTCTACTACTACTACTATTACAACGAATATTTTTACTTCCACCACCAGTATAACTCTACCTAAGCTAATACTACTAATAGTACTGCTCGACTACTGTTAATACTCTTACTAATGTTTCTCTACTACTCCTAATTCTACGAATAGTACTGCTCTACTGTTGCTAATACTACAACAAGACCTACCTTACTACTCCTAGAACTACTAACAGAAATAATATACTACTGCAAATACTACAATACTACTCCTAGTACTACTGATAGAATTAATCTACTACTGCTAATACTACAACAAGAGCTATATTGCTACTCCTACTAATAGAACTAATACACTACTGCCAATACTACAACACCAGCTGTATTACTACTCCTAGTACTGCTAACAGTACAACCCCACTACCGCTAATACAGCTAAGAACACATTTTCGTTAATTACCTTTCATTTATATTTATATATTTTTATATATATTATATTTATATATTTATATAATATTCTGGCTGATACGTTTGCTTTCATACATATTAAAAAAACTGATGCGACTATGATTGTTTAGTTTTAAAACGACATGTAACAATTTTAATAATGAATTAGTCTTTAACAGTTAAAATAAATATGGAAAATTTTGTGAAATTTTGTATTGGAATCAAATTTTCTCCTCACGGAGATTAAAAAGAGGGTTTTATCAATGTCCGTTGCTTTCGCCTCTTAATAAGCACTTAGCATGTCTACGTGAGTCCTGCCGCCGTTGTATCGTCACTTTCCTGGTGATGCGGGCACTTCTTCGCCTAACTCGTCTTATGTAGGTGGTCAGTGTTGCTTCCCTGCTCTCACAACTAATGGCGTAGAAACGTCAGTCTTGCTGCTTCGTCCTCGAACGGTCTTATAGCTTAGTTCCACAAACTATTTGACAAAACAGGAAACAAATGCCTCTGCTAAGTACATTTGTTTGAAGCACTCTGACAGGCTCACTGTTCCGTTGTCCACCTACCAATGTTAATCTCTCAGAAGAATTAAATTCTTGAGCACATAACGTAGCTCAATTATTATGATTAAAATTCACCAATATTCTTTTGTGTTAACTGGGAAATGTGTCTGGACAGCGTGAATAATGATTTGTGCCTGAAGTAACATTAACATGTTACATAAATCTCACAAAATGATATGCTACACTTGAAGCACATATGAAGTAGTCATCACTCATCACTGCTTCAGCCGGAGTCCGGGGTCACCTCTGCTGTCGGGTTTTCCCGCACGACTAGCAAGAAACAATCACCAGCACGTGCTGTAGGGGTTCATGAATATACTCTTTTCATATGTTGAGGTTGCCTGCCTCATTTATAACCACTAAGCAAGAAACATGTCAAATTTCATATTTGTAAAATAAATGTTCACAACTTATCCCACATTTTTGGGTTATACAATCTCCTTGCACAGCTTTAGATGGACGCAGCTCTGTATTAGAAGCTACGAAATCACGTTGGTCTTGGAAATTAGAATTAATTCCTCTGACGGCGGATGTTCTGTGAAATCACTTGGCCTGGGAAAACTTGTCTTTAATTCCTCTGTGAATTGTGATCCAATTCCTAGGTTTCCAGTCTTGTTATTTTAAAGTCCTGTAAACTTAAGTATCCAGTCTCTGTATTTATAAAGGCGGGCTTACTTTTTAAGGTTTTAAGTTTCCCAAATACTTTGATCTGTCACTTATAAGTAAGGAATTCTAGGTCCAATCCTTCTCTTTCTGACTTTTTAGGAGTTGCTCGTATGAAGTTGCGAAGCTGTCTGTTCTGTGTCTCTGAGTTCGCTAGATTATATTTCCCACCTCTGTGGTGAAGTGGGATGTTATAAATATTTATAGGGGACTTAGTGTACTGACTGAGATCAGCTGTGAAGGTATCTATATCTATTAAGAGTAGTGTATTATAGATAACCTTACTTGCTGCCACATATCTATATATCTCAGTCAGAATTATTCTGGAATAGTGTGATGACTACGTTATGTGTCTAGGGTATGTGTATGATGAAGTGTAAGTCACAACAACAGACAGATAAACAATTTAATTTAATCCACTACTCTTGACAACACTGTGACACTCACATACATATAACACTCTATGAGAATATCTTAAGGAGTCACTGATAACTTTTCAAATAACAATATGTATTCATTGTTGTTATAAAGGTATATGTGTCCTGATTCAAATACAAAGGAACCAGGGATCACAATCAATTTTAATTACAAGTATATGTACAGACTTTATCAATATGAATATTGTAGTGACATATATTATTAAAAATATCCTATGTGTGTCAGTTGTGTAGTAGTAATATGAGGTAATACTGGTTTTGTTTTGTTCAAGCTCTGTTGGTATTTGTCATCATGACTTCAATAGTTTGTCTTTTGGGACTAGTATTGGAGATGTTCTCAGTTCCTGATATTAAGACAATTAAATTCCCCTCTGAATGTTATTTTTACAAAGTCATTTCAAGATGAGGGGACATAATGTTGAGCTCAGCTGGCCAAATCAGCTTATCTTGCGTGATGGCGGCAGGAAAGGACTCCTCTGCTCGAATTCTCCCCTGGGCTCTGGAGACACCTCACTGATAGCTAAAAAGACCAAGGAGTATGCTGTCCGACTCTGGATTCAGCAAAGCTCTGACCAGGTGCTGCTCAGTACCATCAAGACCACGGTCCCTGTAAACAAGAAGGATGTACCTTCTACTTCATAACTAACTTATACTCTCTTTTTACACTGATCACAATACATCACAAACATTGAGTTCAGAGCGTTAGGCCAACTGTCAGCTTCATCTGAAATACTTTATACCAGTATTTACCTCCTTAATGGTTACCACGCCTCTGCACTTCCAGCATTATTTCTTTCTAGTCAATCATCCAGGTGTCAGTGTACTATTTGGCCATTCCATGCCGTTTTACTTTCCTCCGACACCCTCTGTTCAGGCTGGAGCATTATAGGCTTTATCTCCTGTTTGCCACTGAACTACACATATATATACAGGCATAAATTAACAATTCACATTCAATTTTCATTAAAAGATACTGAATGGTTCAAGCTTACCACAATTCATAGAATAAACACAGATACGTTGATTAGCAATGAATTCTGGCACATTTACTGGCACAAATTCCCATCTGCTTATGTTCCAGGCTTTTATTTAGCAAAATATGAGCTGGCTTCAACGCACTGTTGCTTTATCAAGCTTATTTAAACAAGTGGTTTCGAACTAACGCTCCTAAGTGATTATATCAGCGAGTCTGGCCAATCGAGCCACGTTTCGACAAGTGTTTGAAAAAATGTTACCTTCCTACGTCTCCCTAACAACCAAGATAGTATTTATAGCCCGACCAATCGTGGTTAGTCTTTCATTTGTTGCGCTCCAATCAATTTGGAGTTTACATGGTAGGCTATTTCTGTAACGTAAGGTTTTTTCAAACACGTTATAAAAAAAATTTTATGAGCAGAAATGATTCCATGTTGTCAGGCATCCCCACTATTTTATTTTGGTTATAATTTATTAATTCCTGGACTATTTGCGTAACGTTTTACATATTCTTTGTCAGCAAGCCCTAAGGAACCCAAATATCCCAATTAAAAGGAGCTACGTGGCTGCGTTCAAAATATGCAATTACTTCTACCTCCTGTTTCGAAGATGTGCTGTCTGGGTACTGTAATGTTTTCAAACGTAAACCCATCTATTGTTATCTTTCCTAATAAGCGTTTTTTGTGATTTTAAAACCTAACTCTGGGAAGGGTAGTGAATTTATCACTGTCCGTCCGAAAAAAAGTTAGTGCATGTAGTCTTACACGCGTGATGGCAGCATTTGTGTATCGCGCGACGCGTGTTTAGTGTTCGGCTTTCTGCCTCTCCCTTCTCGCTATCCTTTAGTCCATCTGTCTTTTGGTTTTTGGTAACATAGTGTAGAAAAAAGACATGAATGGAATTTAAAATTTAGGTCAACTTGCATATTTCAAGGTTTTTCTTAGAAAGGCAGCACATTTTATTGTGTGTTTGGGAAACGCGTGTATGTTGCAGAAGGCCTTTAATATCAACGTGAAAGCGTTACAATTTGCCGACGAAGTAGAAAAGAAGGGGGGATTTCGAGTACTGTCATTGTGACAGCACTGTTCTTTACCATTCTTCTTCCTTTATTTATTATATGTATTTATTAGGCTTTATATTTACTTGATAATTTATATATGTGGATTAGAATATTCCACGACATCTCCCCTCTTAAAACAGACATTATATGTCAGTCCTTTATTCTATATACACATAGAGAAATTTATTATTAGTTCTGGGGTTTACGGTGATTCTCATCACACGGATGGCGGCTTAAAAAATCCGCTCCCAAATTTGTTTTTCCAGATATATACTCAATGCTAAAATTATATGGAGCCAAAAGTAAAGACCATCGGAGTAACCTGGAGTTCTCATGCTTAGCCTGTGCTAGAAACGGTAAAGGTTTGTGGTCTGTTTGCAACTTAAAGGCCTTCCCATACAGATAAATATTGAATTTCTTTATTGCCCATATTACTGCAAGACATTCTTTTTCGCTAGTTGAGTAATTGATTTCGGCTTTATTCAATTTTCTGCTAGCATATGCCACTGGGCTTAATTCCCCATCCAATGCATCTGATTTCTGTAGTAGAGTTGCACCTAACCCAATATTACTTGCATCCGTCCTTACTATGAATTCTTGACTTAAGTCAGGTAATTTCAAAATGGGTTTACTTGTGAGCTTTTCCTTCAATTCTTGGTAAGTCATTTCACATTGTGGTGTCCATGTAATGCGATCTGGATGTCCTTTACGTGTCAATTCAGTTAACGGTGCACATATGGAATTAAAGTTTTTGATATACTTCTGGTAGAAACCACATAATGAGACAAAGGATCTCACGTCCTTCTTGGTTTGTGGTCTCGGGGCTTTCTGTAGTTTCTCTAAATTCTTTGGGTCAGGGGTCATGTTTCCCTGATAAACTGTGTGTCCCAAAAATTCCAATTCTTTACATCCAACGCAACATTTGGTTGGTCGGGCTGTTAAATTTGCCTCCCTAAGTCGATCAAACAGCCTGTTCAGAGAGTCAATGTGTTCCTCAAATGTTTCTGTTGCTATAAGGATATCATCCATAAAATTTGTTATACAGGGATTATTCAGAGGATCCAATAATTTTCTCATCATTCTAGAGAAGACACTAGGCGCATTCTTCAATCCAAAGGGCAATCTATTAAACTCATAGTGTCCTTCTGAGGTACTAAAGGCTAGGTATGGTCTAACCTCAGGCTTTACTGGAATCTGATAATATCCTTTACTCAGATCCACTTTGGAGAAATATTTAGCTTTATTTAGTTTGGCAAACAGCTGATTTGTATCCGGCAATGGATCCACCTGTCCTTCTGTAATAGCATTCAGTCTCCTGTAATCTATACAGAGTCTATGTTCTCCAGAGGGCTTCCTTAAGAGTACAACACCGGAACTATACGAAGACTCACTGTGCGAAATAATTCCTTCCTTCAATAGATAGTCTATCTCTTCCTTCAAAGCTTTCTCCTTAGCAAACGGAATCGAATATGGTTTCATACAGACAGGTGTGGAGTCTATTAGTTTCATATCATATTCCAATAGGTTTGTATGCCCTGGTCGGTCTGTTAACACCTCTGCATGATTATTTAGAACCTGTTGCACTCTCTCTTTCTGAGTTTTCGTTAAATGTGTACTGATTTTCACCTGTGCTGCTGTCTCACAGGGGTGTAATGGATATTCAAATGATGAAAGTGGTTCCTTTTTCATCTCCATGGCGATGGACAAGGTCAACAAGTGTGTCTCTTCCTGATGTTCTCTTTCCAAATATTTCTTCAGGAGATTCACATGATAGATTTTTTCTTTCCCCTTCTTATCTATCTTATAATTTGTTCTAGACACCTTCTCTAAAACTGTATATGGACCCTGCCATCCAATTTGTAACTTATTCTGACTCCCAGGCAAAAGAAGCAGTACTTTCTCTCCCACAGCCAAATTTCTGTCTTTCGCCTTCCTGTTATAATAGGCAGCATGTTTCTTCCTGGCTTGTTTCAAATTTTCATTGGCAAGTTTCCAGCCAGTTTTTAACCGAGTGGTCCGCTCATTCACATATTGGTATGAAGATGTAATGTTTTCCTCTGCCTTTTCATCAGTCCACGTTCTTAACAAAGCTACATATGGACCTTTAATTGTGTGGACCTATTTGTCCATGCACCGGTATGGTCTCTTCCACTCGAAGCTTTATAGTGATGATTTTTCCTCCCAGAATTATCATTCACAAAACGACCGCTACCAATTTTTCTTTTCGGGCTTTCTCCCCACTTAAAATTCTTGATGAGAGATTTCCTCTCTACATCTTCTTCCTCCAGTTGGTTTAAGTCCGATTGAGGGATTGTCGGCTTATCCTGGGGTAAGACATCTTTTTGCACTCTCCGCATAGTGGCCATTGTAAAACAGTTAAGTGAAGCTTGTCCGTGAAAAGGGGCTTCCCATTCCATTTGGTCCACTTTATCAAATCTATATTTCTTTTTATTATCAGGCCTAATTTTGCCCCGTGGCGTGTCCAGGTCCTGATCCATGTTCCCACTTGTGGGTGTTCCCTCATGTGCTATGCTACACCTTTCTACAAAATTCTCAATGTCCCATCTTGCTTTGGGCCAATAATAATTGTGAGCCACCTTTTGAATGATGGTACCTATCTTCTCATGGTCCCCATCTGGTTTCACATGTAGGCTCCTTATTACGTCTGCCCTATATCTTTTAGGAAGTACCAGCTGTCCGTGACCTTTGGATCTAGCTCCAGTCTTCCTATACATCAACTTGTTTTTCATGTAAAAATCTCCCTTGCCTGGAGTTGTATGACAAGTTGACAATTTTCTGAAACAAGGCTTGAGTGTTTTATCCCCAGCCTGTGCCTTCCTCATCTCTTCTGGAGTGGTATCTAACATAATATCCTCCTCCTGTCTTGAGGTCGACCTGACCTGAAGGGTTGCCATATACACAGGTTTCCTTCTGCAACGGTCAGTGTCATGATTGTCCATCTGACAATTTTTACACCACCTTTTTCCTTGGTTGAAAGATTTTCTTTCAGCATATTTCCTTTCATCGAATTGTGGGAATTTATTTTTATTTTCATACCGTGGCCTATCAAATTGGTGCTTACCTTTATTTTGATCCTTAGGATCAAATTTATTAAAGTTCTGTGGTGCCCTAAAGTTATCCACTTGTTTCTTTTTTATTACCTGTTACCTCTGCTTGAGCTGCTTGATACCTTTCAGCAACATTTAGCAACTCATCCAGCCTCTCTGCACCTTGTTCCATGAGAAACTTTCTCAGGTCTGGAGCCATGGACTCTCTTAATTGCTCTATAAGGACCATTTCCTTAAGATCTTGGGTTTTCCCCAGAGAAGTCCATTTCTCCAAGTATGTCTCTATTCGTGCAGAGAACTGGTGATAGGTTTCACCTGACAGTAGTTTAGCATTCCTAAATTTTTTCCTATAAAATTCTGCATTCTTTTCATATCTTAACAAAAGAGCCTGCTTTAGCATGTCATAATTTTCCTGATCACCTCTGCTCATTTTTGCAAAAACTTCATAAGCTGCCCCACGAAGTCCCTGAGATAACTTTAAGCTCCACCTTTCTCTCTCTAACCCATACGTGGTAGCTAATAGTTCATACCTATTTAGGTAGCTCTCTATATCATCGTCTTTCTCAACAAAATGATCTAAATGAAAATTCATAGCTGAGGTTGAGGCTCCTTGGCTAGCAGTGGCATCAGAGGCAAAGGGACTGGCACCATTTTCAGGAGCATGGCCCTGAAACTCAAACTCCCTTATTCGTAACTCATGTTCCCTTTGTAATCTCTTCTCCTCCTTTTCTGCTTCCCTTTCTGCAGCTAATCTCTTGTCTTCCCTTTCTGCAGCTAATTTCTTCTCTTCCCTTTCTGCAGCTAATTTCTTCTCTTCCCTTTCTGCAGCTAATTTCTTCTCTTCCCTTTCTGCTTCCAATTTCTTAGCCTCTTTGTCAGCCTCAATCTGCAACCTCTTAGTCTCAGCCTCAGCTTGCAACCTCTTAGTCTCAGCCTCTAACTTTCTTTCGGCCTCTTTTTCTAATCTTCTTTCTTCGCGTTCAATAAATTTGTCACATTCCGTAGTGACATAGGCAACCATAACTTGCCCATCTAATCCTAACTCTTTTGCAGTCTGTACAGCAGCAGATCGAAACTTGGCCAGGTCCGCCATTGTCTATCAGGTAAATTTCTACAATGTCTAACCAACAATTTAATCTCTAAATATATCTAATGGACAACACAGGCACCGTGAGCTCAACCTTATTTAATTCCACCCAAGGATACCTTTTAATTCTTATATTCCCTGAAGTGAATTACCCCCAATATTTTTAATAGGGAAAGATTCAAAATCCCGAGAGCGAGACCCCAATATATGTGGTGAAGTGGGATGTTATAAATATTTATAGGGGACTTAGTGTACTGACTGAGATCAGCTGTGAAGGTATCTATATCTATTAAGAGTAGTGTATTATAGATAACCTTACTTGCTGCCACATATCTATATATCTCAGTCAGAATTATTCTGGAATAGTGTGATGACTACGTTATGTGTCTAGGGTATGTGTATGATGAAGTGTAAGTCACAACAACAGACAGATAAACAATTTAATTTAATCCACTACTCTTGACAACACTGTGACACTCACATACATATAACACTCTATGAGAATATCTTAAGGAGTCACTGATAACTTTTCAAATAACAATATGTATTCATTGTTGTTATAAAGGTATATGTGTCCTGATTCAAATACAAAGGAACCAGGGATCACAATCAATTTTAATTACAAGTATATGTACAGACTTTATCAATATGAATATTGTAGTGACATATATTATTAAAAATATCCTATGTGTGTCAGTTGTGTAGTAGTAATATGAGGTAATACTGGTTTTGTTTTGTTTAAGCTCTGTTGGTATTTGTCATCATGACTTCAATAGTTTGTCTTTTGGGACTAGTATTGGAGATGTTCTCAGTTCCTGATATTAAGACAATTAAACTCCCCTCTGAATGTTATTTTTACAAAGTCATTTCAAGATGAGGGGACATAATGTTGAGCTCAGCTGGCCAAATCAGCTTATCTTGCGTGATGGCGGCAGGAAAGGACTCCTCTGCTCGAATTCTCCCCTGGGCTCTGGAGACACCTCACTGATAGCTAAAAAGACCAAGGAGTATGCTGTCCGACTCTGGATTCAGCAAAGCTCTGACCAGGTGCTGCTCAGTACCATCAAGACCACGGTCCCTGTAAACAAGAAGGATGTACCTTCTACTTCATAACTAACTTATACTCTCTTTTTACACTGATCACAATACATCACAAACATTGAGTTCAGAGCGTTAGGCCAACTGTCAGCTTCATCTGAAATACTTTATACCAGTATTTACCTCCTTAATGGTTACCACGCCTCTGCACTTCCAGCATTATTTCTTTCTAGTCAATCATCCAGGTGTCAGTGTACTATTTGGCCATTCCATGCCGTTTTACTTTCCTCCGACACCCTCTGTTCAGAGAAAGGAAGGGCAGAATGTTAGACGGGCCTGCGTGACCAATTCTAAACCCTTTGAAAATAAAGTTCGTTCGTTCGTTCTATCTATCTATCTATCTATCTATCTATCTATCTATCTATCTATCTATCTATCTATCTATCTATCTATCTATCTATCTATCTATCTATCTATCTATCTATCTATCTATCTATCTATCTATCTATCTATCTATCTATCTATCTATCTATCTATCTATCTATCTATCTATCTATCTATCTATCTATCTATCTCTGATAATGTTTGTACTTTTCAACATATGTTATGTCATGCTTATAAGTAATTAATGTTAATATGAGTGTGCTATATTATTATTTTACTTTACAACGTTGAATTCCTTGAATTTGATATGTAAAATGCATATGAGAATAAATGAATTCAGTATGAAAGGTGAGAGAAAGGAAGGGCAGAATGTCAGACGGGCCTGCGTGCCCAATTCTCAACCCTTTGAAAATAAAGTTCGTTCGTTCGTTCGTTCGTTCTGTTCAGGCTGGAGCATTATAGGCTTTATCTCCTGTTTGCCACTGAACTACACATATATATATACAGGCATAAATTAACAATTCACATTCAATTTTCATTAAAAGATACTGAATGGTTCAAGCTTACCAAAATTCATAGAATAAACACAGATACGTTGATTAGCAATGAATTCTGGCACATTTACTGGCACAAATTCCCATCTGCTTATGTTCCAGGCTTTTATTTAGCAAAATATGAGCTGGCTTCAACGCACTGTTGCTTTATCAAGCTTATTTAAACAAGTGGTTTCGAACTAACGCTCCTAAGTGATTATATCAGCGAGTCTGGCCAATCGAGCCACGTTTCGACAAGTGTTTGAAAAAATGTTACCTTCCTACGTCTCCCTAACAACCAAGATAGTATTTATAGCCCGACCAATCGTGGTTAGTCTTTCATTTGTTGCGCTCCAATCAATTTGGAGTTTACATGGTAGGCTATTTCTGTAACGTAAGGTTTTTTCAAACACGTTATAAAAAAATTTTATGAGCAGAAATGATTCATGTTGTCAGGCATCCCCACTATTTTATTTTGGTTATAATTTATTAATTCCTGGACTATTTGCGTAACGTTTTACATATTCTTTGTCAGCAAGCCCTAAGGAACCCAAATATCCAAATTTAAAGGAGCTACGTGGCTGCGTTCAAAATATGCAATTACTTCTACCTCCTGTTTCGAAGATGTGCTGTCTGGGTACTGTAATGTTTTCAAACGTAAACCCATCTATTGTTATCTTTCCTAATAAGCGTTTTTTGTGATTTTAAAACCTAACTCTGGGAAGGGTAGTGAATTTATCACTGTCCGTCCGAAAAAAAGTTAGTGCATGTAGTCTTACACGCGTGATGGCAGCATTTGTGTATCGCGCGACGCGTGTTTAGTGTTCGGCTTTCTGCCTCTCCCTTCTCGCTATCCTTTAGTCCATCTGTCTTTTGGTTTTTGGTAACATAGTGTAGAAAAAGACATGAATGGAATTTAAAATTTAGGTCAACTTGCATATTTCAAGGTTTTTCTTAGAAAGGCAGCACATTTTATTGTGTGTTTGGGAAACGCGTGTATGTTGCAGAAGGCCTTTAATATCAACGTGAAAGCGTTACAATTTGCCGACGAAGTAGAAAAGAAGGGGGATTTCGAGTACTGTCATTGTGACAGCACTGTTCTTTACCATTCTTCTTCCTTTATTTATTATATGTATTTATTAGGCTTTATATGTTATAATATGTTACTACACGCAGGCATATATCCATTGATTTGCGGAGATATAGCTGTCTGTAGGGAAAGTCTATTTTTTTTTTTTGGTACGATTTTCACTTAAATTGAACGCCGCATATTATGCTACGTCACCGGTCACTAATGACGTAATATATCAAGTGTTTTGAATTTTAACGGTCTGCCGGAATAGGATCACGGATTTAGTTATTGTTCTTGCTCCACCATTATCTACATGCAGCGTTGACTTCGATCCAGCTTCGTGTCTGATCGGAGCGTTACCAGATAAGTGGCTGTATTTTTGCAATTTTGTGGTCCCGTGAATGTGGTGTGAGTCTTTTTGTTTCTTTTTCTACTCGTTTAATGTCTATTTGTCTTTTTGTGGGTATGGTTGGGCGGAGATCTGGTGCTAGAGACACACGTCATTGTAAGATGACCTCACATCTGTAGAGTTCTGTTTACAGTTCTTAGCTAGTGAAATTTCCGGTTCGAGTAACTCGCCTATGTTTCTGTTCACTGCTTGTCTATGTAGCGAGAGGTTTTATTAAGTTATGTTTATATATGTAAGTATAGTGATGGCAGATGGATATCCAGGTGTATCAGATGATACCAGGATAGTATGCCGGTCACTGAGTTCTGGTCTTAAAAGTAATACCCTAGTCTTACAAATAAGCACTGGTGTATGGATATCATAGAAATAGTCAGACTGAAAATCCTGGCCCAGATGGTAAGAAGTAGTACCAGGATTTAAGGTGTCTCCTTCCTGTGACTATCTTATGATTAATTAATTTCTAGGGGATAAATAAAATGAACATTTATTTTAAACACAAGTGTAAAAAGTGAATAAGTTCTCAGGTACAATTATAATCTTTTAATATTTACATTAATCTTTTTTTTCTGCTATTTGGAAATGAGCATTAAAATATACACAAAATATTCACACAATTAATGTTATTTCTTATGTGTTGGTAGGATTGTCTATCCTTGTGGAAAATTTATTTACTTGAAACAGTCATTCAGCAATGCTAATAAGTAGTATTGTCTTTTAGACTTCAGGATCTTGAACAATATCCTCTTGTATAATAAAGTTAATGACTACTGGAATCACTATTACTATATCACTGTTCTCTTAGTCCTGTGACTTTACACATTACTGTCATCATTTGACTGAATTCTACAATAATTTGAATACCGTTGTAGAAGTTTGTTTCATATAACAAATATTGGCTGTTGGTTCATATATGGATTGTCAGTGTCTTAAGTGACACTTATCTGTGAATCTTGATACTGCTGACACTGAACTGTCACTTGTATTATCAGCATTGGCAGACCCAGCTATAGGGGTACCAATGACCAGCTGTAGTTCACTATTTGGGGTCCTGCACTTTTGTGGGATTGCCTCTGATGAACAACACAGGCTTCTGATACTTGACAGTCTGGTGTGAGTTATTACACGGAACCCTCAGTCTTCAGAAACCAGACACTGGACTTGAAATTTTTGGAGATCTGCTCACAGTTCAGATGGTAAAGACGTAGTGGCAAACTCTGCATGCAGTCTGTCTCAAACTTTCTTTCAGTGTGTCCTTTCGTTGTTGTTTTCGTCTACTAGATTGCTGTAATACCCTGTTCAACCAAAACCCATTGAAGGGTTACAAACGGTTATATTGGGGTATATAGTGTGTTGGTATCTTCGCTGGTATCACTTTCCTAGTCCTGAAAAGGACTGGTCCTAAAAAGGACCGCTAGCTGGCTGTCTGGTTATCTCTTCGTTGCTTGTCTGTCGTGGCGTGTTCATGGTGTTCGTTTCCTGCCTTCCTATCTGTCTTGTGTCGTTTTGTTAGTTTTTGCTTTCCTAGTTTCTGTTTCTCTTGTCTTCCTGCTTTCCTGTATCTGTAGTAGTGCTTTTTCTATTATTGCTGGTAGAAGTTTTTCAAGTGTTTCTTCGATGACTTCTTCGTCTGATTGTTCGTTTGTTTTTGTCGCTCTTGTGTTTGATGTCATTTCCTCAATGACTCTTCGCTCTGTTTCGATTCTCTTGAGGATTTTTGAGTTTTCTTCCGTCAGTTCTGTCAGCCTCTTTACATCTGCTTCTATTTGCTGCTTAATGCTTTTCATGTCTTTCATCATTTCTCTGATGTTTTGTATTTCTATTACGTCTTCACCGCTGTCCTTTTCGTCTTCGGGAGCCTGCTTGCTTCTGTTTTCGACCTGGAGTTTATTTTTCAATTGTTTGACTTCAGCGGTCAGCTGGTGTACCTGTCGTCTGTCAATCGTGCGTTGTTTTTCTGCAACATCCGCAGCCACTCTGTGTTTTGCCTCCTTGAAGGGGATGTTTTTAGAGACCGCTTCCTTCAGGATGCTCTTTGTTTCCTGGAACATCGGGCAGCCTCCGTATCTAGCCCCGTGGTTTCCGAGGCAGTTTGCACAGGTGCTGTTTGAGTTTATTGCTTTGTAGTTGGGGTCCTCCTTCGCCTTTGGGCAGTCGCGATATAGGTGGCCACCCGCACAATATCGGCAGACTGCGTCGATCCTGCATGTTTTCTTGGTGTGTGAAAACTGTTGGCAGTTAGAGCACTGCATCACCGGAGGGATATAGGCTTCTGTCTTTTTTGTTGTTGCTTGGAGCGTCAGTCTCTCAGGTCTTGTTGATCCTTCTACCGTAACTATCATCAGATTAGTATCTTTCTTTGCCCAGGTTTTTAGCCTTTCGACCTGTGTGATTTTTAGATTTGCGTTTTCAGCCTGAAGGTGTCTGTGGACCTCGGCTTCGGAACATCTGGTATCCACCCCTCTGATGACCAACTTCTTTGTTGTTTTGTACATTTCCACCACCACTTTTATTTGGTGGGGCAACTGGACTTCTTTTGGGCTAGATTCCAGTTCGGTCATCAGTGAAGTGGTTGTTGTATTGCTGTTGAGCGAAAGCACGACTCCCTTTTCGTGCCTCCGTACTTTAGAGATGCCTCTCCTGCCAGTTATTGACTCGAGGATGCATATCACTTTGTCATCTGGTAGGGCCCTGAGTGAAGCCTCACCTCCCGACATCTGCGTGATCTTAACGCACCTCTCTATCGCATCTGTGTCGCCGGCATCGTGTGGTGGTGTCTTCGGTGTTTGTCGTAGCTTCTCTGTGGTAGACAGGGTTTCTGCTGACGATCTTGGTTCGTGTGGTGGTGGTCCCTCGGCTTTAGGCTCCTGTTTTCTTTTCTCTTTCCTTTCCAGCGTCTGTTCTATCCCCTGTATCAGTCTCTTCACCCTCTCACGCTCAGGGTCTAGGCCGTGGACGTTTGCAGCTGTCCTTTTCTCTCTTCTTTCCAACCATCCCCTCATCTCCAGCTGGTGTAGCAATCTCATCGTTTCCTCACCCTCTGGATCTTCATCATCTAGGCCAGGGACGCCTGCATCTGCCCTCTCCTCTGTCTCGCAAGGAGGCGGGCCCCTCAGCCTCTCAGTGGTGTCGACACACGTCGCAGCTAACTCCGCCGTCGTGTCTAGAGTTGGAGGAGGACCGGTCTCAGCACGAGTACTTGGGGCAGTCTTGCTCTCTGGCTGTCTGTCATTGTTGGTTGTGGTATTGTGATTACCCTGGCTGTTCTGCGCTGGTGGGCTGGTGTAGACCTTCCTCTTTTTAGCGTGTGGTTTATGTCTGGTCATTTTGACGATAACGCGATCTTTTTTCGAGTAGTGGCGTCCTGAGAAGGACGTTGGTGTCTTGGGCTGACAATGGGTTATGAAAAAAACCGTTCGTTATGGTTATCGTGTATGAGTGTGTCCTTTCAATTTAGGGCTCCGCTTTTTATTGGCTCTGGCGAACGACAGAGGGGTACTGACGTCACAGTCTAATACTAGACCTGAAATTTTCTTCCCGAAGCAGCTATTCCATAAGATATGTGCATTACTTGAAACTTTCCCTTTTTAATTCTCGACTTGTATACTATCAATCCTGTTCCATCATGTCTTGTTTTATACAGCCGATTTATCTCTATCTTCCTATCCATGTCTTTCCACAAACTGTTACTTCTTGAATTTTCTATTATAAGCAGATGTGGGTTTACATGCTTTTCAATTCAACTGCAGACAGCAGTAATCAGCATTTATCTCAGTAAATGATAAACTCTTACCGTTGTTCCTTATATAAATTTATTCACAAACCTCTCCTGGAATGAAAGGTGAAATCATTTTCACAATAATTCCATTCTGATCCTATTTTTCATTCCCGATTGCTGACTTATCTTCGACAAATCGATTATTGTCTACACCTCCATTTTCTAATGTTTATCATAGGCTCTGCTGGCCCCGTGATGCGCGAGAAATGATTGGTCGGTATAACTGCGCGAGCCGCTTTGCAAGGTATTGGAACAAAATTTTGCGACAGTCTACTGCAACTTTAATTGTTAGCTGTGCCATTTTGTTTTTCTTATTGTGATTCATCCCGTTATTATTGTCGTATTAGTTTTATAGTTATTCTTGTTCGTGTTCTTTAATCTTTTCTGTCACTTGTTTTTAAACAAATTTATGTATATACACTGTCTCAGGTCCTGTAGCGTCTTTGTCATAGCAGTAAGTTTGTCATATTTGCTGTTTCCCTTTAGTTTTACATTAACATTTCTTTTTCATTGCTGCTGTGATGTCCTGTTCTTATCCATTGTACTTGTCTAGTTGCATTGAAAATTTTTTTGTCTTTTGTGTACATTGTTATTGCTATTTTTTTCTCACAATACATTGTATAATTAGGGCTCAGTTATATTGCTAAGTTAATTGCACTAAAATTAGTGTAAAACAACCAGCCATTTAGTTCACATATATCGACTAAGTAAGTCACATTCATTATCCAATATGGCTACTTTGGATTATTTTGTCAAACCAGGCAAGGCATTCGGATTGGAAGGTGAGGCTTTGAAGGATTTCGCCAAGACTGAATAGGCCACGGCTGAGGCCAAGGCCAGGGATGAGAAATTAGAATTGAACAATTAGAAGAGAAAAAGAGATTTGAAGTATTGGAGGAGAGCTGATGAGCTCGCTACTCAAGGAAAATGGCTAATTTAGCGCATGAAGAAAGAATGATGACTTTGCATATTGAAGAATTTAGACTGCAAAACTAAGGTAAACAGAATGATGATTCTGTGGTTCAAGACCACTCAAATAAACATAATGGAGGTGCTACAAAATTTCGTTTACCTATATTTAAACCTCATGTTGACGATATTTCTTGCTTTTTAATGCGTTTTGAAACTGTATGTGAAGCTCATAAGCTTGAAAAATCCCAATGGTGCTCACGCTTAATGGAGTTCTTGACTGGACAGCTTTTAACTGCTCTTTGTCCTATGGACGAGCCTAACAAAAACAATTATGATGCTGCTAGAGCTTTGCTCTTAAAACGTTATCAGTTGGATACAGAGGGTTACCGCATGCGTTTTAAAACCATGACTCCTGAAACAGGAAAACATTTCTCAGAGTTCATATCTGCAATTCGTTTAACGTTTAATAGATGGGTCCAACTCTCTAATATTGAGAAAACTTATGAAGGACTTATGGACGTGTTGTTGCGAGACAAAGTTTTGTCTTCGGTTAGCTAACCATTTTTATCATATCTCCATGAACGCAAGCCATCTAGTATGGTAGAAGATCTCGGACGACAATTTTGTACCGCACATCCAGGAATTTGTGTGAGTCATACTACCATTAAGGAGGCTTTGTCTGTTGCTTCTGCCTCAACATGGATCAATAGGGATGGTAGGCAAAGATCCCACAGTCTTGATAGGAATTTTTGGTCCAAGCAGGTTCAACAACTCAGGATCTTACAGAGGTGGTCAACCCTTTTGGAATCAGTTACCTCAGAATAGAAACAATTACCAACATTTTCAAAGAACACAACAGTACCAGCAACAACAAAACCCAGGATGGAGAAGGCAGGACAATTGTGTTTCATATAACAGGAACTGGAATAGTTACAGATCTAACCAACATACCACTTCACCCAGGAATTCGTCACAAAATACTAGGAACCAAGGGAATTCTTTTAATACACAGGGACATCAATATCGCACATGAAATATTATGCGTTCCAACTACCATGCAAACACAGCACAGATTGCTGATATCTCTGAGCGTACTCAGGACAATACTCTTGTTAATCAATCTGCTTCATGTTGTTCATTTGACTTCGATGTTGCTTCACATTGTCCTGACTGCCAAACTCTTTTTTCAGCTTTATTGATATGCGGGCATCCATTACCTGCTGTTACTGAATTGTCAGCTCATGATGGAACAGTCTCACTTCAGTTCCACAAGGGCCTGTTGAATAACACTCAGGTTTCGGTATTAAGAGATTATGGATGCACTACTGTAGGAATACGACAGTCACTAGTGCATCCGTCTTGTGCCACAAGTGGTTTAATTAAGTGTGTGACATTTGGCGGGACAGTTAAATTTTATTCCACAGCCATTGTTGATATTAAAACCCCATTTTTTCAGGCAATGTTAAGGTGTGAATCCTGAAGAGTCCGATTGCGGACGTTTTAATGGCCGTATCCACGGTAGCAAAGATTGCTCACCTGTTGAAATAGATATGTGGGAACGACAACACAATCTAACTGCGAACGCAGTTGCTACTAGGGCTCAGTTACTCGCCCAGAAGTATAATACTTGTAATACTATTTATTCTAGTTTTGGTCATCTCTGTACCATTTTTGAATGTGATGAGATCACTCCTCTTGATTATCACCATACAAATATGATGACTGGGTTTCCTGACACTGAGGACGTTAAGTCCAATTTACCAGAAGGAATCTCCCGTCGTGACCTTATGGTACAAACACACTATGATGTACCTAAATGTACTTCTGTTGCAAACCGCATCATGCCAAATATTTGTTTCGTCTACTTATGGCCTTTGATTGCTAGGTTGCTGCTCTCAGCACTCATGAGGTGTATCTGTTTAATTAGGAAATTGGTATTTATTGACTACTCACATTTTCTCCACAGGATGTTACTGGTTAATTTCCTCATTTTTGCCTTTGGTACCGTCGGTTTTGCTAATAACTGTTGTCATTTCGCATTGATGGATCACTCCACCAAAGACATGCCATTGCAGTTTATTTCACTACCTTTGATGACTCCGCATAGTCAGTCATCCTATGAATGCGTCGTTAATCTCCGGCATAAGATTATTGATTCCGGTGTTGATCATGTTTTAGATGTAAAAGGAAAGAGGAAGACCTTCCATATTAATATGCTTGAAGAGTTTCATACCAGACCTGAACATCTTCAGGCTATATTTCATGCAGTTGACCAGCCCACGAGGCATTCTGCGCAGTACTCTTCTCTTTCTGTCATCCAGGAGGAGGAATATTCCTTCCCTAATCTTCCAACGAACCTTCCTGTCTTACCTCTCCAGGCGACAGAAACATGGATGGATGTCACCATCTGCTCCGATTGTCTCCTGACCAACATCGTCAAGTCTCGAATCTTCTTAGTTCTTAATGCTTGATATTTATTAAAGAACGAATATTCTCAACTTTTTCAGGTTCTCATTTTTATTATATTCTTATTCTTAAAGATTTTGTAATTGACCAAGTTTCTTTGTTAATAAGCCAAATGTCACTAGGGGTGTCAATGCGTAACGTTTTTTCTGATAATCTTTGAATGTCAGTAAGGTCAAACGTTTTTCAACAACTTTGAAACATCTATGTAACGTAATTCAAGTAATCCATGTAAATTTAAAGAATCTACCACAGCTCCAGCGAAGTCGACTGATTATAATTTATTACATACACAGTTTTGACTATAGTCAAATGAACTTCATTCTGTTACACAATTATAACGACTCAAGTCAATCTTGATTTGATTCAACAGCACACATAATTATTGTGTCCTAATTACATTATTCTGTTCATGGCCATTAGCCTTAATTCTCATGCCAACATTCACATGTATTGATAATTGATACAGTTTGTATCTTACACAACGTTAAATTTTATAGTCTAGTGCAATTCTGCACACTTTCCTCCGTCTGCATGAATTTAATCATAACTTCGCCAGCATATTATATTTAAATCTATTCTTAATTCCATTTTGGCTTGACACGCCATTTAATTCTTAAAATGTTAATTATTGCCTAACTCTGCCATCGCACAAATTGACCATTCTTGAATATATTATCTCTCTCTTTAAAAAAAACGCATTTAAATCTCTAGACACACAGGCCCTGGCGTCTACTTATCCGTAAATATAAGTGGCAACGGCTACACTATGGAAGACACATGTAAGTGGTAAATAGCACGCTTATAAGGAACACATCCTCCTAACTCCTCTTTTAGTCATTACGTTTCGCATCATCATATGCAAATGACGTAGCTTAATGTGTCTCTAGTTTGGGATGCCGAATGATGTAATCTCCCTGGCCAAAACTAAAATAGCCAAGATGATTGCACACCATAAAGCACTCCTCAACACTATCGTAACTTTGTCAATGGAAACTGTGTTACAATAAGCCAATAGATTGAAATGCCTGAGCATGTTAATAACTTCAGACGGAAAATGCATCCCTGAGATGAAGAGTGTAATAACCCAAGCAGAAGCAGCATTCCATAAAGTGAGAAGTATAGTATGCAACAACTCTTTGTTAATGGAACTAAGAAAGTGAGTTCTTCGGTGTAATATTCTTCTTCTTATGCGATCAGTTTCCTATGCTCGGCAATCTAAACAAGGAGATGAGTTGCCTCCATGAATCCAGTCATCAGCAGGAGGTCCTCGCGGGTGCCCCACAGTTTCTCTTCCATTTTCGTCTCCTGGGGCCAGGTTTGAGCTCTCAAGTCACCAAAAAGAGGGCACGTTTGCAGAATGTTTTCCTGAGTCTGGGGGATATTTTGGCATGTGCACTGGTCAGTTGGGGCAGCTTTCATTTTGTGGAGATAGGCTTGAAGTCTCTAGTGTCCTGTGCGGAGCCTAAAAATTGTGGTTTGCTATTTTCTGTCTAGCTTTAGGATGGGGTCTTGTGGGTAATTGCTGCTTGTTCTCTGGCTCCATGCATTTTTGTACTTTCTTTTGATAAGTGTCTTTGCTTCCTTCAGTGAGACTCTGTAGTGAAACTGTTCCTTCTGAGTGCCTGCTTTTGCCAGTATGTCGGCTGCCTCATTTCCTGCAATACCACAGTGTGCAGGAATCCACTGCAGTAACACTTTGTTGTTGACGGACAGCTGATTCAGGTGTTCTGTGGCTGTTCTTGTTAGGAGATCTTCAGGTTCATTTTGAATAATCTGGTGAATTGACATGCAGTCGCATAAGAAGACTATATTTGATTCTTTAAGTCTTTGTTCCTCCAGTATCTTTGTAGCCTCTAGAATTGCCTGTAGCTCTGCACTGTAGTTTGTTGAGAGTTCTCCAGTAGCAATTGACTGTTCTATTTTTGGAGCGTTTGACATTAGTATATTGATCCCTGCTCCTCCTTTCCTAACTGCTTCTTCTGAAGATCCGTCGGTGAAGACATGGATCTACTGTGAACTGGGGTATTCGTTGTTGCGGTGACCCAGTGTTTTCGTATTCAGAATAGTGGTAGTCTCCGCAGTTCTGTTCTCAATGCCTGGGATTGTAAGGTGTACAGTGTACGTGGGTATGGTGTTTGTGACGTTGTAGTATGCTATGAGCTGCTCCCATTCCTCTGGATTTTCTGAGGTTACTTCTCTATTGGCAACCATCAGCTGTCTTGATAGGTGGTTGAAGCTTGATCTTTTCAATCGGTTTTTGGTTAGTTCTTTAATTTTCTCGTGCTTGGGGTGCTGTTTTAGGCGTCTGAATTTTTCTGTCATGATGGTGATTTTCTTGGTCCTCTTGCATGTCTTCCACGAACACCGCCTAGGCCAGTCCCAAGCCCGACTGAAAAAGGAGGAGGGCGGAATACATGGAGGCCGTAAGGAGGCAGCCCCTGCACCATGCAAAGGCACAACAGGCCAATCACCTGTTTGCTTTAAAACATGATTACGCGAAGTACAAGAGAGAAAACCGGACTGATTCTAAAGGCGACGAACTGGAACGGACTACGGACTACGACTTATGGAACTTGGAACACAAGAAGTATAAATGGGAAAGAACAGGAGCTGGTGGAAGAGACGAGGAAAGCAAAACTAGAAATCCTGGCTATTACGGAAACAAAGAAAAAGGGACAAGGAGTCATGGATCTCGATGGCAACACGCTGCTCTACAGTGGTGTACCCACATCTGAAAGAGCTAAAGGGGGCGTGGGTTGATTGTGGCCAAAAACCAGAAAAAAGATAGTATCAAGGGATGGAACTTTGTCTCAGAGCGCATTATGGTTGTAAGACTAAAAGAAGGAGAAACCATAGTCAACCTGGTCATAGTGTATAGGCCAAATGAGGATGAGAGAGCAGAGGTCAAGGAGGAATTCTTCGAGCTGCTTCAAAGGACAGTGGATGACTGCCTAGATGAAATTATCATGCTCGGAGATTTCAATGCCAGAGTTGGAAATGACCATGCTAGATAGGGTGGAGTTATCGGACGATATGGAGAAGATACTCTCAGTGACAATGGAAAGCGACTCCTTAGATTCTGCAGTGAGCAGAATCTGATCATTACCAACACAAAGTTCCCCCATAAGCGCATACATGCATACACTAGGTGTGAACCAACAAAGAATGAGAAGTCAGGGATCGACTATGCCATTGTTAGGAGGAGCTCATTCAAATATGTCCGGGATGCTAGAGTCTGGAGGGGGCCAGAGATTGGAAGTGATCACTACCTGCTTACAATCAAAAGAACAATTGAAAGAGTTGCTCAGCCTAGGAACTGCCCAGCATCACATAAGAAACCAAGTAAACGAACGGAAGAAATGAGCATTAAGACCTACAAGCTGAGAGAGCCAGAAATTAAGACCAGATATCAGGGGCTTATTGCTACCAGATATCAGGGGCTTATTGCTACAGCGGTGAGAAACACAGAAGAACAACCTGATGACTTGGAAACCCTGTGGCTTAAATTCAAGGACATCATAAAGACAGCTGCTGCAGAAGCATGTGGTGAAGTCCGACTTGGGAACAAGAGAAAGAGGACACCTTAGTGGACAGAGGAAGTTCAAGACCTAACCTTCACACTTAGACAGCTGAGTGAAAAGGCCCTTGAGTATAAGAGTGAGATCCATCTTTGTTTCATAGATCTGGAAAAGGCATTTGACAGGGTCTCCTGGAGCAAACTTTGGGACTGTTTGGAAAGGAAGAACATTCCAGCACCTCTGATTCATGCTATACAGCGCTTCTACAAGTCTTGCAGAAATTATGTGAGGACAGAAAACCATAAGTCAGAAGAGTTCAGGACCATCACTGGTGTAAGACAAGGTGATATCCTGTCACCTTATCTTTTCATACTCCTCATGGACGATGTTATCAAGTCATGTAAGGAGAGAACAAGAAAGTATTCAGTGGGGTACTGGAAGATGAGACAGGTCTGTATTTCAGAGCTGGCATTTGCTGATGATGTTGCCCTGATTGCTAAATCAGAGGCACATCTCCAATCCAACCTGCAAGTCTGGAAGGAAGAGCTGGAGAAGAAAGGGATGGTCATAAGCAGCTCTAAAACAAAATCCATGGTGATATCACGAGAAGAAAGAAAACATCATATTTAGCTGGGAGAACATGTCCTGGAGCAGGTCGACCACTTTAAATATCTCGGAGCTATTATAGACCGAAAGGGAGGCATCAAAGAAGAGTTGGCCACTCGAAAAACACCAGCTGGGAGACTTTCAGGCCACAAGTCGAGGATTCCTCAGCAAGAGAGAGGTTGGTAAGAAAACGAAGATGGATGTATACCGCTCCACCTATGTCCCAGTCTTGACATATGGATGCGAGTCATGGGCAATGACTACAACCCACAAAAGCCAGATCCAAACTTCAGAAATGAGGTATCTGAGGAAGGTGGTTGAAGCAACCAGACGATACGTCAATGCATAAAATCCCACCCCCTGCAGACCCAAGTAGAAGAGTCCCAACTAAGATGGTTTGGCCATGTCTGCAGAATGGGTAAAGATCGGCTACCACGACAAGCATGGGAAACAAAGAGCCAGGGATCCAGACCCCCAGGCGACCCAGAGTCCGCTGGGAGGACAACATTAGACAATCTTTGAAGGACCGAGGACTAGAATGGAACCAGGCCAGGAGGAAGACAGCCGATAGGATAGTCTGGCGCTCTCTCTTCCAAACCTCTACACCTCACGGTAGAAGGGGAACGACTAAGTAAGTAAGTAAGTATGTCTTCCACATAGGAAGTGCTTAATCCACTGTAGCATTCTGTTTCCGATTTCTTTCTGGACTAGTTTTAGCAGCAGTCCTTCTTTCCAGACTTTATCAAATGCCTCTGTGAGATCAAAAAAAGTAGCTAGGAGTTTGGACTTTTTCTGGAAAGCATCTACAATATCTGGGCGAGATATGCTGTTTGATCGTCAGTGCTTCTGTGTTTTCTGAAGCCTGATTGACTGTCACGGAGTGACTAATAATTTTTTTTTCCCAACACGTCCCACTTTTCTTACTCTTTTAATGTTTATGGTTTCCTCGAATTTTTGCACTTTCGGTTTCTTTTCTTTCGGATTTTATCTACGTATCCCATTATTCCTCTCTCATACCATACCCCGCGGTTTGATGTCGTTCTGGCCTTCATTATAAATTCACCACTTGGTCAATAGTGGTCAGCTTACGATAATATTACCTAAGCTGCACCTGGTGTTTGTCTGACTAGGGGAACGCATGTTGCTCGTAACAGCGTTGATCACGAGCGAGAAATAGTTTCTTTGAAGAAGCGAACCGCTAGCGGAGCAAAGGTGAGGCAACCCTTTGAGGACTGAGTACCCACTTTTATCTCCGATTCGGGGGAGACAAAACTCTCGTTCGTTCTGAGATTTTTGTTGTGGCCCTTCATCGGCGCAGGTAGCTCTAGAATAATATTATATCTTATCTACGAAACTTTCTCGCGGTTGTTGTCTCTGAAGTAGACTCTAGAATAACATTTGTCTTACTCATGATTACGTTATACGCCGAACATCTGTGGGAACATGCGATGCCAGGTGGCCGGGGTTAGCGTCTCTGGTAGACTATAAATCTAGATAGGTGTACTCAGTCAAGCACACTCGTAAATTGTTCCTGCCCGTAGATGACCAAATGAGACAGGCAGATGTGGGCACAAAACTAGATTGTGTTGCCTATTTTCGTCATCTCGGCGTAAGTTGATATCCTTTGTTATATATATATATATATATATATATATTATATATATATATATATATATATATATATATATATATATATATATATATATATATATATATATATATATATATATATATATATAAAATTCATGTTAGCTTTTATATATATAACTGATAGTAGTGTGACTTGAATTATTTTAGGTGATTTCTCCCCGGTAATTAATCCAGTGATAATGTAGCGCAGTCTACCGCCTAAGTTAACTGGTGCTTAAGCAGTTAGGTGTCCTCTAGCGTTATTGTTTACAATGGGTTAATGCTAAACTTACGCTAACAGATACTTACTAGGCGAAGAACATCATAGTCCGTTCAGTGCTTACCATTGGTTAAGGAGTAAGCTTTAAGGAAATGTCAGTGGTGTAAGTTATTCACTTAAAACTGAATAGTCATGTGCGTTCGCTATAACACTTGAATTATAAGAGGTGATCACTTATTACTTTCTGAGAGAAACTTCTAGTGGTTGATTGAGGAATCATTATATGCCTACTGTGTAGTTAGACACCAGTTTAGAACTTTCACGACAATCCAGAAAGCAGCCACCAGTGTCACGTGACCGAAAATTTATTTTACCATCTTGTCCATAATTTGATTACTCCTTTAAATGTTCTGTTTTCCTGGATGTAGTGAAATTGACAGAGATACAACGGTAAAATACCTCCAAAGATAACATGTAAGGATAAAAACATAATGCGTAGGCTGCTGTAGTACATGATCGCCTAGACCGCGGGTCATCATCCTCCATAAAAATTGACTTGCTAGACAGGAGGGGAACGGCGGATCAAAAAAGGAAAAAAATATGACTGGAAAGATTGCGTGAGACTGGAAAGGCTAAGGAGACGCAATTGGGGGGGAAACGGAGAAAAGTCACGTTTCCCAAGTTGACATAAAGTAAGAAATTCGACAGAAGGGACCTTAGATATGTTACGCCACAGTCATTTATTGGACGCTTTTGCAATACCAAGCCCTTGATTTGAATTCAGCGGCTAAAACGCAGATGTTTGGAATATTACAAAATTTAAAAAGTACTTTTTTCTTAATATTAATGTTAGGAATATAAAAATTAGCTGGCCGGATGGCCCATTCTGAGCAGTGAACTAATATGGTCTTAATTTTACAGACGGATAGATAATATTGAAGATAATGACAAAAGACAGTGTTGTTCACATCCGCGACAGACTGTATTGAATCTAAAAGTGTCGCTATTTGAAAAAAAAAACACGACCTCGAGACGCAGGTGTTCAAATCTACTTAGTATGGAAGAGAAGGGATATTTGTGGTGGCTGTGTCTAAAAATAACTTTTAACGACAAAATTTTGGAGGGGAGAGAAAGGTTGGTTCAAAAATCAAGTACATTTTTGTAAAAACACAAGTAGAGACGGACAGACTAACAGATAACCATCCATACTTGACTGAAGCATGACTGAAATGACTTTAGGGTAGGAAATTTGAATTTCAAATAAACCTAGGCAGTGATTGGCCACAGACAAGCATATTGTCGGCGCTTAGACGCGGATTTGGGGTCATTCTTCAATAGTTGTTCAGTGATAGACACAGATTTTAAAGTGTGGTGATTTCCATATGAAAGAAAGTGAAATAAATTTAGGGACGCCATACTATAGCCAGCAGCTCAGCTGAGTTTTGCTAGCAGTTCTGTGTTATTTATTCATAATCTGGTAAGATTGAAATTATTTCTTTGTATATTTTGACTATTGTTTCATGTTCGAGTGATTTGATACTGCCATATCGAAATCTAGCCTTACAAACAAGTAGGGATTTGCTCTAGACCCCCCGCCCTAGTCAGGGTCTAGGGACCAACAATATACATAAACTCCAGCAAGGGTTAGGCAAGACAGATCAGTGTTGAGAATAATGAAACATATTACCTATCCTCTTTTAGGGCAGAAAACTAATAAATATTTTTCAGAATCTATAGTCTGGGAGGATCTATCTGATGTAAAACCACCATGGTAAATGTGCTGTTTGGTCAGAGAGATCTGACCTGTCTGTATGATGTGGTTGTTGTGTCAGTGTTGTGTCCAGACGTGGGTAGAGAATAGATTTTGACACATGGCCCATACTTTGATTGCAGAGCTGTGAGTTTCTGTTGTCAACAAAGCAGTGTCTATTCAGTTGGTGACTTTACTCGAGTGTATCTGTGCAGTACTTGTGACAGAGACCACCATTATTGCCCGCCAGCACGGAGAGGTGGGACCATCAGATTTCAGCACCAGAGCTACAACTACAAGATGAGTGAGCCTCTGGTCTGCTGGACATTCACCAACGCTTTGGAGTTACTAATATCCCCATAAAAATTCCCACCATTTTCTGGACACTGTGTAGTCAATATAGACAGGTGTGATGAGGCCACCCCAACAGCACAAACATTAACTATCCTCCCAAGTAGATGACTACTAGAACATTTTAATAAAACTAACTAGTATAGTACATATATATGTACACTATTGCATTTATGATATAATATTCCATGCATTTCTTTCATAATCTCTAAATCCTTTTAAGTTCTGGTCAACCTAAAAAATTGATCCAGAACAAAATAAATGTAATATAATTCTATCAAAAAATTTTACACACGTGAGTTAGTTCAGTGTATTTTAACATTTATTAATATTATTAGTCTTGTTAAATATCTGTGGGTATATCTATAACCTATTACACCACACTACATAGCATAACCCTAGACACTTTACGTAGCCACATTCATTAAAAAAAAAATTAAGTGTGAGGTCGTAGTGGTAGCAAGAAAGGCCTTCTGACAATTCTCAACTACATTTTATCTCAGGAGCCTTCACAGCTGGCCTCATACAATTACATTTAGTAATATCACCATCATACAATACCATCAACACCACTACATAGATTGGGGGCTCGTCCGGGATAATTAGCCCAACAGTAATATTAGGATCTCCTGGTGGGAGAAATAAAAGTAGGGAAATAAATTGTAAAATTCCCTTTAACATTAAAAGTGTCCCTGCAGATAAAAGTTGGTGAATCTTCACAGCCAGTAATAATTAATTAGTTAACTGGTTAGTTAGAATTAGTTAGACTATAGTCATAAGAAGTACTTAGTGTATTTACTGGTTAGAGATTTAGCTTGTATATTATTATATTGTCTAAAAAGTATGGCGGAGCTGGCAAAATTTAGATCAGCTGCTGTGCTCACCGCGAAGGAGATGGGAATGGATGGTCAAATTTTAATTCAATACGTAACGGCTGAATGTGATAAATATATTGAACGGGAAGAAAGGAGATTAGAAAAAGAGGCTGAAAGAAAATTGGAGTCTGACAGGTTGGTTGAAGAGAAGAAGTTAGAGGCTGAGACTAAGAGGCTGCAGATTGAGGCAGAAGAAAAACGACAGCAAAGGGAGGCAGAAGATAAAAAGGCCGAAAGGGAGGCAGAAGAAAAAAGGTTGACTGCCGAAAGGGAGGCAGAAGATAGAAGGTTGCAGAGGGAGCACGAATTACGACTAAGGGAGCTGGAATTACAAGGCCAGGCTCCTGAAAATGGTGCCAGCCCTTTTGCCTCAGATGCTACGCCCAGTCTGGGAGCCTCAAACTCAGCTATGGGGTTTCATTTAGACCATTTTGTTGAAAAAGACGATGACATAGAGGGGTACCTAGGACGTTTTGAGTTATTAGCTACTACATATGGGTTAGAGAGAGAGAGGTGGAGTTTAAAGCTATCACAGGGATTGAGGGGTACTTCTTATGAAGTATTTGCTAAAATGAACAGGGAAGACCAAGACAATTATGATATGTTAAAGCAGGCTTTGTTATTAAGGTACGAGAAGAATGGTGAATTTTATCGTAAGAAATTTAGAAATGCCAAACTGTTGTCTGGGGAGACATACCACCAATTCTCTGCTAGACTAGAAACCTATTTGGAGAAATGGACGGCTCTGGGGAAGACCCAAGATCTTAAAGAAATGATCATGATTGAGCAATTGAGAGAGTCCATGGCTCCAGACATGAGAAAATTTCTCATGGAACAAGGTGCAGAGAAGTTGGGGGAAATTTTAAATGTTGCTGAGAGGTATCAGGCAGCTCAGGCAGAGGTAAGTGGTGCTAAAAAGAAGCACATAGACAATTTTAAAGCTCCACAGCAATTTAATAAATTTGATACTAGAGAGCAGGGAAATAAAGGTAGGACAAACTTTGAGCGGCCAAGAAATGACTATCGCGACAGAAACTCACAGTTCAATGACCAAAAATTCAATGAAAGAAAACCGTTGAACCAAGGAAAAAGATGGTGTAAATGGTGCAAGAAGGATAACCATAACACCGAATTTTGTAGAAGGAAACCTTCAAACATTGCTGCAATGAAGTCGGGGACGCAAAGATTAAAGGTTAATCCTAAGGGACAACAGGAACCTTATCACCCCCCAGTTTGTGAGGATGTTATTTGTAATGGGGTCACCATAAGGTGCCTTTATGATACAGGTTTGGATTATGATTCAGTTGTGAAGTCTAGCCTAGTGGACCCAAGTCAGTATACCACAGAAACAGTGGAAATACAAGGGGCAACTAAGGACATACCACTCATGACACTTCCCATCGCAAGGATAACGGTGAAAACTCGCTATGTGGAAGGAGAAATCAGAGCAGCAGTGATAGATGAACCAATCTACCCTCTGATATTGGGGTGTAGATACGTCTTCTTGGGGAATCCCGAGAAACCTGTGATCATGGCGACAGTGCAGACCAGGTCACAGAAGAAGGAGGAAGAAGGTGAACCTATAAATGCTCATCCAGAGGAGATGAGGAAGGCGCAGGCTGAGGATAGGACACTCAAGCCCTGTTTTAAAAAATTGCCCAAATGCCACACACCTCCGAGCAAGGGGGAATATTTCATGAAGAACAAACTCTTATACAGGAAGGCCGGAACTGGAACAAATGGTCACAACCAGCTGGTTCTTCCCACTTCATATAGAGATAAAGTGATGGAACTCGGGCATGCGATTCCCTTCAGTGGTCACATGGGGATCAGCGCCACAGGACAGCGTATAGCTTGTCATTTCTTCTGGCCAGGGATAACGGAGGATATAAAAAGATATGTCAAATCCTGCCCAGAATGTCAAAGGGTAGCTCCAAAGCACTGGACTGCTCCTGCAACTCTAGGGGAAATGCCCATAGTGGGAACACCTTTTGAGAGGGTTGCAGTGGATATTGTAGGACCTCTCACTCGGACCAAGAGGAGGAACAGTTACATCCTTACTCTGGTGGACACTTGTTCTATGTGGGGAGAGGCGGTAGCCCTGCCATCAATTGATTCAAAACATGTAGCAGAGGCACTACTTACAATATTTACCCGATTAGGATTCCCGCATCAAATCTTGACGGATAATGGTTCTCAGTTCAAGGGGAAACTAACGGAAGAAGTTTTTAAGCTATTTCAAGCCAGGCACTTTCATTGTAGTCCGTACCATCCACAAGGGAACGGCCAGGTAGAGAGGTTCAATGGGACTCTCATTTCTATCCTGAGAAAGCTGGCACACGAAAAACCGGATCTGTGGGATCAATTCCTGCCCGCCGCATTGTTTGCGTACCGGGAGGTACCACATAGTTCAACCGGGATGGCTCCCGCAACTCTGCTATTTGGGAGGCCAATAAAAGGTCCTTTAGAAGCTTTATTAAGGACCTGGACAGATGAGAAGGCGGAAGAGACTGTTACCTCATCGTATCAATACGTGAACGAACTGACCACTCGTTTGAAAGCTGGATGGAAACTGGCAAATGATAATTTGAAACAAGCCAGGAAGAAACATGCAGCATATTTTAATAGGAAGGCAAAGGACAGGGAACTGGCAGTCGGAAAGAAGGTGCTGCTTCTACTACCCGGAAGCCAGAATAAATTACAAATTGGTTGGCAAGGTCCATATACGGTTCTAGAGAAGGTGTCTAGAACAAACTATAAAATTGACAAAAAGGGGAAGGAAAAAGTTTATCATGTAAACCTGTTAAAGAAGTATCTGGACAGACCACTCCAGGAAAGCACCCCCTTATTGACCTTAGCTATTGCAACCCAGATGCAAAAAGAACCACTCACCTCACATGAATACCCATTACATCCTTGTGAAACAGCAGCACAGGTAAAAGTCAGTAAGCACCTGACTAAAAATCAGAGGGAGAGAGTTCAACAGGTTCTGGAGGAACATACAGATGTATTAACAGATAAACCAGGCCATACAAATTTGCTACAGTATGACATGAAACTGGTAGACTCAAACCCAATCTGTATGAGAGCCTATTCTATTCCGTTCGCGAAGGAGAAGGCATTGAAGGAAGAAATAGAGTATTTGTTGAAGGAGGGATTATTTCGCACAGTGAATCATCTTTTAGTTCTAGTGTCGTTTTGTTGAGAAAACCGTCTGGGGAACACAGACTGTGCATAGATTACAGGAAACTGAATGCTGTCACAGAAGGACAAGTGGATCCATTACCAGACACAAAACAGTTATTTGCCAGACTGAACAAGGCAAAATACTTTTCAAAGGTGGATCTTAGTAAAGGCTATTACCAGATCCCAGTGAAGCCTGAAGTGAGACCTTATTTGGCTTTTAGCACTTCGGATGGACATTATGAATTCAATATGCTACCATTCGGACTGAAAAATGCTCCGAGTGTGTTTTCAAGGATGATGCGCAAATTGTTGGATCCCCTGAATAACCCATGTATCACAAATTTCATGGATGATATTCTCGTCGCCACAGAGACATTTGAAGAACACATTGAAGCTCTGGAGATGTTGTTTGATAGACTTCGGGAGGCGAACTTAACTGCTAGGCCAACAAAATGTTGTATTGGATGCAAAGAGTTGGAATTCTTGGGACACACTGTATATCAGGGTAATATGACCCCTGATCCTAAGAACTTGGAAAAACTGCAGAGAGCACCTAGGCCGCAAACAAAAAAGGACGTGCGATCATTTGTGTCGTTATGCGGATTTTATCAGAAATACATCAAGAATTTTAACGCTATTTGTGCTCCTCTGACTGATTTGACTCGCAAGGGACTTCCAGATAAAATTATTTGGACTGCACAATGTGAACTAGCGTTCCAAGAGTTAAAGGAAAAACTCACTAGCAAGCCTATTCTCAAACTGCCTGATTTGACACAGGACTTTGTCTTGCTGGAGTTTATGTATATTGTTGGTCCCTAGACCCTGACTAGGGCGGGGGGTCTAGAGCAAATCCCTACTTGTTTGTAAGGCTAGATTTCGATATGGCAGTATCAAATCACTCGAACATGAAACAATAGTCAAAATATACAAAGAAATAATTTCAATCTTACCAGATTATGAATAAATAACACAGAACTGCTAGCAAAACTCAGCTGAGCTGCTGGCTATAGTATGGCGTCCCTAAGTACCAAGATGCAAGTAATGTAGGACTCGGAGGGGCTTTGTTGCAAAGATCATCTTCCCCTGATGGGGAACTGAAACCAGTCGCTTATGCAAGCCGCAAATTGAATAAGGCGGAACAAGGATACTCCACAAGCGAAAAAGAATGTTTAGCATTAATCTGGGCAATAAAGAAGTTTCAAATCTATCTGTATGGTAGGACTTTTGTGGTGGAGACGGACCATCAGCCTCTCGTGTTCTTGTCTCAGGCTAAGCATGAAAACGCAAGATTGCTGAGGTGGTCTTTGTTGCTTCAACCTTATCAGTTTAGTATCCAATATATCCCAGGCAAATTGAATGTCGGTGCAGATTTCCTCAGTCGGCACCCCTGTGATCAAAATTAGAGTAGTGGCAGACGTGAGGAGTAATTTTACCTATGTGTATCGCTGGTTTTGGAACTTGCCATAGGCATGTTTTCAAGTGGGGAGATGTGTAGTGAAATTGACAGAGATACAACGGTAAAATACCTCCAAAGATAACATGTAAGGATAAAAACATAATGCGTAGGCTGCTGTAGTACATGATCGCCTAGACCGCGGGTCATCATCCTCCATAAAAATTGACTTGCTAGACAGGAGGGGAACGGCGGATCAAAAAGGAAAAAAAATATGACTGGAAAGATTGCGTGAGACTAGAAAGGCTAAGGAGACGCAAGTGGGGGGGGGGGGGGGGGAAGGGGGAAAAAAGTCACGTTTCCCAAGTTGACATAAAAAAGTAAGAAATTCGACAGAAGGGACCTTAGATATGTTACGCCACAGTCATTTATTGGACGCTTTTGCAATACCAAGCCCTTGATTTGAATTCAGCGGCTAAAACGCAGATGTTTGGAATATTACAAAATTTAAAAAGTACTTTTTTCTTAATATTAATGTTAGGAATATAAAAATTAGCTGGCCGGATGGCCCATTCTGAGCAGTGAACTAATATGGTCTTAATTTTACAGACGGATAGATAATATTGAAGATAATGACAAAAGACAGTGTTGTTCACATCATCGACAGACTGTATTGAATCTAAAAGTGTCGCTATTTGCACAAAAAAAACACGACCTCGAGACGCAGGTGTTCAAATCTACTTAGTATGGAAGAGAAGGGATATTTGTGGTGGCTGTGTCTAAAAATAACTTTTAACGACAAAATTTTGGAGGGGAGAGAAAGGTTGGTTCAAAAATCAAGTACATTTTTGTAGAAACACAAGTAGAGACGGACAGACTAACAGATAACCATCCATACTTGACTGAAGCATGACTGAAATGACTTTAGGGTAGGAAATTTGAATTTCAAATAAACCTAGGCAGTGATTGGCCACAGACAAGCATATTGTCGGCGCTTAGACGCGGATTTGGGGTCATTCTTCAATAGTTGTTCAGTGATAGACACAGATTTTAAAGTGTGGTGATTTCCATATGAAAGAAAGTGAAAGAAATTTAGGGACGCCATACTATAGCCAGCAGCTCAGCTGAGTTTTGCTAGCAATTCTGTGTTATTTATTCATAATCTGGTAAGATTGAAATTATTTCTTTGTATATTTTGAATATTGTTTCATGTTCGAGTGATTTGATACTGCCATATCGAAATCTAGCCTTACAAACAAGTAGGGATTTGCTCTAGACCCCCCGCCCTAGTCAGGGTCTAGGGACCAACAATATACATAAACTCCAGCAAGGGTTAGGCAAGACAGATCAAGTGTTGAGAATAATGAAACATATTACCTATCCTCTTTTAGGGCAGAAAACTAATAAATATTTTTCAGAATCTATAGTCTGGGAGGATCTATCTGATGTAAAACCACCATGGTAAATGTGCTGTTTGGTCAGAGAGATCTGACCTGTCTGTATGATGTGGTTGTTGTGTCAGTGTTGTGTCCAGACGTGGGTAGAGAATAGATTTTGACACATGGCCCATACTTTGATTGCAGAGCTGTGAGTTTCTGTTGTCAACAAAGCAGTGTCTATTCAGTTGGTGACTTTACTCGAGTGTATCTGTGCAGTACTTGTGACAGAGACCACCATTATTGCCCGCCAGCACGGAGAGGTGGGACCACAAGATTTCAGCACCAGAGCTACAACTACAAGATGAGTGAGCCTCTGGTCTGCTGGACATTCACCAACGCTTTGTAGTTACTAATATCCCCATAAAAATTCCCACCATTTTCTGGACACTGTGTAGTCAATATAGACAGGTGTGATGAGGCCACCCCAACAGCACAAACATTAACTATCCTCCCAAGTAGATGACTACTAGAACATTTTAATAAAACTAACTAGTATAGTACATATATATGTACACTATTGCATTTATGATATAATATTCCATGCATTTCTTTCATAATCTCTAAATCCTTTTAAGTTCTGGTCAACCTAAAAAATTGATCCAGAACAAAATAAATGTAATATAATTCTATCAAAAACGGGCTGATCACCCGTTTGCCAGACACTTCGATTACGGAAACAACGGCAAATGGGTTGATTTGCCATTGCCCTAAAGACGCCACTAGGCGTGATGGGAAACAATGGCAAAGAAAACCTATCTGCTGTTGCCCTAAGACGCCACTAGGCGTAATGGCCACTGACTGCTTTGACGGTCGGTGGCTAAGGACAGAAGAAGAAGAAGAATTCTATCAAAAAATTTTACACACGTGAGTTAGTTCAGTGTATTTTAACATTTATTAATATTATTAGTCTTGTTAAATATCTGTGGGTATATCTATAACCTATTACACCACACTACATAGCATAACCCTAGACACTTTACGTAGCCACATTCATTAAAAAAAATTAAGTGGGAGGTCGTAGTGGTAGCAAGAAAGGCCTTCTGACAATTCTCAACTACATTTTATCTCAGGAGCCTTCACAGCTGGCCTCATACAATTACATTTAGTAATATCACCATCATACAATACCATCAACACCACTACACTGGACATTTTGTATTTTCTTTTTCTTTCATTTTCTACCTTCGTGGCCAAACTTTCTCACCCTCTCAAACCCCACCCGCGTTTGGCTGGCTTTCAGTAAAAAATTCTTCAACAGTCAGCGTAGCGATAACGTAATGTTACCTAAACGCCCCTGTGGTCCGAACAGGGGAATTTCTCTGGTCGCTTTAAAACGTTTGATCACGAGCGGCTAGTACTCTTTGAGGCCTGGGTAACGAGTTTGATCGGTTTCAGGGGGAGATAACAATCGCGGTCAGTTTGTGGGTTGTTTGCCCTTAGATGAGCAAAGAGCACATAATATTATGATTGTCTCTCTGGGGGAATTTTCGCAAAGTTGTTGCTTCTGAAACTTTTGTCTTACCCGGTATTACGATTACGCCGATACCTCTGAAGAAATATGCAGGCCAGGTGTCCGGGGGGAGCGTCCTTTGTAATCTATAAGAGTGACGGGTTTAATAGACAAAGACATTCGTGAATATTCCTGGCCCGTAGATGACCATCATGAGATAAGGCAAACTTTAACACAATACTAGAATGTGTTTGCCTATGTTCTAGTCATTTTCGGGGTGAGTTGACATATCTTATTATAATATGATATATTCATGTTAGCTTTTATATATCTGATAGGAAGTGACGTGAATTCATTTTGAGGATTTCTCCTAGTAATTTTATTCAGTGATAAGGTAGCGTTGTCTACGGCCTTAGTAAGGGTGCTTAAACTGTTACGGTTTATCATGGGTTAAATGTTAAACTTATAATAACAGATACTAGGTAGAATCAGTACACAGATGCTTATCATGGGTTACGTATGGGCTAAATTAACTGTCATTTCTGTAAGATAATGTCCGGTGTGGATTGTTCACTTAAAAACTGAATAGTGAGATGCAGGTAATAACTCTGGATTATAGGAGATAGTCACTTATTCCTTTTTGATAGATATTTCTAGTGGAAAGGAAGAATCATTTTATGCTTACTGGTGTGGCTAGGCACTAGGCTATAACTTTCACCGAAAGCAGTCACCAGGCATAGATATAATTATATCTTATGATTCAGCCACAACTGTATTATTATAGCAAGAACATTGCCTTTTCTATGTACTCATTTTGTGGAATGCTAATATATTTCCCCAAGGGGGACATACGATTTATTTGTGTAATGTCAAATGCTGTAATCTGTTTATGTAAATTCATTTAATGTTGAAAGATGAATAAGCATATTCATTTAACTGTAACTACAGGTTAGTTTTCCTGTATGTTGAGATTGGGAGAATAGGAGGAGATTTTGCTGTCAGAACATTTAATGACAGTTACATGGGTGTACAAAAGATATTAAGCCTATGCGGGCGCGTGTTGATAATTGATAGAATGGAAGGAGCGGAGCATGACTAGGTTATAAAACATTAGATTGGTTTTGTCGTTGCTTGAAGGTAAAAGGTGTCTTTTTTGGGTCTCAGTTTCAGGGAGACCGAATCGCTAGAGCAGACTCCAGTCAGGCGAAGAAAGTCATATACTCTTCGATCTAGAGGGTTTCTGTATACATCTAGCAACGAATCGTCAACCCCGTTCCTGAATCTCAAAACCCCTTTTTTAAGTCAACGCCAAGTTAAGCTCACGCAGTGCAACGGAGCCAACGCAAAATCTGGAATCGCCAAACGCAGTAGTAGTTCTCTACTCGCCTATTGGATTACCAGCCAGAGCACTGCGGCTTCCAGAATATCAAAAAACCGCTCAGCATGCCTATAGCAGAATTCCATGTCACCCGCCTTTTTGTGCCTAAACGGGGCACTCAGCAAACCACAGCCAAACCAGTTTAAACAGGATTTACAGCCAAGCAGAGCCTAGCGCCGGATAAGCGCGCCTGGGACTCTTTGTCCTCAAGTGACTTCTTCTGGTGTATTTTCTGGATACTTAAAACCTCGCACGTATGAGCAGCCATCTATGGACAGAGTTCCAGCCCCCTCTCGCGAGTAGCGGTCACCAACGTTTAGCACCAACAAAGAAAGTTTTGTAGGCTAGTCCCTCATGAAGGATCTACAAGTAATACACTTTCTGGAGCTAGCACATTTGGTCCCACGAAAAGCGGACAGGCTGTCGCTCAGTTCGGTTATTTGGCCAGCAAGAAAGATAGACAGAGTTCCAGCCCCACTCACGCTATAAGGGGAGTCACCAACGTTTAGCACCAACAAAGAAAGTTTTGTAGGCTAGTCCCTCACGAAGGATCTACAAGTAATACACTTTCTGGAGCTAGCACATTTGGTCCCACGAAAAGCGGACGGACTGTCGCTCAGTTTGTTTATTTGGGTCAGCAGGAGATAAACGACGTCTTCCAGTGTTCCCTCGCGCAATTAGGGGTCACCAACGTTTAGCCCGACAAGGAAAGTTCGGTATTTCTCTTCAGTCATCTTGAAGGATATTTATCGGTAAGACACTTTCTGGAGCTAGCGCCTTTGGTCCCCGAAAGCGGACCCTCTGTCGGACAGCTTAGTTATTTTCTCTGTGTTCTACAGGTTTTTATGAGAGTTGGTGGTGTGTGTGTTTGTGGGTGTGTATTTGCATTATTGGTGGTTATTGATGATTATTTATGACTATTGATGAATATTTTGATTATTGATGTAATTTATGCTGTGTATGATCTTCTTCTTCTTCTTCTTCTTCTTCTTCTTCTTCTTCTTCTTCTTCTTCTTCTTCTTCTTCTTCTTCTTCTTCTTCTTCTTCTTCTTCTTCTTCTTCCGTCCTTAGCCAAAGACCGACCAAGCAGTCAGAGGCCATCATGCCTTGTGGCGTCTTAAGGGCAACAGCAGATTGATTTTCTCTGTTGTACTTTCCCATCACGCCTAGCGGCGTCTTTAGGGCAACAACAAATAGATCCATCTGCCGTTGTTTCCGTAATCGGTGTATGATGAAATGCATTAATTCCATGCTTTTCTTCTTTAATAAAGTTTACACATTTATTAATGCGCTGTTCCCGACCCTTTTCATCCATAATTAATTTGGTTTAGCTCTTTACTAGAATCTCTATGTATGATAAGAGAAAAGAGTGAGAGCAGGAGATGCTTAGACAGTAAAAAGTGAGTTGAGGCTTGGAGAGAGAGATCACTTAGATAAATCTTCTTCCAGGTTGTCTCAAGTCCATCTCCTAATTACACCTTTCTGTGTGTGTAATCTATAACTCTGTCAGTCCACTATCCCTTGTCGATTTTACTACTATTGTCCAACTCGACAAATACTCTACACTTTACTCAACCACAACAATTAATGGGAGATGCCCATCTGATACGCTTTAATTTGATGTGCCGATCCGATTCTAGAATTCTATCTTGATTCTAGAGTCTACGACTGCAAGATATGAATGCTCTTTCCGAGGGTCAGTTACTAGCTTGCATCTGTACCAAGGGAGGGTGTTCATTCGGATGATAGTAACCAATCCTCTCAATAGCTTAGTACTGACAGAACTGGGGTGAAGTGATAGTAATAAGTTTTACATCACTTACATTTTTAGGAGTTTTTGGGGGTTTTTGCTTGTCGATCAGAGTAGCTACAAACTTTCTTGTTTTTAAAGTTCCCAGGCTAGCCTAGATTTTATTGATTATTAAGTTAATCAGCACCTAGTGGACTAGGTAACTAAGATCTCTAGGTTCTATTCTTCTATAGTGTTTGCTCACCCTGATATAATGGCCGATCTAGATAAAGTGCATAGGATTGCCCTCGAGGTAGCTAAGTACATTGAGTACAAGGATAGCGAAATCCAGCCCTTTCTAGAATTTGCAGTAAGCCTGCAGGATCAATACGAGGTAGACAATTGGTTTGACAGCCGTTTAATCTTGGCATGGTCCTGTAAACAAATGTCACCGTTCGCTTTGCTAGGAGCATTGTAAAATGCTCAAGCAGGAATTATAAGCGGTGATTTGGTTTTGGTTAAGAGGGAAGGTATGAAAAAATGGTTTAAGAAATAAGAATAGATTTGAATAAAGACTATTTGTCTTGCTAAAAGGGAAATAAGATGAGTGAAATCATGCTTTGATCAAAGGGAGAAGACTCTAATGATTAAAGTCAGGGGAGGAAAGTGCTTAATTACACTTAAGTAGATTTGGTGAGTTGGTAATTATGGTTTAGAAAATGTACATATAAGAATTGTATAGCAAGCTTTAGAGAAGACAATACAGGACAACGAATGACACGTCACTGAGTTGTTTACACAGCGGATAAGCGTGAACATTTTTCAGCTGAGCGAAGAATAGGAGGAACCAATAAATTTACAGTAAACAAGGACAGATGGGCTAATAATGATTTTATAGAAGAGAACGTACTTAGACGCGCTGTCGAGCGGTCGCATTTTTGGAGGAGCAGTCCTAGTTAAGGACGTAGAGTGGCAGGAATGTCTATTCTGCCAGGCTCAAGTTTAATTTCTGTGGGAAACAGAATGAATACTTCTGAAGAATCCTATAGACCTAGTTAGAGTAGTAGAATCTGTTCACAGGAGAAAGACAGAACTGTGTTTAAATCATAGGTCTAGAGATAAGAGGTGATAGTAAGAAATATGAGTGTTGTGAGGATTCTGTGCAACCAGAGTAAGTAGGTCCTTTGACTCATAACTTTTGATAGACATTAAATAGAATTATTTCAGAAGTTGAAATGAGGTATTGCAAGGCTAATGACGCCTACAACTAAGTGAGCGCAGAATAATGAGAAATGAAGCTGAAGCTACAAAATTGACTATGAGGTGAACAAACTGAGACTAAGTAGGCAGCTGAGAAGATTTTACAGAAGAACAGGGACTTAATAGCCGTGCTGGGCTATTGTACAATGAACTTTGCAACATCGACTGCTACAAGTAAGATGAGTAAGCAATTGAAGGCTGATTGTATTTAAAGGATGAAACATGCGCTCTCTAGCAGGTATAAGTATGAGGATGCCGCAACAGGTGTACCCAATGTATTGATTTGCATAGATGAATTTTTAGATGATGGTATTTGATTAAATTGAGTCAAAATTGACAAGATTGGTAGATGAAGGAAAACAACCCAGGAAAGAGTTGATGGAAGGCTTGGGAGAAGCCAGAAATAAATAGAAAGCCCTTAAGGGAAGAAGATAGGTATAAACCATAACTGAATAGGTTCTCAGGCAGAGAGCTATAAATAGATATGTAGATATGTGAATGTGCCCAGAAGGGAATGGGACATACAAGAGGCAGTTAGGAAATGTTTGTACCTGGAATTTGTACCACATGCCTCCTGTTATGATGGAATTTATTTGATGTAAATAAATCACTTGTTTTTGATGGAACACTTCTCAAGTTGGGTTAACTCTCTAAAGGGTTGTTGAGTGCATGAGTAAACAAGATAACAGACATAAGGGGATAACTGCTATACGAAATCTGTCACTTAAGTAACATCATAAGAAGGGATGGAACGAGTTTAGGTTGGAAATTTTGAGAGAATATCATCCAGGAATTAATAACTCTGGCGGTGAGGGCCAGTACTAAGATATACTCTTACTTGGAAGATAAGTCAATGGATCAAATTGACAAATAGAAGGTAGACAACTAGGCCTGCCCCAGTCACCTAGTTTACTATAATAAGAAGAGATAACACTGTCACATATTAGATGAACTGGCACTGTGACACAAACTGGGGAGAGTGAAGCATTCACCCGACATTATGTAGAAGAAGTGATAGAAGATGAGAAGCAAAGGGAAAAGCAAAGACAAGAACGGGACAAGCAATTGGAAATGGAGCAACAAGAACGGGACAAGCAATTGGAAATAGAGCGACAAGAAAGGGACAGGCTACACCAAATCAGAATGAATGAACTGGATAGCCAAATTAGGAGGGTGGAAACAGATACTAAATGTAGTCACTCTACTTCCCCTTCTACTGTGCTCTTAACGGTCAACGCCCCTGCAAACCTTGCGCCCATGAAAGAAAACTTGCCTGCTAAAACCGAACCCCAACTCCAGAAAATTGACTTTCCTTTGGACTTGGATCCGAAGCCCAAACAAGGAAAGAATTTACGTCGGGACAGCAGACCTAAAGCCACGGGAAAAATTACGCAACGTTCCCAGGCATGGAAACTGCACAAAGGTGAGAGAGGTGCTAACAAGCATTGTAATACGGATTGTTCCCGTCTGGCAAGCGGCGAACCCCGAGCCTCTCACGCTCCAGACCGAGCAGCACCTAACCGACACGTGACGTCGAGAAAAGGGAGCCACACCCTATCACGTTATATTTCGCAAGATTCCCGGCCGGACAGCGAAAAACCATATGCAGAGGCGTATCCCTCCAACTCAGCGATCGTAGAATGGAGGCGCCGCTCCTCTTATCACCCTGAGCTTAAAAGGTGCAAGAATAAGTCGCCTGCTAAAAGGGTTAAACTTTCCAAACCGTTCCAAGGAACTTTGGAAAAACACACCGAGAGTTTTTTCTCGGGCACTTCGCGATCTAACGGGATCTCAAACCGTCTAGTCTGTTGCATGCAGACTGCGGAGCCTGTCAACCAGGAAGTGGATCTCGCATTGCAGGACAAAGTTCAACTGACGCCAGTAACTTCCTCAGGGGAGGGCAAAGTTGACGTTTATGATGGACACAGGGTTCCATGCGAAGGGATCCCTGGTATTCCATTTGAGTCTCTCACACTTCTCAGGGCAGAAGACAGTGAGAAAAGCTGCCTTACTACTGTACAAGGAGCCATTGTTGAGAGCCTTGGCTCACGTCATGCTAGTAATGGGAAAGCGACTCAACAAACTCTGCAACTCGCAGATAATGCCTATCTTTCTCCAAGGATAGAAGCTACGGAGATCTGCTATGATTTAGTAGAACCCCAGAATGCGATCGATTACTCTCTGCTTCAGGCAGCTGAGTTCTCTCATTCAAATCGCATTTTTCCAGTGGTCTCAACCCCACTGATGGACAGCTAAGTAGTCGCCTCCGCCAGGCCATTACCGAGCAACTTGATCATTTCCGTTGACCAAGCCAGAGTTGTGACTGGCAAGGCAAGGAAAGCTCCAGATCCACCTTTAGACGGCACAGGTCTGAAGATTGATCAATGCTCCACCAAAACAGGGGAGTAGGTGGGGAGAGGCAGAAGAAAAATGCTAGCATTTCTTCGGCCAACGAACGGCTTTATTTGCCAACTAGGGTTACACGCGAGCGAAAAATTCCGATAGACTGCAGCTATAGAGGGTTATTCAAGGCCACGCCCGTGACAGGTAAATATATACATAAGCAGCCTGAGCCCATCAATGATTACACTGCACATAACAGGCGGATTATCTACGCAGTGGCCAGTGAGTTCAGGCAGTTCCGAAAACCACAACAGGTGCGGATAATTTTCCGGACCATAAACAGGCACAGCGAATTGCGGAAGCAAGGTCAGGTTCACACGGAAACGAAGGGCGTCAGCGCCGACTGGCCTCGCAAAATCCCATTCGCTGAACGTCTATTAGACAGAGGGAAGAAAAGAAATGAACTCGGAGCTAGTCATACAGACAGACAGAAATTGGAAACGTATTTGGTTTATGAGTATAGGATGTTCCAATAATAGGTAACGGACGTCGATGGAAAAGATAAATTACTGTCATTTTTGTCCGTATTCCTCGAACTTTAAAGGGGGGGGGGGGGGGAACTTGTCACGTGACCGAAAATTTATTTTACCATCTTGTCCATAATTTGATTACTCCTTTAAATGTTCTGTTTTCCTGGACATTTTGTATTTTCTTTTTCTTTCATTTTCTACCTTCGTGGCCAAACTTTCTCACCCTCTCAAACCCCACCCGCGTTTGGCTGGCTTTCAGTAAAAAATTCTTCAACAGTCAGCGTAGCGATAACGTAATGTTACCTAAACGCCCCTGTGGTCCGAACAGGGGAATTTCTCTGGTCGCTTTAAAACGTTTGATCACGAGTGGCTAGTACTCTTTGAAGCCTGGGTAACGAGTTTGATCGGTTTCAGGGGGAGATAACAATCGCGGTCAGTTTGTGGGTTGTTTGCCCTTAGATGAGCAAAGAGCACATAATATTATGATTGTCTCTCTGGGGGAATTTTCGCAAAGTTGTTGCTTCTGAAACCTTTGTCTTACCCGGTATTACGATTACGCCGATACCTCTGAAGAAATATGCAGGCCAGGTGTCCGGGGGGGAGCGTCCTTTGTAATCTATAAGAGTAGACGGGTTTAATAGACAAAGACATTCGTGAATATTCCTGGCCCGTAGATGACCATCATGAGATAAGGCAAACTTTAACACAGTACTAGAATGTGTTTGCCTATGTTCTAGTCATTTTCGGGGTGAGTTGACATATCTTATTATAATATGATATATTCATGTTAGCTTTTATGTATCTGATAGGAAGTGACGTGAATTCATTTTGAGGATTTCTCCTAGTAATTTTATTCAGTGATAAGGTAGCGTTGTCTACGGCCTTAGTAAGGGTGCTTAAACTGTTACGGTTTATCATGGGTTAAATGTTAAACTTATAATAACAGATACTAGGCAGAATCAGTCCACAGATGCTTATCATGGGTTAAGAATAGGCTAAATTAACTGTCATTTCTGTAAGATAATGTCAGGTGTGGATTGTTCACTTAAAAACTGAATAGTGAGATGCAGGTAATAACTCTGGATTATAGGAGATAGTCACTTATTCCTTTTTGATAGATATTTCTAGTGGCAAAGGGAGGATCATTTTATGCTTATTTGTGTGGCTAGGCACTAGTCTATAACTTTCACAGAAAGCAGTCACCAGGCATAGATATAATTATATCTTATGATTTAGCCACAACTGTATTATTATAGCAAGAACATTGCCTTTTCTATGTACTCATTTTGTGGAATGCTAATATATTTCCCCAAGGGGACATACGATTTATTTGTGTAATGTCAAATGCTGTAATCTGTTTATGTAAATTCATTTAATGTTGAAAGATGAATAAGCATATTCATTTAACTGTAACTACAGGTTAGTTTTCCTGTATGTTGAGATTGGGAGAATAGGAGGAGATTTTGCTGTCAGAACATTTAATGACAGTTACATGGGTGTACAAAAGATATTAAGCCTATGCGGGCGCGTGTTGATAATTGATAGAATGGAAGGAGCGGAGCATGACTAGGTTATAAAACATTAGATTGGTTTTGTCGTTGCTTGAAGGTAAAAGGTGTCTTTTTTGGGTCTCAGTTTCAGGGAGACCGAATCGCTAGAGCAGACTCCAGTCAGGCGAAGAAAGTCATATACTCTTCGATCTAGAGGGTTTCTGTATACATCTAGCAACGAATCGTCAACCCCGTTCCTGAATCAAAACCCCTTTTAGTCAACGCCAAGTTAAGCTCACGCAGTGCAACGGAGCCAACGCAAAATCTGGAATCGCCAAACGCAGTAGTAGTTCTCTACTCGCCTATTGGATTACCAGCCAGAGCACTGCGGCTTCCAGAATATCAAAAAACCGCTCAGCATGCCTATAGCAGAATTCCATATCACCCGCCTTTTTGTGCCTAAACGGGGCACTCAGCAAACCACAGCCAAACCAGTTTAAACAGGATTTACAGCCAAGCAGAGCCTAGCGCCGGATAAGCGCGCCTGGGACTCTTTGTCCTCAAGTGACTTCTTCTGGTGTATTTTCTGGATACTTAAAACCTCGCACGTATGAGCAGCCATCTATGGACAGAGTTCCAGCCCCTTTTCGCGAGTAGCGGTCACCAACGTTTAGCACCAACAAAGAAAGTTTTGTAGGCTAGTCCCTCATGAAGGATCTACAAGTAATACACTTTCTGGAGCTAGCACATTTGGTCCCACGAAAAGCGGACAGGCTGTCGCTCAGTTCGGTTATTTGGCCAGCAAGAAAGATAGACAGAGTTCCAGCCCCACTCACGCTATAAGGGGAGTCACCAACGTTTAGCACCAACAAAGAAAGTTTTGTAGGCTAGTCCCTCACGAAGGATCTACAAGTAATACACTTTCTGGAGCTAGCACATTTGGTCCCACGAAAAGCGGACGGACTGTCGCTCAGTTTGTTTATTTGGTCAGCAGGAGATAAACGACGTCTTCCAGTGTTCCCTCGCGCAATTAGGGGTCACCAACGTTTAGCCCGACAAGGAAAGTTCGGTATTTCTCTTCAGTCATCTTGAAGGATATTTATCGGTAAGACACTTTCTGGAGCTAGCGCCTTTGGTCCCCGAAAGCGGACCCTCTGTCGGACAGCTTAGTTATTTTCTCTGTGTTCTACAGGTTTTTATGAGAGTTGGTGGTGTGTGTGTTTGTGGGTGTGTATTTGCATTATTGGTGGTTATTGATGATTATTTATGACTATTGATGAATATTTTGATTATTGATGTAATTTATGCTGTGTATGATGATATGCATTAATTCCATGCTTTTCTTCTTTAATAAAGTTTACACATTTATTAATGCGCTGTTCCCGACCCTTTTCATCCATAATTAATTTGGTTTAGCTCTTTACTAGAATCTCTATGTATGATAAGAGAAAAGAGTGAGAGCAGGAGATGCTTAGACAGTAAAAAGTGAGTTGAGGCTTGGAGCGAGAGATCACTTAGATAAATCTTCTTCCAGGTTGTCTCAAGTCCATCTCCTAATTACACCTTTCTGTGTGTGTAATCTATAACTCTGTCAGTCCACTATCCCTTGTCGATTTCACTACTATTGTCCAACTCGACAAATACTCTACACTTTACTCAACCACGACAACCAGCTAGAGATATAATTATATCTTTTGTTTTAGTCACAACGTATTATTATAGCTATAACATTGCATTTTTCATGTATTCAATGTTTCGGAGGTTATTACTAGTTCCTGTTTGTGTATCGACCTCAAGGGGCGCATACTATTTATTCATTGATGTCTAATGCGTATTTTATTTAAATTCACTTAGTGTTGTAAGATGAATCGCATATCCACTCAGCTGGAACACAGGGTTAGTTTCCCGTATGTTGAGTTGGAAGAGGACGTAGTAGATTTTGCTGTCATGGCATTTGCTGACAGGTACATGTATGTACAAGATATATTAGCCTATGCGGGCGCATGCTGATAATTGATAGAGTGGAAGTAACAGGAGAGCGACTTATATGGATAAAGACAGCCCGAGACTATCATAGCAGTGACTACAATAATTATAAATCCCATAGTGGGGCATAACTGTTTATTATAACGTTATTGTAATTTTATTGTTTGCTTGATATAAAGTTTGGTTGTTTGGGTCTCAGTTTCAGGATACCCCATTGCTACTGTAGGATTCCAGTCAGGCGAAGAACGTATCGTTCTTATCAATCTCACGGTTCCTGAAAGCAATTAGCACCACGATTTGTCACTTGTACCTGAAGTACAACCCTTTTCGACGCCCATCCCTCTATTGGGAAATGAGCTCATGCAGTGTATAACGAGCCATTGCAAATCTGAAATCTTATTTGGCAGTAGTGGTTTCCTACTCGCCTCTTGATCACCAGTCAGAGCATAGTGGCTTCCAGCATATCTATCAGTACAGCGTCTTCAGCAGAATTGAAAGCACCAGACTGTGTGCTTAAACTGAGCGCTCAGCCACAAATAAAGTTAAAACCAGCCAAAACCGGAATTAAACATCAAGTACGCAGGCCTAATTTCACGCGCTGGATAATAGCGCAGTGGACCGTTTTGTCCTAAATTGACCTCGTCTTGTGTGTGTTTCTGGTCATTCAAAACCGCCGCACGTATTAGCGGTCAGCCGAATATAGACAGAGTAATCTACAGCCTATCTTGTTGCTAGTGTGTGACCAACGGTGCATGGATAACGCCTACAGTAGATTTATAGTGTAATTCATCACCTATAGGAGGATATACATATAAAGACACTAACTGGAGTTATTGAATTTGGTTCCACAAAAGCGGAAGGATTAGAAACTCTGTTTATTTATTTCTCGGTGTTCTACAGGAGGGTTTGTGTGTTGGTGGATTGTTTGTTCATTGGTATTTAATTGGATATTTGTTAAATTGATGTGATTATTGATGCTTTTCTTATGTTGTTGTGCTGATATACTTATTTCATATATTTTCTTCCTTCAAGAACCTTTAATAAATTTGACTAATTTATTAACGCGCTGTTCACGACCGTTCATCCATACTTAATTTTGCAGCTCTTACTATTGTCTCTGACCAGAGAAAGGAGAGAGAGCGGGTGGTTCTTAAGACTATATAAGTGTGTTGAGGCTTGGAAAGAGAGATAGCTTTAAGGAATCCTCTTCCAGGTTTGTCTCAATTTCACCCTATGTTACACATTATCTGTGTGTTGTCTATAATTCAGTCAGTGCACTCTCATTGTCGATTTCACTACAATTGTCTGACTCGACAAATACTCTAAAACTTTAACTCAGCCACGACATTGACAATAATCTAGTAGCATGTTTTCTTCAAGGCAATTCAGAAGCCTGTTGCTGACCATCCTTTCCATTACTTTTCCCAGGCAGCTTAGCAGGCTGATGTGGCTGTAGCATGATTTGTTAATTTTGGATTTTCCTTTCTTTGCAACTGGTATTATTTCTGCCTCTTTCCATTCTTCTGGGAAGATCGATTGTGTCTATGACTCATTGATGAGGTCTAATATTCTGGCCTTTCCGTGAGGTCCTAGATGCTGGATCATTTCATTTGTGATTCCGTTTGGCCCAGGGCCTTCTTCTTGTTAAGATTGTGGATTGCTTCATTCAGTTGTTGTTGTTTGAAAGAGTGACCTCATTGAGTCTGGGCATGGCTGCTGAATTCGGAGTAGGTTTTTTTGTCTCTTGTCTTACTTCAGCAGTTCTTGTCATCTTGATTGTGCTTTCTTCAGCGTAGAAGTTTGCTATAACGTTTGCAGCCTGTGAGCCAGTGTAGGATTTTCCATTTTCTTCAATCGGTATAATATAAAGCATATCATGAAATAATGCTTAGTCATGGACAATTAGAAGTAGAAAAAATGGCGGAGGCCACAGAGATGATGTTTTACATAAGAATATTAAGAATTCCATAATACCACTGACAAGGGAGGGGAGTAATAAAGATGTCATTGTCACAAAATTAACCGTGATACAACGTTAAAATATCTCCAATGATACAACGTAGGGATAAAAACTAATGCGTAAGCTGCTAGAATACATGATCGCCCACGCCGCGGGTCATCACCCGCCATGGAAATTAAATTGTTAGACTTGACGGCAAAACGGAACGGGATGAGAACGGAGATCAAAAGGAAAAAACTGACTGACCGCGTGCTGGATACTAGCGAGGCTAAAAGGACGCAAATTGGTGGGGAAAGGAGGAAAAAGTCACGTTCCCCAAGTTGACATAAAGTAAAGAAATCGACAAAAGGGACCTTGGATATTATACGGCACAGTCATTTCTTGGACGCTTTTGCGATATCTTAGCCCGTTTATTTGAATGCAGTGATCAACGCATTCCAGAATATTCTAGAAAATATTTGAAAAGTAACTTTTCTTAATAATAATGTTAGGAATATAAAAACCTAGCTGGCCGGATGGCCCATCTTGAGCAGTGAAATAATATGCTTTCATTTATACAGACGGACAGATAATAAGAAAGATATTGACAAAAGACTGTGTTGTTCATATCAGCGAACGTCTGCATTGAGATAAAACATGTCACTAATTTTCAAAAAATTGTGACCTTGAAGACGCAAGTGCTAAAATCTAGTTGGAATGAAGAGACGGGGTGGGATGGTGAATTGTGGCTAAAAAATAACTTTAAAAGGCAAAATTGTGTAGGGGAAGGCAGGGTTGGTTCAAAAAACAAGTGTGTTTTTGTGTGAAACGCAAGTAGAGACGGACGGACCAACAGACTATAAGGCATACTTGACTGAGGTATGACTGAAATGACTTAGTGGTAGGATATTTGAATTTGAAAAAAGAAAAGGCAGTGATTGGCCACAGATGAATATTATCGGCGCTCAGACGCGCATTTTGTGCCAGTCATTATAAGTTGTCCTAGTAGACACAGTGAATTATCAAGTGGTGTAATTCCCAGAAGCTATTGAAATATTTAGAGGGACGCCATCATAAGGCCAGCAGCTCAGCTGAGTTTTGCTAGCATTTATTTAACTGTGTACTATATTCATAATTCTGGTAAGACGGAAATTATTTCTTTGTACATTTTAATATTTGTTTAAGGTTTCGAGTGATTTGATACTGCAATAGCATAATCTGTTCCTTACAACAAGTAAGGGTTCGCTCTAGACCCCCCGCCCCAGTTCAGGGTCTAGAGACAAATAAAATACATAAACTCCAGCAAGGATTAGGAAGGACAGATCAAGTGTTGAGATCAGTGAAACATATCACCTATCCTATTCTATGGCAGGAAGCTAATGAACATATTTCAGAATCTGTAGTCTGGGAGAACTTATCCTATGTGAAACCAACTTGGTAAGATGTGTTGTTTGGTCAGAAAGATCTGACCCGTCTATATGGTGTTGTTGTTGTGTAGTGTTGTGTCCAGAAATGGTTAGAGGATGGAATTATGACACATGACTAATACTTTGATTGCAGAGCTGTGAGTTTTCAGTTGGCACCACTGTGGTGTCAAATGAGTTGTTGATTATTACCAGAGTGGACCCGTGCAGTGACATTTTGTCAGAGCAGCCTATTATAGCCCCCAAGCACGGAGAGGTGGGGCCACCAACCTTCTGATATTGCCCCCAAGCACGGAGAGGTGGGGCCACCAGACTTCTGATATTGCCCCCAAGCACGGAGAGGTGGGGCCACCAGATCTCAGCACCAGAGCTACACCTTCAAGCTACGTGAGCGCCTGGTCTGCTGAGAATTCACCAACTCAACTTATTTGCTAACACACCCATAAAATTTCCATCAAATAAATGGACAATGTGTAGTCACCATAGACAGGGAGTGATGAGGCCACCCCAACAGCACATCCATTAAAGTGTTCTCCCAAAATAGATTACACTATAAACAGTAATAATATTAACTAATCTAGTAACATATATATGTACACACCTTGCATTTATTATGTAATATTCATGCATTTCTTTCATAATTGCTAAACCTTTCATATGTTCTGGCCAAAATAAAAACCTTGGTTCAGAACAAATAAATGTAAGAAAATTACTATCAAAAATTTTTACACACTTGAGTTAGTTCAGTGTATTATAACATTTATTAATATTATTAGACTTAGTAAATATCTGTGTGTGTGTGTGTATGTAAACTACCACAACACATTACATATCATTACCCTAGACATTTAACGTAGCCACATTCATTAGTAAAAAAAAAGATAGGTGTGAGGTCGTAGTGGTAGCAAGAAGGGCCTTCTGACAATTCACAGTTACATTTTTATCTCAGGAGCCTTCACAGCTGACCTCATGCATCACACGTAGCAATATCACCATCATACAATACCATCAAATCCACTACATATATTGGGGTCTCTTTGTCCCGGGATAATTAGCCCATTAAGTATATTAGGATCTCCTGGGGGGGAGAATAAGATTAGGGGAACACATTTAAAAAATTAAAAGGTTCCCTTAAAATTAAAAGTGTCCCTGAAAATAAAAGTTGGTGAATCTTCACAGCCAGTGGTAGTTAATTAATTAATTAGAATTATTTTAGTCTAGAGTAATTTGAATTACTTTAGTAGTTGGAAATTTTATTTTGCACATTGCTAGATTTGTTTAAAAAGTATGGCGGAGCTGGCAAAATACAGATCAGCTGCTGTGCTGACGGCAAAGGAGATGGGAATGGAGGGTCAGATTTTAATTCAATATGTAACGGCTGAATGTGATAAATATATTGAAAGGGAAGATAGAAAGGTAGCTGAAGAGAAGAGGTTACAAATTGAGGCTGATAGAGAAATTAAGAGGCTGCAGATTGAGGCAGAAGATAAAAAGGCCGAAAGGGAGGCAGAAGATAAAAAGGCCGAAAGGGAGGCAGAAGATAAAAGGTTGACTGCCGAAAGGGAGGCAGAAAATAAAAAGGCCGAAAGGGAGGCAGAAGATAGAAGGTTGCAGAGGGAGCACGAATTACGACTCAGGGAGCTGGAGCTACAAGGCCAGGCTCCTGAAAATGGTGCCAGCCCTTTTGCCTCAGATGCTACGCCCAGTCTGGGAGCCTCAAACTCAGCTATGGGGTTTCATTTAGACCATTTTGTTGAAAAAGACGATGACATTGAGGGGTACCTAGGACGTTTTGAGTTATTAGCTACTACATATGGGTTAGAGAGAGAGAGGTGGAGTTTAAAGCTATCACAGGGACTGAGAGGTACTTCTTACGAAGTCTTCGCAAAAATGAACAGAGAAGACCAGGAAAATTATGACATGTTAAAGCAGGCTTTGTTATTGAGGTACGAAAAAAAAAATGGGGAATTTTATCGTAAGAAATTTAGAAATGCCAAACTGTTGTCTGGGGAGACATACCACCAATTCTCTGCCAGACTAGAAACCTATTTGGAGAAATGGACTGCTCTGGGGAAGACCCAAGATCTTAAAGAAATGATCATGATTGAGCAATTGAGAGAGTCCATGGCTCCAGACATGAGAAAATTTCTCATGGAACAAGGTGCAGAGAAGTTGGGGGAGGTTTTAAATGTCGCTGAAAGGTATCAGGCAGCCCAGGCAGAGGTAAGTGGTGCTAAAAAGAAGCACATAGACAATTTTAAAGCTCCACAGCAATTTAATAAATTTGATAATAGAGAGCAGGGAAATAAAGGTAGGACAAACTTTGAACGGCCAAGAAATGACTACCGAGACAGAAACTCACAGTTCAATGACCAAAAATCCAATGAAAGAAAACCGTTTAACCAAGGAAAAAGATGGTGTAAATGGTGCAAGAAAGATAACCATAACACCGAATTTTGTAGAAGGAAACCTTCAAACATTGCTGCAATGAAGTCGGGGACTCAAAGATTAAAGGTTAATCCTAAGGGACAGCAGGAACCTTATCACCCCCCAGTTTGTGAGGATGTTATTTGTAATGGGGTCACCATAAGGTGCCTTTATGATACAGGTTTGGATTATGATTCAGTTGTGAAGTCTAGCCTAGTGGACCCAAGTCAGTATACCACAGAAACAGTGGAAATACAAGGGGCAACTAAGGACATACCACTCATGACACTTCCCATCGCAAGGATAACGGTGAAAACTCGCTATGTGGAAGGAGAAATCAGAGCAGCAGTGATAGATGAACCAATCTACCCTCTGATATTTGGGTGTAGATACGTCTTCTTGGGGAATCCCGAGAGACCTGTGATCATGGCGACAGTGCAGACCAGGTCACAGAAGAAGGAGGAAGAAGGTGAACCTATAAATGCTCATCCAGAGGAGATGAGGAAGGCGCAGGCTGAGGATAGGACACTCAAGCCATGTTTTAAAAAATTGCCCAAATGCCACACACCTCCGAGCAAGGGGGAATATTTTATGAAGAACAAACTCTTATACAGGAAGGCCGGAACTGGAACAAATGGTCACAACCAGCTGGTTCTTCCCACTTCATATAGGGATAAAGTGACGGAACTCGGGCATGCGATTCCCTTCAGTGGTCACATGGGGATCAGCGCCACAGGACAGCGTATAGCTTGTCATTACTTCTGGCCAGGGATAACGGAGGATATAAAAAGATATGTCAAATCCTGCCCAGAATGTCAAAGGGTAGCTCCAAAGCACTGGACTGCTCCTGCAACTCTAGGGGAAATGCCCATAGTGGGAACACCTTTTGAGAGGGTTGCAGTGGATATTGTAGGACCTCTCACTCGGACCAAGAGGAGGAACAGTTACATCCTTACTCTGGTGGACACTTGTTCTATGTGGGGAGAGGCGGTAGCCCTGCCATCAATTGATTCAAAACATGTAGCAGAGGCACTACTTACAATATTTACCCGATTAGGATTCCCGCATCAAATCTTGACGGATAATGGTTCTCAGTTCAAGGGGAAACTAACGGAAGAAGTTTTTAAGCTATTTCAAGCCAGACACTTTCATTGTAGTCCGTACCATCCGCAAGGGAACGGCCAGGTAGAGAGGTTCAACGGGACTCTCATTTCTATCCTGAGAAAGCTGGCACACGAAAAACCGGATCTGTGGGATCAATTCCTGCCCGCCGCATTGTTTGCGTACCGGGAGGTACCACATAGTTCAACCGGGATGGCTCCCGCAACTCTGCTATTTGGGAGGCCAATAAAAGGTCCATTAGAAGCCCTATTAAGGACCTGGACAGATGAGAAGGCGGAAGAGACTGTTACCTCATCTTATCAATACGTGAACGAACTGACCACTCGTTTGAAAGCTGGATGGAAACTGGCAAATGATAATTTGAAACAAGCCAGGAAGAAACATGCAGCATATTTTAATAGGAAGGCAAAGGACAGAGAACTGGCAGTGGGAGAGAAGGTGCTGCTTCTACTACCCGGTAGCCAGAATAAATTACAAATTGGATGGCAAGGTCCATATACGGTTCTAGAGAAGGTGTCTAGAACAAACTATAAAATTGACAAAAAGGGGAAGGAGAAAGTTTATCATGTAAACCTGTTAAAGAAGTATCTGGACAGACCACTCCAGGAAAGCACCCCCTTACTGACCTTAGCTATCGCAACTCAAATGCAAAAGGAACCACTCACCTCACATGAATACCCATTACATCCTTGTGAAACAGCAGCACAGGTAAAAGTCAGTAATCACCTGACTAAAAACCAGAGGGAGAGAGTTCAACAGGTTCTGGAGGAACATACAGATGTATTAACAGATAAACCAGGCCATACAAATTTGCTACAGTATGACATGAAACTGGTAGACTCAAACCCAATCTGTATGAGAGCCTATTCTATTCCGTTCGCGAAGGAGAAGGCATTGAAGGAAGAAATAGATTATTTGTTGAAGGAGGGGATTATTTCACACAGTGAATCATCTTTTAGCTCTAGTGTCGTATTGTTGAGAAAAACCGTCTGGGGAACACAGACTGTGCATAGATTACAGGAAACTGAATGCTGTCACAGAAGGACAAGTGGATCCATTACCAGACACAAAACAGTTATTTGCCAGATTGAACAAGGCAAAATACTTTTCAAAAGTGGATCTTAGTAAAGGCTATTACCAGATCCCAGTGAAGCCTGAAGTGAGACCTTATTTGGCTTTTAGCACTTCGGATGGACATTATGAATTCAACATGCTACCATTCGGACTGAAAAATGCTCCGAGTGTATTTTCAAGGATGATGCGCAAATTGTTGGATCCCCTGAATAACCCATGTATCACGAATTTCATGGATGATATTCTCGTCGCCACAGAGACATTTGAAGAACACATTGAAGCTCTAGAAATGTTATTTAATAGGCTTAGGGAGGCGAACTTGACTGCTAGGCCAACAAAATGTTGCATTGGATGCAAAGAGTTGGAATTCTTGGGACACACTGTATATCAGGGTAGCATGACCCCTGATCCCAAGAACTTGGAAAAACTGCAGAGAGCACCTAGACCACAAACAAAAAAGGATGTGCGATCATTCGTGTCGTTATGCGGATTTTATCAAAAATATATCAAAGATTTTAACTCTATTTGTGCTCCTCTGACTGATCTGACTCGCAAGGGACTTCCAGATAAAATTAATTGGACTGCGCAAAGTGAATTAGCGTTCCAGGACTTAAAGGAAAAACTCACTAGCAAGCCTATTCTCAAACTACCTGATTTGACACAGGACTTTGTCTTAAGAACCGATGCAAGTAATGTAGGACTCGGAGCGGCTTTGTTGCAAAGATCATCTTCACCTGATGGGGAACTGAAACCAGTCGCTTATGCAAGCCGCAAATTGAATAAGGCGGAACAAGGATACTCCACAAGCGAAAAAGAATGTTTAGCGTTAATCTGGGCCATAAAGAAGTTTCAAATCTATCTGTATGGTAGGACTTTTGTGGTCGAGACGGACCATCAGCCTCTCGTATTCTTATCTCAGGCTAAGCATGAAAACGCAAGATTGCTGAGGTGGTCTTTATTGCTTCAACCTTATCAGTTTAGTATCCAATATATCCCAGGCAAATTGAATGTCGGTGCAGATTTCCTCAGTCGGCACCCCTGTGATCAAAATTAGAGTAATGGCAGGCGTAAGGAGAGATTTTATCTATGTGTATCACTAGTTTTAGAACTTGCCGTAGGCATGTTTTCAAGTGGGGAGATGTGTCACAAAATTAACCGTGATACAACGTTAAAATATCTCCAATGATACAACGTAGGGATAAAAACTAATGCGTAAGCTGCTAGAATACATGATCGCCCACGCCGCGGGTCATCACCCGCCATGGAAATTAAATTGTTAGACTTGACGGCAAAACGGAACGGGATGAGAACGGAGATCAAAAGGAAAAAACTGACTGACCGCGTGCTGGATACTAGCGAGGCTAAAAGGACGCAAATTGGTGGGGAAAGGAGGAAAAAGTCACGTTCCCCAAGTTGACATAAAGTAAAGAAATCGACAAAAGGGACCTTGGATATTATACGGCACAGTCATTTCTTGGACGCTTTTGCGATATCTTAGCCCGTTTATTTGAATGCAGTGATCAACGCATTCCAGAATATTCTAGAAAATATTTGAAAAGTAACTTTTCTTAATAATAATGTTAGGAATATAAAACCTAGCTGGCCGGATGGCCCATCTTGAGCAGTGAAATAATATGCTTTCATTTATACAGACGGACAGATAATAAGAAAGATATTGACAAAAGACTGTGTTGTTCATATCAGCGAACGTCTGCATTGAGATAAATCATGTCACTAATTTTCAAAAAATTGTGACCTTGAAGACGCAAGTGCTAAAATCTAGTTGGAATGAAGAGACGGGGTGGGATGGTGAATTGTGGCTAAAAATAACTTTAAAAGGCAAAATTGTGTAGGGGAAGGCAGGGTTGGTTCAAAAAAACAAGTGTGTTTTTGTGTGAAACGCAAGTAGAGACGGACGGACCAACAGACTATAAGGCATACTTGACTGAGGTATGACTGAAATGACTTAGTGGTAGGATATTTGAATTTGAAAAAAGAAAAGGCAGTGATTGGCCACAGATGAATATTATCGGCGCTCAGACGCGCATTTTGTGCCAGTCATTATAAGTTGTCCTAGTAGACACAGTGAATTATCAAGTGGTGTAATTCCCAGAAGCTATTGAAATATTTAGAGGGACGCCATCATAAGGCCAGCAGCTCAGCTGAGTTTTGCTAGCATTTATTTAACTGTGTACTATATTCATAATTCTGGTAAGACGGAAATTATTTCTTTGTACATTTTAATATTTGTTTAAGGTTTCGAGTGATTTGATACTGCAATAGAATAATCTGTTCCTTACAACAAGTAAGGGTTCGCTCTAGACCCCCCGCCCCAGTTCAGGGTCTAGAGACAAATAAAATACATAAACTCCAGCAAGGATTAGGAAGGACAGATCAAGTGTTGAGATCAGTGAAACATATCACCTATCCTATTCTATGGCAGGAAGCTAATGAACATATTTCAGAATCTGTAGTCTGGGAGAACTTATCCTATGTGAAACCAACTTGGTAAGATGTGTTGTTTGGTCAGAAAGATCTGACCCGTCTATATGGTGTTGTTGTTGTGTAGTGTTGTGTCCAGAAATGGTTAGAGGATGGAATTATGACACATGACTAATACTTTGATTGCAGAGCTGTGAGTTTCAGTTGGCACCACTGTGGTGTCAAATGAGTTGTTGATTATTACCAGAGTGGACCCGTGCAGTGACATTTTGTCAGAGCAGCCTATTATAGCCCCCAAGCACGGAGAGGTGGGGCCACCAACCTTCTGATATTGCCCCCAAGCACGGAGAGGTGGGGCCACCAGATCTCAGCACCAGAGCTACACCTTCAAGCTACGTGAGCGCCTGGTCTGCTGAGAATTCACCAACTCAACTTATTTGCTAACACACCCATAAAATTTCCATCAAATAAATGGACAAGGTGTAGTCACCATAGACAGGGAGTGATGAGGCCACCCCAACAGCACATCCATTAAAGTGTTCTCCCAAAATAGATTACACTATAAACAGTAATAATATTAACTAATCTAGTAACATATATGTACACACCTTGCATTTATTATGTAATATTCATGCATTTCTTTCATAATTGCTAAACTTTTCATATGTTCTGGCCAAAATAAAACCTTGGTTCAGAACAAAAATATGTAAGAAAATTACTATCAAAAATTTTTACACACTTGAGTTAGTTCAGTGTATTATAACATTTATTAATATTATTAGACTTAGTAAATATCTGTGTGTGTGTGTATGTAAACTACCACAACACATTACATATCATTACCCTAGACATTTAACGTAGCCACATTCATTAGTAAAAAAAGATAGGTGTGAGGTCGTAGTAGTAGCAAGAAGGGCCTTCTGACAATTCACAGTTACATTTTTATCTCAGGAGCCTTCACAGCTGACCTCATGCATCACACGTAGCAATATCACCATCATACAATACCATCAAATCCACTACAGTCATGAAAGAAGGCAGTACGCAAATGAATCATATTAATCAGATTATCAGGACATCAATCCACTTTCTTTGGGTATGACATGAGATTAAGAAAGCTGGGATATATCGTGACAAATACGACAGATTGAGAGAAGATGCTGAGCAGTTTGACATTATGATGACATTGGAAGAAGTCAACAACAAAACTGATAAACAGTAACAGAGACAGAAAGTTATGGAGAGACATGATCGCTTCCGCCACCAGCCATAGTACTTGAAGAAGAAGATTATCGGAACAGCTGTTGCTACTACCGCTTTAAGCTGCTGTTATTACTGCTACTACTGCTATTGCTATTACCGCTAATAGTTTTACTGTTCAGGTTTTGGCGTCACGGAGTTTTCTTTCCTGCAAACGTAATCATATTCTACCCTGTTCTGGTCCCGATCGTTCATTCGAAATGTAATTTCTATCTTTGTTTTAGTTTCAATCATCTCAAGATCATCTCGTTTTCAAGAATCTTTGATCTACCTTTTATTCACGTCCTAAACCTCTGCTGTTTCATGTCCTTTCCTTTGGCACGCCATCACTGCCTATTTGTTCATCGTCATCATTATCATCAACATCATCATCATCGCCTTTCAGCTCCAAAAGGTGCATATGCTTTCAACATACGTATGCCAAATCTTCCTGTCCCGTGTCAACCGCGCAAGGTCTGTCCATGTCTACTTCGTCTCATTAATAACTGTCTCCAGTTTTCTTCTTCATGTGATTTGCAGTCTCCCTCTATCTTTCTTACCTTGTGGACTCCAGAATAAAGACTGCCTTGTAACGCATTCAGCTGGTTTCTTTACACTGTGGCCTGTCCATCGCTAGCACCTTCTTCTCATCTCATGTTCCACTTGAACTTGTATGGTTCGTATCATCTATTCCACATTGATGATCTAGTCGTACCCTTTCAATCCTCCTTGTCTACGCAATGATCCATTGATGAAAGACTGTAGCTTGTTGTTTTTTTGTTGCTCTACATGTTTCACAGCTACACAATAGGACTGACGATATTTGAGCTGAATATTTTAATTTTTGTGTCCGACATTATTTCTTGTGATTTCTATGTATTTTCCAATATATCTCCTCTTGTCTTTTGTAATTTTATGATACAAACACTGTTTACCTCCAACTTGTATATTGCTGACAAGATAGATTTATGATTTAAGATCACATTGGGGAGTTTCTTCAAGTAAAACATGTTATTGTTTTATGTATTTATTCTTATATGATTTATTCTCTATGTGCTCATAAAATTGTAATTATTACTGAAGAGATAGACAAATAGAGAGAGAGAGAGAGAGAGAGAGAGAGAGAGAGAGAGAGAGAGAGGAGGGAGCTGATATTTGTCAATATAAACACCGTACCTTGTAGCACCCCCATCAACACAGACGTTGATGTTGTCACACCAGTAGCTGAAACCTGAGGAAATCTTGATACTTGAGATGATGACACAGATGAACAACACGAGATAAAACAGGAGGACAGACACCAAAAACCCTGACTCAGGCCTGAAAAGAGAATATTCTGGTTTAATAGGATTTTAAATGTCTTAATTTTATAAAAAAATTAAGTATAATTGATATTTTGTTTCCAGGTCCATTTTACGGCGCCGCTTGTAGTTCCCTGGGGTGTCTGAAGAGACAAAGAAAAACAACAACTACTGCACCCTCACGCATGTCTAACAAGGCGACTAATAAGATGTGAATAAGGCTGACAATTTCATCATGTAAAACAACTTGCTACAAAAACTACCTCGGCAAAAGAATGTGATTGCATTGTGCAGGCTTCCTGCAAAAAGGGGGGGGGGAGCTACAATGGTAGCTCTGTGCTCCGTAAGGAGCGCGAAGAAGAATGGTAATAATGATGATGATGATGATTTAAAGGCCTTGTGTAAGTAACTGACCATGTTTTAATACCAGTTAAGCTATATCTAAAGGAAAGAATATGACCACTGTTATCTCAGGCATGTCGTAAGAGGCGACTCATTAGGTTGTACATGTAGCTGGACAACTCATTATGTATTGCTATATAAACTATCGCTGTATGAGCACATGAATGCTTTAATGTAGGCTTCCTGCTTTCTGAACGATGTAACCAATTGGTGATTAATGATAACTGGACATTCACTTTTACTGCAGTGGTTTCCAAACTTTTTTCTCTGGGCCACACTTACTGAACGATGTAACCAATTCGTGATTAGTCATAACTGGACATTTACTTTTACTCCAGTGGTTCCCAAACTGTTTCTCTGGACCACACTTTCGGAATGAAAATTTGCTCGCGCCACACCGAATTTTTTATTGATATGAAATTTCTTCAAAAAAAAAAAAATCCTAGCAGTGCTTTATTCATAACACTGTACACAACTACTTTTTAAAAATATGATCATTAGACATCCAGAAAGTATAAAACAATACATCTATATTAAAAAAACTTGATTCATTCATAAAATATATAAATTCAGTGAGAGGTTTTCTCTTGTTTTTGTTGGGTGAACTCATTTATATTGGGTCATCTGAGATAAACAAACTCTCAACTCCTCATCAACACAATGAAGCCTTTCTATTTTCTGGCCTTTGATAGTTGTCAGAGCTGAAAATCTGTGTTCACAACAATATGTTGTGGAGAACTGTAGAAAAATGGATAATGTTCTTGAAGAGATGCTTTGATACTGTTTCTGGTTGTATATCCACAATGAGTCTAGTGGCATACTCCAGTGTGTCAGTTTCAGGGCATGATCACTCGAAATACAGGTCATTTCCTCCTCCTCATCTAATGTCAGATCTGAAGAGTTGGAATTCGCAGAGGAAAGTCTAACCCAGTTGACTGTTTCTGTAGACAACGATGAGGAATTCTGATTGATTTTTTCTACCTGTATGATGCCGTGCATTGTTCGTTTAAAAAAATGACTTTTGAAAATGTCTTTACATCCTTGATTGTCTTTGAATCTTCCCGCCATATCTGCCATACTTTCGCGCCAAACCAGTGTGGCGAGTCACATTATTTGGGAACCACTGTAATAGAGTGTATAGAACATTTTTTCTTTCTTTTTTTTCTTTCTTTCTTTCAAGAGCATTTGATACCAATAATACAAGAGGATTCCTTAAACATATGTTTTAAATTGTCCTTTACTCGCTTTATTTCAAAATCGAAAATCATAATTAAATATTAGTTGTTGGGAACGGTTATCGCTTCTGTTCAGTAAAGTTATATGTGAATAAAATATACTTTGATAAGCTTAAACACCTATTATAATGCATACACGAATATTGTTATTACTAGAGCTCTGTTTAAAACAAAAAACCCGCTGAAATACATAGATTTGATCGACACATCATCATTCACCATCCGATGCCTGCCCCTTTAAATACGAAACATAATCTACATTTGCAGTTAATTATTTCCCTTCTTTAAAATCCATACTTTAATGTATTTATTTCCACCTTATTTTACATTGTTTTAGTTATTATGTAAAAAACGGTTGGATCAATGCTGGTCAAAACTTCAAAGATTGAAATATACCAAGAAAGGTAGCTGCGAGCACAGTTTCAGCTCTCTACGACGAGTGGAGCATAGAGATTGTGAGCGTAAAAGATTTGAAACGCGAGGTATATACAATGACATTTTTATATTAAATAAAAGTGCTTTAAAAAAAAAAAAACCACACTTACTTGTCAAACTCGGATAATCGTCCAAAATGTATCAAGAACCACAGAAAAATAAGGCCAGTAACCGTGACAGTAACGCTGAGAAAAGTCGTGTAGTCACATTCGTCCACAGAGCCAAATTCTGTTCTTGTTAGGTCCAATTTGGCGGGAGTAATCAAACTGAAGTTCCTGATATAAAGTGAAACGTGATTAAGGTATAAGAACATGAGACCTGCAGTAAGACAATGATAAACAACAGGGTAAACGAAAATTAACAGTGCGTCTTAACATGAAAAGGGACAAAGGGAATTGCTTACGTTACGACCATAAGGCATTCGTCAGGGATAAACGAACAAAAACAGAAGAGAATGAAAACTATAAATAAGTATACTTCAAATACATTTTTTTTAAATGGTACAACCCGTAAATAGAAGTTGTTGGTGATGTTATTGTGAATATCTGTATGAACAAACCACTTCCATTTACTGCTCTTCTTCTTCTTCTTATTATTATTATTTTAATGTATTTAATTTAGATAAAAGATAATTAGTGAAGGAGATCAAAGTAATTCAGCTAAAATATTTTAGTCATATAAAAAGACATAGCACATTTCTGAAAACTATAATGGAAGCAAGAGTTGACGTGCAAGAGGAGGACAGCTCTGTAAGTGGAAAGATAACACGAAGAGCTGGCCAGGAAAGAGTCTGTCAGAGTGTAGCATTAAAGCAAGAGATATACGACGTTAAAGATCCATTGTAGCTGACCTTCGATGTGAAGATGACAACTGATGATGATAATGAAAGAGCAGAAATGAAGAAATATGACTAAACTAAACGAACGTACTAGGTGGTCCCTGTGAGACTAGTGTACTTCAAGCAAATAATCCGCTAAATCGTGACGGGGAAATAATGTCATGCTGCATGTCCTAATGAAGGCACTAATTCTCCTATGGTAATTTTATTGCTTTCTACTCCATTTCAACTTCACGGGATCTTTGTAGTCAAACGTATCACGACTTGTGATCAATGGTCATAGCACCAGGAAAATATATATAAGTATTTTCCCCGAAAAGCTGATGGAATGTTTTTTTTATTTTTCGTAAAAGAGCGTTCCACTTAGACAATTAGTAAAAAGGGTAATGTCGTGAAACGTCATACATCTGTTGGCGTAGAGAGATAGTTGTCGAGTAAATAAAGGTAAACACATTTTTGCAAATACCGTCCACGGAATCTATTCAGTTTCATTTAAGTTCGATTCAAGCTGTACTCAAGTACATCCGCAAAACTAAGTACATCATTTATTCTTTGTACTGTGCTCGTCTTTCATTTAAATAAAAGACAACTTTATGTAGCTAAGATGAATAACGCTGACAGTATCACTGACAACATAATGATAGAACCCTGCATCAGCAACAGATGAGCCATCATCCGCTGTCTGGCTTGTCCCAGCACTTGCAGACTTTTCTGGTTAGAAAGAAAAAAAAACAAAAGTTTCAATCGTTAGTTGATCTCTGGTAGCGTAGCCAATGATGGCAAGCGATGGTATATTTACCTCCAGGGGCGGAGTAATAGGTTGTCACGGTATGCGCTTGAATAGTAATGGTTTGGGAAGGGGGGTGGGGCACAATTTTAGACCAATTTTTATGTTTCCGTTTATTCAATTTCTTAAATATACTTTTTTCTCGATTATTCAATGTCTATATTATTATTATTTTTTTTTACAGAGCGCTGAGCGCCCATCAGTAATTCAACATGCATTAAAAAAAAATATTCACCATAAAACTTAAAAAACACAAATGCATTATGTTTTTGTAAAATGCTACAGTGAATATCACTTAAGGAAATTAGTGCGATCCAACTAGACCACACACTACTCTGAAAAATCCTTAGGGCTGGCGTTGGCTGAGGGAAACCAGAAAGATAGAATTTCGTAATGGATGCTTACACAGACCAGAATGATTGAAATGGTCTAACAAGATCACCTATGTAAAACTGGTGGAAGGAACTAGACAAACACTAGATATGGGGATATTGATCTGGCGTTGGATAGGATCTACACTGTGGAAACCAGATGATAGCATTACAGAGCAGTCCTTGTTCTGGAAACCCCTAGGTAAAAGAAATATAGGGAGACCTAAAAACACAGAGTTGACAAATGAAGACAGACATAGAGGTATAAGGAAGACATGGAAGATCTTAGACGAATGGCACATGACAGAAAGATTGTTTGTGCACATATTGAAGGCCAATGTTCCAAAGTGAGTGAAGGATAACTACAATGCTGAAACTAGTTGTAATGTACTTTGAAAACATAGTGACAAAGTGTTTTGAGGTCGATCATCGACACTTCTTGTATTTTGCGATTGAAAAACAAAAGCCTTCATTTTCCTATCTTGCTCTGTCGAAGTCACACGTGGCTATTCTCAAAACTGTTGTCAGTGGTTACAGCGAAACATTTCCTAACGCAGAGACTATGCTCAAGAACTTCCTGACATTATTCATTTCAAATGCATCAGGTGAACGCTTATTTATGACCACAACAGTAAAGATTGCTGGAGGTCGCAGTAATTCACGTAAGAGAATTTAAGCTGTGCATAATTTTTGAGCATTCACATTGAAAGTCGTGTATTGGTTCAAATACGGCATGACAGACTATTGGACAGTTTTGTCAACAAATATGACAAGAACACTTTTTATTTAATGCTTCAAGTACCGGTAAATTGTGGACAACCTATGCTAAACATGAAAGAATGCTCAATGTCATTCATCTACGGTGTCTATGCCACATCCATGGTATTTTGTGAAGGGACAAAGTGGCAAATGTCGAGGTGCTGTCACGTGCTGACCTTCAAAGCATGTGTACACTGCTTAGACAGCGCAGACTACGCTGGCTTGGCCATGCCTACCGCATGGGAGATGGTCGCATCCCCAAAGATATTTTCTTCAGACAACTGGCAGATTGCAACAGCAAGAGACAAACAAACAAATAACAGTCGGGCGACCACAGCTGAGGTTCAAAGATGTGTGCAAGAGAGACATGAAGGCTCTGGAAATAAATCCAGCAACCTGGAGGACGAAGCTCCCGATCGCACCATGTGGAAATGCTCTTTACCGCGCCACCACAGATTTGGCGACAAGAAGCTCTCACAACAAGCAGAAGAGAAAAGAACACTTAAAAAAAAGCAAACAAACAGCTGAGGGCTATCATCTATGGGGCGCATTCTCATAGTCAGTTAAGACTGAAGGGCGCTACCACTATTCCACAAACTTAAGTAGTTTAGTTTCTGTACGTTTTTTCCTTTAATGCCAGTATATGTAACATTATACTATGTAGTTCTTGTGGGCTTCTGAGAAGACAAAGAAAGCATTGGACTAGTGATTTCTCAGGCATAACGTAAGACGCGACTACAACGAGGTAGTGAATGGATGGCAGCCTTATAATGTAAAATTAATTGAGAGAAAAGGGGATTATTATAATGATGCTGATGATGATAAATAACATTGTTCCGTGGGGGTGTGGGCATTTGAGAGATGACATAGGACGAATAGGATGACTATTTCCTCAAGCATGACGCACGCAGCGAATAACATGAGGCAGTGTATGGGATGGCAACCTCACATACACGAATTGCTACAGAAACCACTGTTGCAAGGATATATGAATGCTTTGGTGCAAGTTTCATGCAAGGATCCAGTTGCATTAGTGATCCTTTCTCCATAGGGAGTGAAAAAGAAAACATAAATATGTAATATTTACCCTTAAGCCCTAATACGGTGTTACATTTCTATCTTCTTTTGTAAAATAGAGACCTCAGAGAAAGAGTCTCCCCATCCTCAATACTGTAAATCCGCCTACAGCCAACCATGATTAATAGCGATGGCTGATATCAAACAAGGTGCACAGAACACAACGGACCTGTCTCATCTATCATCGCAACAAACTGCCGCTCGTGTTCTTGCATGTGCTTCCTGGCTTTCTACCTCATTACTGGAAACAGGCTGCATCACTGCAGTCTGGCTGAGAGAGTAGGGATCGAAGAGGGAAGGTTAACCCGGACTCAAAAATGCCATGTCGAAAACGGATGTGTCCGGCCGAAAGGCGCAGATATCGCAGCTTTGCTGTCAACGGCGACACAACGTAACAAACGTCCTTTTTAGGACGAACGCAGAAGAAGAAGAAGATGTACCCTTTCGACTATACTGTTTCTTTTATTATTTTTTCCCTCAGACAATTTTTCTCTCCCTTTCATATTTTTTTCAGCAATTAATATCTTTTTCTTCTCCATTTGTTTCTCCTCACACATATTTGTCTCTCCTTTTATTCGGGTTTTCACTGATGCAATCTCCTATATTTTCTCCTATACATTCTATTTTTCAGTCAGTCTTTCTCCATATAGTTATTTTTGTCCCCCCCCCCCCCCTCATTTACTTAGTAAGTTCTACTCCTTCTCCGTTCACTCTCATATAATCATATCCACTGTTCTCATATAATCATATCTACTGTTCTCATATAATCTTATCTACTGTTCTCATATAATCATATCTACTGTTCTCATATAATCATATCTACTTTTCTCTTCTAGTTGCAAATCTGCCTCACGTTTCACTCATTGTCTTACATTTTCTCTTTTGGTGTTGACGAAGGCCAGATGTTAATACAGGGAGTAGTAGGTTTCTTTAATACAGGGAGTAGTAGGATTCTGTAATACAGGGAGGAGTAGGATTCTGTAATACAGGGAGGAGTAGGATTCTGTAATACAGGGAGGAGTAGGATTCTGTAATACAGGGAGTAGTAGGATTCTGTAATACAGGGAGGAGTAGGATTCTGTAATACAGGGAGGAGTAGGATATGTAATACAGGGAATAGAAGAATTCTGTAATACAGGGAGTAGTAAGATTCTGTTATACAGGGAGGAATAGGTTTCTTTAATACAGGGAGTAGTAGGATTCTGTAATACAGGGAGTAGTAGGATTCTGTAATTCAGGGAAAAGTAGGATTCTGTAATTCAGGGAGAGGTAGGATTCTGTTATTCAGGGAAAAGTAGGATTCTGTAATTCAGGGAGAAATAGGATTCTGTAATTCAGGAAGGAGTAGGATTCTGTAATTCAGGGAAAAGTAGGATTCTGTAATTCAGGGAGAAGTAGGATTCTGTAATTCAGGGAAAAGTAGGATTCTGTAATTCAGGGAGAAATAGGATTCTGTAATTCAGGGAGGAGTAGGATTCTGTAATTCAGGGAGGAATAGGTTTCTTTAATACAGGGAGTAGTAGGATTCTGTAATACAGGGAAGTGTAGGATTCTGTAATTCAGGGAAGAGTAGGATTCTGTAATTCAGGGAGGAGTAGGATTCTGTAATACAGGGAGTAGTAGGATTCTGTAATTCAGGGAGTAGTAGGATTCTGTAATAAATGGATGCCCCGCTTAGTGCTGTTAATTCGTTCTTGAAAAACCGAGCGCTAACCGAAAATGCTCTAAAAGAAAATTGATTTCCCACAAGAATGAAAAGAAATCAAATTAATTCGTTGCCAAGGTCCAGTCAACTGTATCAAAATGAAGTACCAGTGATAAAAAACAAAAACTAAATAGCTAACATATTTATTAACTACATGTAATTACCAAACAAATTGAACTTAATTGAAATATTATGTATATACTGTACTTAAGCGTTCGATTGACAGAGAGTGCTGGGATCGTGGCAAAGGTGCCGTGTTCGATTCACGGTATCGCTTCAGTCTACCCAGCTGTAAATGGTTCCTGACTTAGCACTTGAGTTAAGGAAGGAAAAGGCAGCGAGGAATGGAACTGATCATCCAACCTCTCGATGCTGGACCTAGTACAGTGATGTCTCTAACACTTCACTCCCCTATGGCAGTATCTGCTATGGGATTACCTTGTACTGTACTGACAAAAATAAGTTAGTAAAATATAAATGTTATGTGCCGTTAATCGCTGCTACTTCCGTCGCTTGTGGCAACAGTTGTCATGACAGAGCTGTGGTTATCATTAGATGGCTGACTAGTAGCCTAGCAGAAGATTTTATGTGTGTTGAAAAAAGATTTTCTGGTTCCAGATGTAGAAGGGACGGCTGTTTAGCCAGCGGGGCAGAAAATATTCCAGGAGACTTTAAAATAAAAAAATATAAAAATATCAAGCTTGTTTTGCTTCACCACCTTCTCTTTTTATCTTCAAGAAGCATCTTGTAGTACTAGATCGTATTCTATGTTACGGAGTGCAGTAGAACGGCATTCCATTTTGTGGTCATGCATCAATATACTGGCATTGACAATGCTTCTTGCCCATCCTACCACCCTGGATGAATTTGATGAGCATGTTAAGGTTATATTCATGCCTTCCATGGAGTTTAGCGCTTAGCGTAAGATCGAATTTTTAAAGCGTATAAGAACCTTATGGTATAAAATAAAAACAGCGTTATATCGAAAAGCGCAAATCGAACAACGTAAGAACAGGGGATTGCTGTATCTGATTATGGGTATTCTCTGTGCCATTTTTCCTCTGAATCAATTTTTAATGTTTGCTTTTGTCTCTTCACATAATGTCCTGTCCTCAGGGGTACTCCGGCCATGTCTTTTCAGTCTATTATTCATTGGTTGATTTCTGAACATTAACATTATCCTACCTTGTTGATTGGTTGAAAGTGTGACCACTGCGTATATTGTTTTCTTCTCACTTATTTTTAGCGGCCATTTATAGTGCTGCATTCCTCATCGTCGCACCAGATTATAATGATTTGAGCTGACGTGCCGTTTGAATCCAGATTGGACGAGCAACACTCGTTCAAAGTGGCCACGTATCTGGTCACAGACTTGAGACACGATCAGTTCACTGCAAGGATCATTGCTGTTGAGGTAGGTGCAAGAGCTCTAGTGGCTGCATCAGTTTATGATCTACTGAAACTGTTGGAGTTGAGGGGACATCCAAGAACAAAGGCACTTAAGAGGCTCAGCGAAACTGCGGAAAGGGCACCGTGCTGGCTGTAGAACAACCGCAACGGGCTATGGAACTCGGGACAGTAATTTGTTTTCAACAAAGGGGTTACTTTCGCAATAGCCTCCAGCTGGCAGAAAACAGGAGTGAAGTTGAAAGCTTCATCTAGGGTGGAGTGGGTTCAATTCTCTGCACAAGACAACAGGAGGCTGATACTTGGGAGTCATGACCCAAGTTGGCCCGCCCTCCTTAGAGAGAAAAAGAAATTAAGGGGCCGCAACACTTGATCGACGGGGGCGCAAACCATTCTGATGATCAGATTGCCTCCGGTTGTATCGCTCTGTATAGAGTTTCCTATCATAGAAGCCATTTATATCTCAATTTATCTTGTTTCTGTAAGGCTTCCTGCATCCCGCTGTTTGCCGTTTTGATATTTTATTTTGCTACCTACAACGCTAGGTTGTTAGGGTATAACCTACTGTGGGCCTTATTGGTACATTTTACTCTTTTGAAATCGTTCTTTCTCGCTTTCTCTCTCGCTCTTTAACACGTTCTGTTTTGAGCTCTCACTTGCTCTCATTTCTTCTCTTTCTATTTCTAGATCGCTATCACTCTATCCCCCTGGCTCTTCGTCTCTATCTATCTCTCTCACACACTTTGTGAGAGTGGAACTAATGAACCTAATGGCATTTGTTATTCCAGCCAACTTACAATTACATTTTCCAGACTCGCACCAGTAATAATGATTCCGTATGATCAAAGATTCATGACCATTCCACTTGACGTTCTATCCAGTCAGTTTTATTTTCACCTCACCATCCTACTACAGTTTATAAACACGGCGATGTCCGAATGTTCAGAAATCGAACTCTGATCCAATCATTCTGAACCTTGCGATCACGCAGGCACAGTTGTTGGACATAATTCGTTAACTTGCCAGATTTTTTCACAAAGGAAACCAAAGTTGTAACATGTATAATTGTTAAAACGCGAGGGAATCGATTTCAGCGTTACAACACGTAAAACCAGAGATAGCTTTCCAAATCCAGACACTATCCACTGTGTCCATTTATAACATTAGCTAATGCTTGCTCAGATATCATATAACGGTGAACGATACTGCAATGATTTCTAAATACAGGGCCATGATGCTGGCTTGTTTATTTTTATTTTTATTTTTTTTTTTGCTTTTTGATTGTAACCAATATAACACAGGCTGTGGATATGGACATACAATGTAGGAAGTGTTACATAAATAAGAACAAAGCAGTGATAAGTGTTACAGAATTGTGTTGAAACATTTTTTAATAGGGCGGAATCTTGAAATGTTCCGCTAATTCCGCTCATCTTCACCACAAAATTATTATTTCGTCCTTCTATCGAGTCAGCGAAATGTTTCCTTAACCACTGTGTCTAATTAACTACTATACACATCAGACTGTGTGATTTACTCCGTACGAGCGGCCTTTTCTTTGATTTTACATCCATACTTTCATCTTTCCCCACACCATTTCGCCACAATTGGAGTAGTCAGTTCACATTTCTTTGCATATAGGTAAACTAGAATCCTGCACACTTTAGTTTGTACAAAGAAAAAGTATAATCATATTCCGTAAACGTTGTACAACATTTTGTACAAACTAAGAAGTGATTACAAGAGAATAAGAGCAAGTCAGAGAGAAATACCTGATAAACTGAGGCATGGGATTAGAAGAGAGTGAACACACAGCGATCCAAAACACCAGAGACCGTAGGAATATGACAGACATGACTGCCACAGCTAATCGGCACGACACACAAAGACTTAGTGAAACTAGAATCTTGTACACGCTAGTTTCTGTAAAGAAAACGTATACTCTATATGCGCAGGTTTTAAACAATGTAAACTTCTAGTTTGCCATTAGCAACTTAATGGCACGTTTATAGACCAGGAGAAAGCTTTTGACTGTCAATACAGAAATAATATGGAATCATTGTGAAAGTGTGTAAACTGCACAGAAGCCTTGAATAAATAACTGTAAAAGTGCTGTGAGAACAAAGGCTAATATTTCAACGTTGGTTTGTGGGAACATGGGAAGTAAAACATGAAAAATGTGTACTATCGCTGCCATCAACGGCGTTTTTAGGAATTATGTTTTCGGGGTGTGCTGTTTGGATGGGAGGCGCCTATTCGAGGGCTCAGGCTTGAAAATTCCCATCCTTGATAAGTCATGTAGTTATAATAAGTTCGGGAAAAAAATATCAGAATCTTCAAGCCAAACGTCAAGTCAGTCCTATTGTCTAGCTCTGAAACGGGGAGAACAATAAGATTAATCAATAAGTTACAGGCTTTTATAAAAGGGTTCTTACATTCAAATGATATTACAAGATCACCAATATTGAACTGATACCAAAAACCAGACAAGTGCCAGTGGGACAGGAGATGTGACAAAGACGCTGGCGATGTATTGGACAAACAGTCAGGAAATCTGTTGATAGCATTAGAAGGCAGTAATCTTGTTCTAGAATCGCCAAAGTAAGAGAGGTAGAGTATACATAAAAATACACGGAGAAGAGAAATGGAGACAGAACTGAAAGGAATAAAAAAGACTTAGAAAGACCTTGAGCAGAAAGACCTTGAGCAGAAAGCACTGGACAGGAGGAGTTAGAATGAACTTGCTGAGGTCTATGCTCCACCGATCTATGAAAGAGAATAACAGGTGATGATGATGCTGATCAAGTTGGAAATAGTACTGAACATATATTTTAAAGCCCCGGTAGTTGTCCGGGGGTGCCTGATGAGACAAAAAAAGATTATAACTATTGATCTCTCAAGCATATCGTACATAACGACGAATATGAGGCTCAAATTTTAAAACAGGTACGATTGAAGGAAAACGACTGGCAGCTTCATCATGTAAAACACATTGATACAGAAACCACAGCTTCATGAGCATGGGAATGCTTTAACGCAAGGTTTGTGCAAGGGGACCAGATGCAGGGATGGTTCAATGTTCCATAAGAAATGAAAAGGACGATGATACTGTTTTAAATGTAACCTTGAAAACAAGTATGTTCTCTAACGTTTTTACGCGCAAAACACACACACACACACACACACACACACACACACACACACACACACACACACACACACACACACACACACACACACACACACACACACACACACACACACACACACACACACACACACACACACACACACACACACAATAATAACAACAACAACAAAAACAAACAAAATTTTTCAGCCACCCAGAGTATATTAGAAAAAATTTTGGAAGGGAAGGGGCGGATGCTGTGAATACATCGCAGGATGAAGTTATTCATTACATATGTAGGCAGCGTATTCATAGATGCAAACAAACAACCGTCTCTGTTTTTTTATTAAAACCTTTCTCCTAGTCTATACAGGCCAACTTACGTTCTTGTTGATTTTCTAATGTTTCCCAACAAATTTGTCCTGCAAAGAAGAACGCGCAATCTTATTTTTCTTTGTGACTTAGTCAATCAAATCAATCATTAAACACGTGTCTTTAGCTGTCTTTGGTGGTACAATCAATAACAACACGCTGCCAGCTCGTCTGCCGGACACTTTCGCCGTCTCCATGTAAATATATCCCCATCTTTCGGTTCTGTCAATGTGTTTTATCTTCGCTTTTTTTTTATTCCTTCCTCTCTCTTCCATTGTTGGTTCAGGCCAGAGCCAGCACACTAACGTTAGAAGTCAGTTTCTTCAGCATATGTCCGTTCATCTCCAATTTTTCTTCTTCTTTGATTCTTAGCCGTCGACTGTCAGTAGTCAGTGGCCATCACGACTGGTGGCGTCTTCTAGACCAGCAACAAACTGCTTCCACTTTGCTCGGTCGGTGGCCATCCTTCGTACAGTGCCCCAACTCTGGTTCATTCTTTGCATCTCAACCTCCACAGTCCTCCGCCAAGTTGTTTTTAGTCGGCCTCTCTTTCGCTTTCCTTCAGGGGTCCATAGCATAGCTGTTTTTGTGATGGCATCGGGGTTCATCTCCAATTACTAATCGGTTACCCGCAGAATCGGTCATAAAAGTATCTAATTTTATTTCCAGACACCAAGTTTACAAGTTACTTTTTATGACTTTATTAATAAATCACTACCTGTGTTCTATTAACTTAGGTGAAATACATATAAATATAGCAATGTTAATGTTAGTGATAGAAATGAAAATAAACATGAAGACATGGACAGACCTGGAAATGATGGTACGGTACAAGAGGACTTGGCATAAGTTTGTTGAAGTGTTGTTTTCTTTGGGGAGTTGAAGACGGATAATGATGATGACAACGGCGATGATGATGATGAACATGACACTAGTCCAAAGGACTTCATGTTATAAGTATCTAACAGGTCGTACTGCTTTAAGATCAAACAGAGAATTACTTTATACAGCGTAGCATTACGCTACGTTAAACTGTCCTAAGACGCTTATGGAGCAAGAGGGTACACTATGTATGTGTGTATATATATATATGTATATATATATATATATATGCTATAAACGCATCCAAACATAAGAATAAATAGTAAATATAGGTAAACACTTTAAATAACTACAGGTAAACATTATAGCAATGATAAGGTAAAGGTAGTTGCATAGCAGATACTACCTGCCGCAGGGGGAATGAAGTGTTTGAGTCATTATACTAGGTCAAGCTTCGAGAGGTGGGAATGACCAGTTCCACAGCACATCTCATGTGCTCCCAAAATAATTTTACATCTAATGTATTATGAGAGTGAATATCGCTCAAGAAGGTGAAGTGGGCCTCGCACTGAGCCTCTTTTAATCTGGCTGTCGATCATTCTATTATCCCTGTAATTATTTCCCGACTATCCCTATAATTATCAACAGGCAAACAGGAAAATAAAAAAGGGGAAACCACTAGAATTATGGTTTTACAGATGAATGTTAAAAATAACTTGGACAGATAAAACGAGTTATTTGAATGTCCGTATAGAAACTAGTGCCCTAAAGAAGTTGATTACTCATATCTGAAATAAGTATTCAACTTTCTGCGGGCATGTTGAGAAGAAAGCGGTAATTCAGTATGGCAGGGGTTCACAACCTGGGGTGCCCGTACCCCCATGAGGTGCGAGATGGCATGTCAGGGGATGCGACAAAGAAGAGTCTCACGCTTAACCAACTGAGCTATCAACGTGATATTACTTTTATAGTAGGGTGGCCATATTGTTCAACACAAAAAGGAGGACAAATGCCATTTTTTGGTCAGAAAAAGGAGGACAGGGGCGGACAATATTTTTAAAAAGTAGGACGAAAAGTAGGACACCTTTGTTCAATAACTACAAGACGCTGAAACATATATTTTTTTTTTTTACATCCAAACAATAAGCTAATAAAGTCACATTGATGTTGTGGCTACTTATATTTTTCTGATGATAAAATCTTCTTCAACAAAGTTTGGCTACGTTTTAAATATGCATAGAAATCAGAGCATGAAAGTTCCTTGAAATTGTGCTGCACAAGTAGAGTGCCTTTAATGGAATCTTTCCTTCAGTCCTTCCAAAGCTGCTTCAGTAGAATGCTGTGCAATCACAGAAATGATAATAGCAGCTGTTTTGGTTTTGACACATGAGAATTTGCAGGCAGTTTCTGAATCTTGGAAAACATTCTTGAATAACACTGAAGTACAATCCATTGATCTGAAAGAGTTACAGTATGAAAAGCAAAAGCACACTCGGCCGCGGCAACTTCAAACCTTTCCTTGCTTATTTCTTTGGTACAAAATGTCAGTTTTTATTGCAAACATTCAGACGCAAGTGCTTTCTTGTGCTTTTCTGTTTCTATATATATATATTTTTTTAAAATCAGCTGCACCTTTATTTGCTACTGATACAAATGTGCCGCCTCTGCATACAAGACATTCTGCTTCATACTCTTGTCGACCATTGGAAAATCACTGAAATTTTCTTTTTCAATTCATCCGTGAACACACACTTCCGTTTTGACATTTTGAGCGGGTATCTGTAACATAAATATAATATAATGCCCATAATCAATGGTACATTCGATGTTAAAATTATTTGTAAAATGCAACAGACGAGGTTTTAATTTTAACAAACCCATTACTATACTAGTAACTACTCGTCTATTTTTTCATAATAAACAAATTGCAATAAATATAAAAGCAGTACGAACTCAGGTTAATATTATTTGTAATTTGCAATAGACAACGAAGTTATAATTGACTAAATCCAGCCCCAAGTTCTTATTCATGCCGTTTTGTCTGTTATATTTTCCCTTAACAAATGCCAATAAACCTAAATAGCGTTTAACATGGGTTAAAATGTGATAGTAATCTATTATAAACTATTGAACAACATGACAACCTACGGTAGTGTTGTTGGCAATTTGCGCGATCCGTCGATTTTGCGGAGATAAAAATTCTTAATTCTGACAGAATTTCTGTACTCAGAAATTGGATTCCAGTAAAGATTTTTCAAAATGGTGTCTTTCACGTTAGTAATTTAGCTAATCACATAAAAGCAGGATATTTCAACATTTTTAAAAAATCCGGCCGGACGCTCAGTTTTGTCGCAAAAGGCCGGACAAATCCGGTCAAATCCGGACGTCTGGCTACCCTATTTATAGGGGGTGCGAACATTAATCAAACATTTCCTAGGGGTGCGGGGCAAGGAAAAGGTTGGGAACCACTGCACTATGCCAACAGGAAAGACTAAATGAAAATACACAGAGAACTACACAGGGAGAAGATATTGGATAGTTGAACATTGTGGCAAGAAAAGAAATCAACAATTAGAACTGATAAACAGGGTTGTGGACCTGAAGTTGTGGAGTGACATGATGACCTACGTCAACTGACATGGTATTTTAGGAAGTTTTTCTGGAAGAAACATACTATTCCTTGATTGTCATTACCAACCATCCTTCACACCCATCTCTCCACTCTGTCCATCGTCTTGCTGTGTCTACTTGCTCTGGTACATTCGACCTATTTTTTGTTGATGCTCACCACATCTCTGGCTTCCAGTAATTTTTTTGTTGTTGTTGCGTACACCCACTATTACTCGAGGCGAAATCTCAGGTTAGTATGTCTAACCTGAGACTGATTTTTACATGAGTGTCCCTTTTTTCTTGTTCAGAGACAGGTGTCCCTCGCCATTCAGGCAGATACTCGCCGATTTCGGAGGTACCCATTAGAGATGGGTCGGCTCAGGAGCCGCCAGTCCCTGGTCGACGACACTTCTTCAAATGTCCTCGCCAGGGCTCGAGTTAATCCAGTCCGAATCCCGGTCAACGAAAATCGTCAAATGTCCTCGCCCGGGTTTGATCCTGGGTGTTGCGCATATTACATACACATATTCTTTTGTATGGAATTATGCGACACACGGATTACTTCGTCTATTTAATATGGAAAATATATAGTTGTATTTATTTGGGTACGAAAATGCTTCCCTTGGTAAAGCTAGATAATCCATGATTGATTTATACGTTTGATTATATGGATGATCTTTCTTGATATTGATTCGGCGTATGAATAATTGAATTCATGTCAGTTCTCGTTTGTTAGGGCCAGAAAATAGATTAATTTTGCTTAGTATGTTTATGGTCCGAATTCATGTGTACTACTTGTCTAGTGCAAGAAGATTCAGTTTTATATTGTATATCTTTGTATGTTTAGGTCGGACTATATTCTTTGTGCCGGAATCTGGCGCAGGTATTCGTAGTCCTACTGGGTTGTAGAGAGTTCCGAAGTAGCCGCCGATAATGGCTGAGTGTTTTTCTAGGGCTGGTCCTGTTATGATTAAAAAGTGATTTGTGGATGATTTTTCCATAAGGAGGGAATGTCTCTGCGAGAGTATTGTGTCAGAGCTTCTTCTCATGTACTTTATTATGTTTAAATTCGGACTCCAGGTAAAGCCAGACCCTCTTTTCTTTGATGACCTTCATTTGGTTAGGTTTAGATGACAACCTAGTTTGAACGTCGTTGGTCGTCCATATGCACAGTTAAAGATGACAGGTTCCACTAGTATTCCTATCTACATGAAACAACTCTATTAATGTAGAGCTAGATGGAAAACTCTATGAAGTTATATATATATATTCAAATGTTGAATTAACTTTGGCTTTATTATTATCCTTCTGTTGGACGAGTGAGTGAAACTCAAAGAAGGTGGCCATCTTTGAAGTACTGTCATTATGGTGCATCACTGGCCTGAGAACAGAATCTAACTCTTATTATCAGACAGTGGATCGGAGATCTTACCATCAAGGAACTCCGTTATTATGAAATAACATTATTATTGTCAAGAAAAGGTTCTAGCAACGAACCGCTATTACTATTCATGTATGTACATTTACTGAGTATGCGACGACAGACAACTAGAACGTCTGCCTACTGTCGTCCCATAATATATATTCATATGCTGCCTGAATACACTACTGATGTTGCTACTCAATTATGCAATATGATGATGTCCTGTCAACCATGTACTGTCATATGCAGATGTTCACGTCAAGTGTGTGTGTCCTTAATAAAAGGTGCGAAAAAACGTCAGCTGTAGTTCCAGCCATCATTGACTCGTATAAGAGTGTGTGAGTGCAGTATTATCTAGTGTCAACTACATAGAACAGTACACCATTCGCGTTGCTTCCACTCTCACACTACATCTACATGACCAGTAGATACAGCGCTGCGCAAGGTTGGGTAGTTGATCAAGTTCCCACGTAGATTACATCTTTCAATCATACAGTGGTAACGCAGATGTCGTGCTCCTCCTGGAGCCTCAAGGGAAACCGGTTCCAGTATGACAAGTGCTGTCCAAAACAGGGAAGTCTCTCATCGGGTCCTTCACCGTGTGGTACAGTAGATCCCCATCATTACAGTAGTGGCGAAGCGAGCATCGATACTTTACAGTGGTAGACCAGATTCCTGGGTCCAGCCTTCGCAGTCTTCATATTGAGAAGCCATCTAGAATTACCAGAACGTTTCTTTTGACACACATTTACACAAGTCGATGTCAGCTTGGCCTATTCTAGCAAGTGTATGCAGTATCCAGGTCAGCGCTTGGTGACATTTTTGCGCAGTACAGACAGTGTTACACAGAAGCAATTGTTTATCTTGCTGAACAAGTACTACAGTGTTATTGAACATATTGAACAGAGAAGCACATATATTTCATCGGTGGATCTTCTGATGTGCTCGAAAATATTAAACTTTGTTATAAGTTAAAACAAAGATTTGAAATTGATTAAAGTGGCAGTTTATTTTCTTTACAAACTGAACCATTATTCGAGAGCCTTCTCTACAACACTCTATCCACAACACATATATTGTATTATGTGCATTTATGTTTTACATGTATTTATGTTTACATGTTATTTGTTGTGTGTTAAGTTAGTTTATATTCCGTGGGTTTAAGGTTGGGCGGCGACTAGTACAAGGTATACCGAGTGACATTGGTCTTGTACTAGTGTTCTATAGGTACAAATTTTCTTAATTGGAAATTTGTTAGCAACAATTTGCTGCTATTTTTTGTTAGCTGTGACGACTGTGTTCATATTTGTTTTTGTAATATTTTTTCTGTTCTTTATTTTTGTTTGATTTGTTTGTATAATTTGTTGGTCTACTCTTTCCTATCATTTAGTTTTTTACACCCTTATGTTTATACACTGTGGCGTTATTTGTCTTGTTGATTTCATTGCAGTTATTATCACAGGCTCTGTGACTATTCTCTTTAGTTCTCCTAGTTAAATTATTTAATTTCTGCAATTGTTTTTATATTGTTTTTTCTTGTTTGTCCTTGTTAATGTCTTTAGTTGACAGATGATATATAAGGTATAGTTGAATACACTTATGCTGTAGTACAGACCAGTACTTGATTATTATCATTGGTTACATTAAGGAAGTATACAAGACCTTTGTAAGGCTTGTCTCCCACAGTCATTGGGATATACAGATATTGTTTTCCACAGGTACTCAAGTTATTGTATTAACCATACAGGGTCTTTGACTAAGACTAAGAAAGTGAAGTGAGTATTAAAGTGGGATAAGGTAATTTTACTTTTTCAGGTTACTGATTTAATAAGACAAGATGTCTACATTAGATTACTTTATTACACAGGGAAAATCCCTTGATAAGACTGGTAAAGACTTAGAAGAATGGGCAATTGCTCAATATGACAAAGCATTAGCTGCAGAAGAGAAAAGATTAGAAGCTGCTGCTGAGGAAAGAAAAGCTGCTGCTGAGGAAAGAAAAGCTGCTGCAGAGGAGAAAAAAGCTGCTGCTGAACAAAAAAGACTAGACAGAGAAGCTGATGCTGCTAAACAAAAGAAATTGCAGATGCAGGTGGAAGAAAGGAGATTTGAGGCAGAGCAAAAAAGACTAGACAGAGAAGCTGCTGCTGCTGCTGAACAAAAAAGATTAGAAGCTGAAGAAAAAAAGCAATAAGAGAACATGAATTTGAGTTAGAGAAATTTAGATTGACAAGTATGAGTAATGTTAATCAGGCATCTAGTGGTAATGGTAAACCCTTTATTTACAAGGTCAAGGTACCAGCGTTCAACTCTGCCAATGATGACATAACATACTGGCTTGATAGATTTGAACGTGCTTGTCGAGCTCATAATGTGGATAAATCACAGTATGTGAATCAGTTGTCTGAAAATCTAAAAGGGGATTCTCTGACTAAGTTATGTTTGGTTGAAGAGGCCGACAAGGATAATTATGATGCTATTAGGGCAGCCTTGATAAAGAGATACCAATTGTCAGAGGAAGGTTATCGCCTTTTGTTTAAAACAATGAAACCTGAGGTAGGTGTAGAATTCTCAGAATTCATTGCAAAAGCACGACTTACACTTTCACGTTGGATTGAATTATCCAAAACACAGAAAACATTTGAGGCTCTTACAGATTTATTACTCAGAGACAAGATCATGTCTTCAGTGAATAAACCATTCCTAGAATTCTTACATGAGCGTAAACCTAGTACATTAAAACAAATGGAAGAATATTGTGACCAATATGCCACGGCACACCCTGACGTGATTCTTAGCAACACTAACATTAAGGAAAGTATGCCAGTTGCTTCTGCAACAGAATACAATCATAATTATTCACACAAATCTCAAGGAGCTCAAGATAAATCTCACAAAAAGGTTAATTGGAATGGTTATCAAAGCCAAGGTAACCACTCAAATCAAGGTTCTTCTTTGAAGAACTGGAATCGGGCTGACAGTCCTAGATACCGGGGTGCCCATAATTATAGAAATTTCCGCAAAGGGAGTCACTATAGGAACTACTCAAGTTTTCCTTCATGGAAGCAACAAAACCAACATTACAGGGATATTCATTATAATGAACATGATGATTATGATCATGAATATTATGATCCTAACCCAAACAGGGGTTATAACAGAGGAAATAATAATAACTATAGAGGTTATAATAATCGAGGTAGATCACAATACAGAAGACATAAATCTCATTACCAGGCTAACTCTGCACATGTAGCCGGTAATCAAAATAATGATAAGAAAGACTCTAATAATGTAGGATGTTCTGCTTTTGACTTTGGTAGAGCATCTCAGTGCTCCCAATGCAAAACATTATTCGATCCAACCACAGTTTCCACTTTAAGCTGTGGTATCCTCTCCCCGCTCTTCCTGCGTCAGTCGCGCATGATGGAAGAGGTGCTCTTGTCTTCAATA